>CM059812.1:11768118-12170618 GCA_030435695.1 Brachymystax lenok tsinlingensis
AAAGTCCCCAAAGCAAGTTGGTCCTGGAGCACTGTTCACAAACACAGGACAGCAACACAATTAGACCCAACCAAATCATGAGAAAACAAAAAGATAATTACTTGACACATTGGAAAGAATTAACAAAAAAACAGAGTAAACTAGAATGCTATTTGGCCCTAAACAGAGAGTACTGACCCAAACTTAAGGAAATCTTTTGACATGAACAGACTCAGTGAGCATAGCCTTGCTATTGAAAAAGACCGCCAAAAGCAGACCTGTCTCTCAAGAGAAGACAGGCTATGTGCACACATTTCCCAAAATATTAGGTGGAAACTGAGCTGCACTTCCTAACCTCCTGCCAAATGTATGACCAAAGAGAGGAATGGAATGAAAGAAAAAAAGAAGAGAGAATCTCTGCCCAAGACGGAAACCAGAGCGGGCCTAAAGCAGCAGAGGAGAGGAGGAGAGATGCATCCCGAGTCATTCTATAAATAACCTCTTGAGGAGTAGAGGGGAAGACAGGAGAGGAGGACAAGAGGGAGATGAAAGGATGGAGCGATGGAGAGAGGAGGATGGGGGCACAGACAGCCAGGGGAGTGGAGTGGAAGACAGGAGAGTAGGAGGAGGAGACGAGAGGGGGATGGAGGGAAAAGAGAGAAAGAGGGATGGAGGCACAGGCTGGCAGATCTCTCCGGGAAACAGACCAATAGAGCCCATCAGGGAGACCTCGCCCCATGAGACCGACCAATCCGATGCGATCCCTGGGCCAACGTTAGAGAATGTTAGGATGTTGACAGGGCTGTTATTGATGTTCTGAGTGTTTCACTCTGTATTTATAGACCAGAGTACCTTTTTGGCATGGACTCTTTTTCCCTCTCTCCTTGTATCTATCGCTTTAGCTCTCTCTCCCCCCTCTTGCTCGCTGTCTCTCTTACTCTCTGTTTACCCATGCCTATCTCTATAACTCTCTCATCTCTCCCATGGCTGAGTCTCACTGCTTTCCTCTCTCATCTCTCTCTCCCGTGGCTGAGTGTCTCACTGCTTTCCTCTCTCATCTCTCTCCTGTGGCTGAGTGTCTCACTGCTTTCCTCTCTCATCTCTCTCTCCTGTGGCTGAGTGTCTCACTGATTTCCTCTCTCATCTCTCTCTCCCGTGGCTGAGTGTCTCACTGCTTTCCTCTCTCATCTCTCTCTCCCGTGGCTGAGTGTCTCACTGCTTTCCTCTCTCATCTCTCTCCTGTGGCTGAGTGTCTCACTGCTTTTCTCTCTCATCTCTCTCCTGTGGCTGAGTGTCTCACTGCTTTCCTCTCTAATCTCTCTCTCCCGTGGCTGAGTGTCTCACTGCTATCCTCTCTCATCTCTCTCCTGTGGCTGAGTGTCTCACTGCTTTCCTCTCTCATCTCTCTCTCTCCCGTGGCTGAGTGTCTCACTGCTTTCCTCTCTCATCTCTCTCCTGTGGCTGAGTGTCTCACTGCTTTCCTCTCTCATCTCTCTCTCCCGTGGCTAAGTGTCTCACTGCTGTCCTCTCTCATCTCTCTCCCGTGGCTGAGTGTCTCACTGCTTTCCTCTCTCATCTCTCTCCTGTGGCTGAGTGTCTCACTGATTTACTCTCTCATCTCTCTCTCTCCCGTGGCTGAGTGTCTCACTGCTGTCCTCTCTCATCTCTCTCCCGTGGCTGAGTGTCTCACTGCTTTCCTCTCTCATCTCTCTCTCCTGTGGCTGAGTGTCTCACTGATTTCCTCTCTCATCTCTCTCTCTCCCGTGGCTGAGTGTCTCACTGCTTTCCTCTCTCATCTCTCTCATGTGGCCGAGTGTCTCACTGCTTTCCTCTCTCATCTCTCTCCTGTGGCTGAGTGTCTCACTGCTTTCCTCTCTCATCTCTCTCTCCCGTGGCTGGAGTGTCTCACTGCTTTCCTCTCTCATCTCTCTCATGTGGCTGGAGTGTCTCACTGCTTTCCTCTCTCATCTCTCTCCTGTGGCTGGAGTGTCTCACTGCTTTCCTCTCTCATCTCTCTCCTGTGGCTGGAGTGTCTCACTGCTTTCCTCTCTCATCTCTCTCTCCCGTGGCTGAGTGTCTCACTGCTTTCCTCTCTCATCTCTCTCCTGTGGCTGAGTGTCTCACTGCTTTCCTCTCTCATCTCTCTCCTGTGGCTGAGTGTCTCACTGCTTTCCTCTCTCATCTCTCTCTCCCGTGGCTGAGTGTCTCACTGCTTTCCTCTCTCATCTCTCTCCCGTGGCTGAGTGTCTCACTGCTATCCTCTCTCATCTCTCTCCTGTGGCTGAGTGTCTCACTGCTTTCCTCTCTCATCTCTCTCTCTCCGTGGCTGGAGTGTCTCACTGCTTTCCTCTCTCATCTCTCTCCTGTGGCTGAGTGTCTCACTGCTTTCCTCTCTCATCTCTCTCTCCCGTGGCTGAGTGTCTCACTGCTTTCCTCTCTCATCTCTCTCATGTGGCTGAGTGTCTCACTGCTTTCCTCTCTCATCTCTCTCCTGTGGCTGAGTGTCTCACTGCTTTCCTCTCTCATCTCTCTCCTGTGGCTGAGTGTCTCACTGCTTTCCTCTCTCATCTCTCTCTCCCGTGGCTGAGTGTCTCACTGCTTTCCTCTCTCATCTCTCTCCTGTGGCTGAGTGTCTCACTGCTTTCCTCTCTCATCTCTCTCCTGTGGCTGAGTGTCTCACTGCTTTCCTCTCTCATCTCTCTCTCCCGTGGCTGAGTGTCTCACTGCTTTCCTCTCTCATCTCTCTCCCGTGGCTGAGTGTCTCACTGCTATCCTCTCTCATCTCTCTCCTGTGGCTGAGTGTCTCACTGCTTTCCTCTCTCATCTCTCTCTCTCCCGTGGCTGAGTGTCTCACTGCTTTCCTCTCTCATCTCTCTCCTGTGGCTGAGTGTCTCACTGCTTTCCTCTCTCATCTCTCTCTCCCGTGGCTGAGTGTCTCACTGCTGTCCTCTCTCATCTCTCTCCCGTGGCTGAGTGTCTCACTGCTTTTCTCTCTCATCTCTCTCCTGTGGCTGAGTGTCTCACTGCTTTCCTCTCTCATCTCTCTCTCCCGTGGCTGAGTGTCTCACTGCTTTCCTCTCTCATCTCTCTCTCCTGTGGCTGAGTGTCTCACTGCTTTCCTCTCTCATCTCTCTCCTGTGGCTGAGTGTCTCACTGCTTTCCTCTCTCATCTCTCTCTCCTGTGGCTGAGTGTCTCACTGATTTCCTCTCTCATCTCTCTCTCTCCCGTGGCTGAGTGTCTCACTGCTTTCCTCTCTCATCTCTCTCATGTGGCTGAGTGTCTCACTGCTTTCCTCTCTCATCTCTATCCTGTGGCTGAGTGTCTCACTGCTTTCATCTCTCATCTCTCTCTCCCGTGGCTGAGTGTCTCACTGCTTTCCTCTCTCATCTCTCTCTCCCGTGGCTGAGTGTCTCACTGCTTTCCTCTCTCATCTCTCTCCTGTGGCTGAGTGTCTCACTGCTTTTCTCTCTCATCTCTCTCCTGTGGCTGAGTGTCTCACTGCTTTCCTCTCTCATCTCTCTCTCCCGTGGCTGAGTGTCTCACTGCTATCCTCTCTCATCTCTCTCCTGTGGCTGAGTGTCTCACTGCTTTCCTCTCTCATCTCTCTCTCTCCCGTGGCTGAGTGTCTCACTGCTTTCCTCTCTCATCTCTCTCCTGTGGCTGAGTGTCTCACTGCTTTCCTCTCTCATCTCTCTCTCTCCCGTGGCTGAGTGTCTCACTGCTTTCCTCTCTCATCTCTCTCCTGTGGCTGAGTGTCTCACTGCTTTCCTCTCTCATCTCTCTCTCCCGTGGCTGAGTGTCTCACTGCTTTCATCTCTCATCTCTCTCCCATGGCTGAGTGTCTCACTGCTTTCCTCTCTCATCTCTCTCCCGTGGCTGAGTGTCTCACTGCTTTCATCTCTCATCTCTCTCCTGTGGCTGAGTGTCTCACTGCTTTCCTCTCTCATCTCTCTCCTGTGGCTGAGTGTTCCACTGCTTTCCTCTCTCATCTCTCTCCTGTGGCTGAGTGTTCCACTGCTTTCCTCTCTCATCTCTCTCCTGTGGCTGAGTGTCTCACTGCTTTCCTCTCTCATCTCTCTCTCCTGTGGCTGAGTGTCTCACTGCTTTCCTCTCTCATCTCCTTCTCCTGTGGCTGAGTGTCTCATTGCTTTCCTCTCTCATCTCTCTCATGTGGCTGTCTCACTGCTTTCCTCTCTCATCTCTCTCTCCTGTGGCTGAGTGTCTCACTGCTTTCCTCTCTCATCTCTCTCCTGTGGCTGAGTGTCTCACTGCTTTCCTCTCTCATCTCTCTCCTGTGGCTGAGTGTCTCACTGATTTACTCTCTCATCTCTCTCTCTCCTGTGGCTGAGTGTCTCACTGCTTTCCTCTCTCATCTCTCTCCTGTGGCTGAGTGTCTCACTGCTTTCCTCTCTCATCTCTCTCTCCTGTGGCTGAGTGTCTCACTGATTTCCTCTCTCATCTCTCTCTCCCGTGGCTGAGTGTCTCACTGCTTTCCTCTCTCATCTCTCTCTCCCGTGGCTGAGTGTCTCACTGCTTTCCTCTCTCATCTCTCTCCTGTGGCTGAGTGTCTCACTGCTTTCCTCTCTCATCTCTCTCTCCTGTGGCTGAGTGTCTCACTGCTTTCCTCTCTCATCTCTCTCCTGTGGCTGAGTGTTCCACTGCTTTCCTCTCTCATCTCTCTCCTGTGGCTGAGTGTCTCACTGCTTTCCTCTCTCATCTCTCTCTCCTGTGGCTGAGTGTCTCACTGCTTTCCTCTCTCATCTCCTTCTCCTGTGGCTGAGTGTCTCATTGCTTTCCTCTCTCATCTCTCTCCTGTGGCTGTCTCACTGCTTTCCTCTCTCATCTCTCTCTCCTGTGGCTGAGTGTCTCACTGCTTTCCTCTCTCATCTCTCTCCTGTGGCTGAGTGTCTCACTGCTTTCCTCTCTCATCTCTCTCTCCTGTGGCTGAGTGTCTCACTGCTTTCCTCTCTCATCTCTGTCTCCTGTGGCTGAGTGTCTCATTGCTTTCCTCTCTCATCTCTCTCCTGTGGCTGAGTGTCTTACTGCTTTCCTCTCTCATCTCTCTCAGCCCATTGTATTGCTTGAGGCCCCCACAGCATCCCATTCTATTGCTTGAGGCCCCCACAGCAGCCCATTGTATTGCTTGAGGCCCCCACACCAGCCCATTGTATTGCTTGAGGCCCCCACACCAGCCCATTGTATTGCTTGAGGCCCCCACACCAGCCCATTGTATTGCTTGAGGCCCCCACACCAGCCCATTGTATTTTTTGAGGCCCCCACACCAGCCCATTGTATTGCTTGAGGCCACCATTATTTGACAGATAATTATAATTTAGTGCTAAAAATGGACCAGCCCATCTGGCATATGCTCAAAATGCCAGATGGCCAGTTTGCCCCTGCTTATCATTCTTATATTAAATTACACTCTATGGTAATTGATAAAAATGGTCTCATCCACTTCCTCTTTCCTGACGTTATTCCTACCAGATCCCATTCTCTCTCTCTTTAACACATGCACGCTCGCACGCACACGCACACACACACACACACACACACACACACACACACACACACACACACAGCTACCCTGATCTCGCACACCCCTCTGTCTGTGATGTAAACCATTGGTCTTTGTAGATCTGGAGTAATGACTGCCCAGCCCCTTATCCCCTCACTTTAACCCTGCCTCAGCCTCAAACCATTTCCTCTGTTCTTCCTACTACACACTTCATTCTGTAACTGTGCACACTTCATTTCTGTGGCTAGGCCTAGACCCTTCAGGAGCAAATCCTGACTTTACAGGGGGAAGACTGTAAAGCTGACTTGAGATCAGTGTATTGATGAAATGTATCCTAATCCTCCATCACTCTCCAGACAGACAGACTACACACACACATGTACACACACACACACACATTCACAAACACACGTAAAAATACAAAACATGAATAACTCCTTCCTAATATTGAGTTGCTGGATGTCCTTTGGGTGGTGGCCCATTCTTAATACACACAGGAAACTGTTGAGCAGGAAAGACCCAGCAGTGTTGCAGTTCTTGACACAAACTGGTGCGCCTGGCACCTACTACCACACCCCGATCAAAGGCACTTAAAATCTTTTGTCTTGCCCATTCACCCTCTGAATGGCACACATACACAATCCATGTCTCAGTTGTCTCAAGGCTTAAAAACTCTTCTTTAACCCGTCTCCTCCCCTTCATCTACACTGATTGGAGTGGATTTAACAGGTGACATCAATAAGGGATCATAGCTTTCACCTGGATTCACCAGGTCAGTCTATGGCATGGAACGAGCAGGTGTCCTTAATGTTTGTACACTCGGTGTACATAATGCACAGTCAGAATACCCCTTATGTAGAGTGAACACACGTGTTAAGAAATGCTGTTGGAATACATGTGGAAACATCCACACACACACCCACACCCACACAGAAACCAACACACACACAGAAATTGTGGGCAGCCCAAACGGAATGCCTGCTCATTAAACATTCATGCTGTTGAGTTCTGGGAGCACTAAACAGGCTGCTCACCAGCTCTCTTTCTCTCTCTGCCTCTCTCTCTCTGCCTCTCTCTGCCTCTCTCTCTCTCTCTCTCTGCCTCTCTCTCTGCCTCTCTCTCTGCCTCTCTCTCTCGCTCTCTATCCCTCTGACTTATACCTTTATCAGTCTAACTTTCTCTCACTCTCTTGTTGTTTCTCTGTCTTTCTCTCTCATCTCTCTGTAATCTTTCTCTCTTTCTCTCTCTCCCTCTTACTCAGTCTCCATCCCTATGACTCTCACCTTTATCCCCCTGCCTCTGTCTCCATCCCTATGACTCTCACCTTTATCCCCCTGCCTCTGTCTCCATCCCTATGACTCTCACCTTTATCCCCTGCCTCTGTCTCCATCCCTATGACTCTCACCTTTATCCCCCTGCCTCTGTCTCCATCCCTATGACTCTCACCTTTATCCCCCTGCCTCTGTCTCCATCCCTATGACTCTCACCTTTATCCCCCAGCCTCTGTCTCCATCTCTATGACTCTCACCTTTATCCCCCTGCCTCTGTCTCCATCCCTATGACTCTCACCTTTATCCCCCTGCCTCTGTATACATCCCTATGACTCTCACCTTTATCCCCCTGCCTGTCTCCATCCCTATGACTCTCACCTTTATCCCCAGCCTGCCTCCATCCCTATGACTCTCACCTTTATCCCCCTGCCTCTGTCTCCATCCCTATGACTCTCACCTTTATCCCCCTGCCTCTGTCTCCATCCCTATGACTCTCACCTTTATCCCCCTGCCTCTGTCTCCATCCCTATGACTCTCACCTTTATCCCCCTGCCTCTGTCTCCATCCCTATGACTCTCACCTTTATCCCCCTGCCTCTGTCTCCATCCCTATGACTCTCACCTTTATCCCCCTGCCTCTGTCTCCATCGATATGACTCTCACCTTTATCCCCCTGCCTCTGTCTCCATCCCTATGACTCTCACCTTTATCCCCTGCCTCTGTCTCCATCCCTATGACTCTCACCTTTATCCCCTGCCTCTGTCTCCCATCCCTATGACTCTCACCTTTATCCCTGGCCTCAGTCTCTATCCCTATGACTCTCACCTTTATCCCCCGGCCTCTGTCTCCATCTCTATGACTCTCACCTTTATCCCCCTGCCTCTGTCTCCCATCCCTATGACTCTCACCTTTATCCCCTGCCTCTGTCTCCATCCCTATGACTCTCACCTTTATCCCCTGCCTCTGTCTCCATCCCTATGACTCTCACCTTTATCCCCCTGCCTCTGTCTCCATCCCTATGACTCTCACCTTTATCCCCAGCCTCTGTCTCCATCCCTATGACTCTCACCTTTATCCCCTGCCTCTGTCTCCATCCCTATGACTCTCACCTTTATCCCCTGCCTCTGTCTCCATCCCTATGACTCTCACCTTTATCCCTCTGCCTCTGTCTCCCATCTCTATGACTCTCACCTTTATCCCCTGCCTCTGTCTCCATCCCTATGACTCTCACCTTTATCCCCGGCCTCTGTCTCCATCCCTATGACTCTCACCTTTATCCCCTGCCTCTGTCTCCATCCCTATGACTCTCACCTTTATCCCCTGCCTCTGTCTCCATCTCTATGACTCTCACCTTTATCCCCCTGCCTTTGTCTCCATCCCTATGACTCTCACCTTTATCCCCCTGCCTCTGTCTCCATCCCTATGACTCTCACCTTTATCCCCCGGCCTCTGTCTCCATCCCTATGACTCTCACATTTATCCCCTGCCTCTGTCTCCCATCTCTATGACTCTCACCTTTATCCCCCTGCCTCTGTCTCCATCCCTATGACTCTCACCTTTATCCCCCGGCCTCTGTCTCCATCCCTATGACTCTCACCTTTATCCCCCTGCCTCTGTCTCCATCTCTATGACTCTCACCTTTATCCCCCTGCCTCTGTCTCCATCCCTATGACTCTCACCTTTATCCCCCTGCCTCTGTCTCCATCCCTATGACTCTCACCTTTATCCCCAGCCTCTGTCTCCATCCCTATGACTCTCACCTTTATCCCCTGGCCTCAGTCTCCATCCCTATGACTCTCACCTTTATCCCCCTGCCTCTGTCTCCATCCCTATGACTCTCACCTTTATCCCCCAGCCTCTGTCTCCATCCCTATGACTCTCACCTTTATCCCCAGCCTCTGTCTCTTTCTCTGTCACGTCCTCTCTTCCTCTCTCTGTGTCCATGTTTCACCCCACCTTTCCATCTCCAACTCCTCCTCTCCCTCTTCAGTCCCTCTCACACACTCCTCCCACCCATCCTATTCGCTCTCTCTCACGGTCTCTCTCTCCCTCCCTCCCTCTCTCCATAATGTTATGTTCTCGTCAGTGTGTTAAATAAATGAAGAAGTCTCTCTCCATATTTCACCATCTGCTCCAAGCCCATCCCTCTCCTCCCTCTCCTCCCTCTCATACTTCACTTCCCTCTCCTCCTTCTCCCTCTCCTCTCCCCTCTAGTATCTCTCCTCCCTCTCTTCTTGCTATTCTCTCTCTCCTCCCTCTCATACTTCACATCCCTCTCCTCCTTCTCCCTCTCCTCTCCCCTCTATTATCTCTCCTCCCTCTCTTCTTGCTATTCTCTCTCTCCTCCCTCTCATACTTCACATCCCTCTCCTCCCTCTCCCTCTCCTCCACCCTCTTCCCTCTATTATCTCTCCTCCCTCTCTTCTTGCTATTCTCTCTCTCCTCCCTCTCATACTTCACATCCCTCTCCCTCTCCTCCACCCTCTTCCCTCTATTATCTCTCCTCCCTCTCTTCTTGCTATTCTCTCTCTCCTCCCTCTCATACTTCACATCCCTCTCCTCCCTCTCCCTCTCCTCCCCGCTCTTCCCTCTATCCTCTCTCCTCCCTCTCCTCTATTCTTCCTCTCCTTGCTGTATGCCCTCTGCTCCCTCTCTTCCTGTCTCTCTCTCTCCTTGCTCTCTTCCTGTCTCTCCTCCTTCCCACTCTGGAGACAGAGGAGTCTGAGATGGCAAATGGGGATGTAAAGGTCATATGGAATTGTCTTCATATCAATGCTGATCATCTACTGAAAATGGTCCATTATGTATGCATTATCTCTAGAGCACACACACTGCTTATGTCAACAAGGTCCACTGTACTGGAAGTGAGGGATATTATTAAGATAAGGGCTGGGGTCTGGCTAAACTACCAACCACCCACCAGGAGTCATTATCTATCTATACTCAGTGGCCAGTTCATTAGGTATGTTCACGAAAATGGTTCGCTCATACAGACAGTGAGTCACGTGGCCGTGGCTTACTTTATAAAGCAGGCAGGCAGTTACTGTTCAATTGCACGTTAGAACGGGCAAAACAAGTGACTAAAGCAACTTTGAGCGTGGTATGATCGTCGGTGCCAGGCGCGCCAATTCCAGAATCTCAGAAACGGCCGGTCTCCTGGGCTTTTCACGCACGACAGTGTCTAGTTTTTTACAGAGAATGGTGCGACAAACAAAAACATTCAGTCAGTGGCAGTCCTGTGGGCAGGCAAATACGAGCGCAGTACAAAATTGGTATGCAGAGTGGCACAAACTAGAACTCGCACATTTTCATTTCACTGGTAGAATCGGGAAGTTTCAACTGCCTGAGTATTCGCCAGCTCATAGTGAACCACAAAGTCCGGCATTCACAGCAAATGCTGATACCGCACGCTAGGTAGAGCTTGAATAATGGTGTTGTTTCCTTGGAACGACAAACACACAGTCATCTCCGAACTACTCTAGGCCAAATCTTTTTTTTCAACGTTTGTTTTTCACTCTTGTTTGTCATCATGCCCGTGTGGTGTGCCTGGTTGTGCTAATTACAAAGAAGCAACAAAATGTGGTACCGTTCTACCTACCAGGGATTCACCCTGATTATGCCGCTGTCAAAAATGATGCGGTGACCAAAGATCATCAGAGGGGTGTTGAGGCTGACCTGGCGGGGAATCCATTTAGACGACAGCAGAGAAGTGATGCGATACCCGTCGTTTTTTCTTCCCCCACCTTCACAACAAAACGGAAGATTCTCAACTAGAGGTAACCTGACGTTAGCTAGCTAAAGTTACAGTCTTGTATTGAACTCTGAAAGGCATCAGCTAGATCACATAGCTATATGTGTCTGGAAACCTCACCCTTGTCTGGAAAACAGTCCGTTACTAAAAATAGAATGATCGATTTAGCTAACTCACTCTGTTTGTAGTAACGACGAATGTGTATAAATCGTCTGTGGTTGGTTAGTAATCTTGCTGCCAATTTAGTGACACTAGTTAACTAACAGCAAGCTGACAACATTGAAATATCCATGTTCGGTATGCTTAGCTAGCCAGTCAGGTAATTTTTTTTTAACCTTTATTTAACTAGGTAAGTCAGTTAAGAACAAATTCTTATTTACAATGACGGCTTGTTCAGGGGGCAGTACGACATATTTTTACCTTGTCAACTTGGGGATTCGATCTAGCAACCTTTCAGTTACTGGCCCAACTCTCTAACCACTAGGTTACCTGCCACCCCTAATAGAGAGCTTGTGTATTGTTCTGTATTTTGTTGTAGGTGGTACAGAATCTGATTCCACCAACAGGCGCTTCCAACCCTTAGCTCTGCACAAGGTTAAGGTAAGTTGGCCAAAGTATTTACAAGCTGACGGCTAAGATGGCTCAATTTACAGTACGCATGTTAAAAACATGAATTGGGTAGGGCTTGTATGGTTTGTGTTTGTGTTACGGGGTTAGAGGTAGCCTGAGGACTACAGAGCACCTTCCAGACCATGTCATCAATTTAGTCTACCCCGCTTTTTACCTTTTCTTTTTGTAAAACTCAAGGTTATCTGGAGTCATTCCACAGTGCCCTGCTGAAAATGACCTTAAAGCGGGGGCATTGTGTGTACACAAGCACCAGGGACCAGACACACTTTGCAGTTATGGAGCACAACAAGATTGTGGAACGGAAACCAGAAAGGGACACTGACACAACCACCTCATTATTCTCTGCAGATTCTCAAAACACAGTACAAAGACATGTCTACAAAACCCCCCTGCAACGGACACTACTGACAAGAACGATCTGTCAATGGGAGGTTTACAGACAGTATTTTTTTAATTTAACTTCTCAGGGATTGCTGGGGCGCTAGCGGGCTGCTCCCGACACTACCAGGTGAAATGTAAGGCACCAAATTCAAAATCCCAAAGTTGAATTATTAAACATCCACCAATATACAAGTGTTCCATACTCATCAAAAGCTCTGTTTCTTGGCAATATCACAGCGTTGTCAGATTTCAAAAAGGCTTTACGGCGAAAGCAGCACATTTGATTGTTTGAGGTAGCACCTCACATATTTTTCCCATAGCCATGAATCGATTAGCCATCATGGCACACACATAACACATTTCACAGCGAAAACAAATCAATTACCTGTTTAAGAACTTCTGCTGAGGTCATCCTAAGTGTCCAACAAAGACAATCCATGGTTCTTTTGTTAGAAAAAGTAATGTATTTTATCCATAAATCCTCCATTTGGTTTGCGCGTTATAATCAGAAACGACAGCCTCCACTAGTCCATTGAAACGTGACGCAAACTCGTTCATCTTATACCTATAAACTTGTCCAAGAACAATCAAACATAGTTTTAAATGTATCCTTAGGAACACTTTTACGTATATTTACTATTATAAATCAACCGGAATATAAACTGATCGATAAAGACGGTAAAAAAAGACACAGCGTGCCTTGTCGGGAGCGCGCGCTGGGTGTTGACATAAAAAGGTAACTTCCTGGTTTGCTCTTCTTCTCTGGTCTAATTCATCCAAAATGAAATTTTACACTGTCTCGAGACTGTTGACATCTAAAGGAAGCGATGGGTACTGCATTCATATGCCCTTATATGGTCATTTTCATGAGGGAGGGGTTCCCAAATGAGCAATGTGTCAAAATCAATTTTTCCAGGACAGACATTCCTCGGGGGTTTCGCCTGCTATATGCGTTCTGTTTTACTCACAGACAAATGGTTAACAGTTTTGGAAAATTCAGAGTGTTTCCTATCCAATGGTACCAAATATGTGCATATCCTATTTTCTGGGCCTGAATGGGAGCCATTTTACTTTGGGCACGCCAGGCTCTCCAAAACCGACCCCTCAGCTGCCACTCCCTAACAAGTTAACTCTGCAAGTCAGTTAATAACCAATTCTTATTGACAATGACAGCCTAGGAACAGTGGGTTAACTGCCTTGTTCAGGGGCAGAACGACAGATTCTTATCAGCTCGGGGGATTTGATATAGCAACCTTTCGGTTACTGGCCCAACACCCTAACCACTAGGCTACCTGCCTGAGATGAGGAAGGGGTTTTTGGTTGTGCAGGGTTGTGCTTAGACAGTAAATGTATTGTTGTGTATGAGAGCGATTGAGGTGCCATTTCTCCTCAATCTCCCATACACAACTATTTATATAGACTTTTCACACCTTCTGCAGCCCCCCAGCCCATTCACTTTGTTGACTGATCTTTCCTCTCAAAAGCAGCTCCCAATGTCCCCTCATTGTCCCTAAACAAGACCCTAGCCGGTCCCATTCGGTTGATACCTTTACCAACAAAGGCGTGTTGCCCTACATCCCATCCACAAAGAGTATAAAATGCAGTACCAGCAAATCTTCTGCAAGAGGACCAAACAGCTGGTGGTTAACTTCTTAGGGAGCGGTTCCCGAGGTGACGGTTTTGGAGAGTCTGGCTTGCCCAAAGTAAAATGTATCCCACTCAGGCCCAGAAAATGGGATATGTACTATTGGATAGGAAACACTCTGAAGTTTCTAAAAGTGTTAACATAATGTCTGTGAGTGTAACAGAACAGAAATAGCAGGTGAAAACCAGAGAAAAAACTATCTGGAATTACAGTTTTTTTGTCACATTGGCTCTGTTTGACAGTCTCCCTATTGAGTTCTATGGCAAGCAGCTCAGAGATTTCAGTACCTATGGCTTCCACTAGATGTCAACAGTCTATATATATAAAGCCTCAGAGAGATTGGCGTAAGCAGGAAGAATAGGTACAGAATATGGCCAAGGTAGCTCAGATGTCAACAAGTTTTCTCGTCGCGAGTCTGGCTGCGCGCCCCACTTTATTTTACTTATATAACATTTAGGTGACCATCTGAGTGCAATATTTTCGCTCATGTTCATAAAATGATAGCTAAAGATGCATTTTAACTGGTATTTGATTTGTTTAGGAAAAGTTTATAGGTATATTTGAACGCGTTCTCTTCATGTGTCAATGGGCGATTTGACGTTGGATTTTCTGAACATAACGCACCTACCAAACGCACCTACCAGAGATTTATGGATATAATAAATGACTTTTTCTAACAAAAGAACCATGGATTGTCTTCGTTGGACACTTGGGAAGCCCTCAGCAGAAGTTCTTCAAAAGGTAAGGGATTTGTTTTTGCTGTGAAATGTGTTTTGTGTGAACCGTGATGGTTTATGAATTTATGCTAATGGTAAAATATTGGAGGTGCTACCCTCAAACAATCAAATGTAGTGCTTTCGCCGTAAAGCCTTTTTGAAATCTGACAATGCTGTGATATTGCCAAGAATCAGAGCTTTTGATGACTATGCAACACTTGTATATTGATGAATGTTTAATAATTCAACTTTTGGATTTTGAATTTGGCGCCTTTCAATTCACCGGGTAGTGTCGGGAGTGGGGCGCCCCACCACTCCCTAAGTAGTTTTAAGAACCCTACACCACTTTTGGCAGAGTCTTATCCAGCTGGCTGTTCACCGCAGACAGGACAGGCCTGTCACCATGAGCACAAAGAGTCTCAGCCTCCCCAGCTCCCAATGCCGAACACAATTGCACCGAAGCCAATTAGTGAAAAAAAGGCTTGAATTTGGGCTGCCTGTGACAACACAACCAGCATGGCAAAGCATAAGAAAATGTAGAACAGGGGTCGCCAACCCTGTTCCCGGAGATCTACCCTCCTGTAGGTTTTTCGCTCCCACCCCAGTTGTAACTAACCTGGTTCGGTTTATCAACCAGCTATTTATTAGAATCCAGTGTGCTAGATTAGAGTTGGAGTGAACCTACAGGACAGTGTCTCACCAGGAACAGTTTTGGAGAGCCCTGATGCAGAACCACCATAAAATAAATGTTTTTTTCTGTCAATCTTTGGACATTGTCTGCCCTTATGGATTCACAGAAGATGTTTATATAAGTTGTACAGATATTAGACATTCAGATATCCATAGAATGTTTACTTGTCCAATTCTAAAATACAGGGGAGTGTACACAATTTAATGCTGACTCAAGAGAACTGGGGATTCAACAAGAATGTTATATGTCCCTAGTGAGACACCATGGGAGAATGGAGGGATGTAATTGCGAGAGGAAATGGTTGAATGATGATTTATTGGGAACGATCTGTGATTTATTGGGGTTGATCTGTGGCTGTCTGAAGGGTGGAATTGATGAGGGTTGAAGTAAGTATATACAGAAATGTACAGGGTAAATGTTTGAGGTTCTCCAATCAGGGGTGAGGATGGGATTATTGTTATTTATTTATGTTTTGTGGTTTGGCTTCATGCTGTGAGCGGTGTGTGTGCTGGTCCTGGTGGTTATGGGTAGTTTCATGCTGTGAGTGGTGTGTGCGCTGGACCTGGTATTTAGGGGCGGCAGGTAGCCTAGTGGTTAAAGGATTGGGCCAGTAACTGAAAGGTTGCTGGATTGAATCCCCAGCTGACAATGTCATTCTGCCCCTGAACAAGGCAGTTAACCCACTGTTCCCCGGTAGGCCGTCATTGTAAATAAGAATTTGTTCTTAACTGTCTTGTCTAGTTAAATAAAGGTTACTTTTTATGTATGGGTGCGCTCACTTCCATGCCCTCCCGGGCGTCAGGCAGGGCTTGGTTTTTCCAGCCCTTGGAAAATTCCTTTGGGCCGAGGGCGGGGCCTTGCCGGCGTCTCGGGCGGGTGGGGGGTGAGCGCACCCTCTGATCAGAGCACCCACTGTGATTGCCATACCAAAGGAACATACAGTAAGTTCTGGGAATACTTGTAAAGTTGTGGGAAGAGTGTTGTCATGATCAAACTGCCATTCAGCTCCACATGAGTCATCTGCTTGAAATCCATCATAATGTCTAATCCCTCTAGAGGGATACAGTTCACGGGATACAGTTCTGCTACATTGACACACGCAGGCAAAGGAATTCTGTTTCTGTACTAGAATCCACAACAGGAAGAAGCCCAGGCACCACACGATATTGTCTGTAAGACAAAAAAACAAACTAAAATGATACTCCATTGTACAGTTTGAACAACAGTTGAACCATGCCAGCATAACATCACCATTAGGGTAGACTAGTTGAACATGCAAACATATGCACAGGCACATTGATTACATTTACAACAATATCTAGCCTAACAGAAAGAAATATGGCATAACAATCTTTGCACAGTGACCAGACTGTACAAATGAGCTTAGGTAGGCAGACAGTATCTACCTTTAGCCATGTCTATCAAGCATGCTTAGGCAAATATTTTTATAGTAAAACCAGATTTGGTTTTAGATTTACAACAGTAAATTGTTATATTATTGTTTCTCCTCGCTAGCTTGCTGGATACCCTCATCAATTTTGTGACATATTGGGAGAGTGAAATTACAAGATTATGTTAGTGCTCTTATTGCATCAAATGGTTGTTTTATGCAACAGAATAGGGGGTTCTTAGATCTCTATTGTGTCTGTGTGAACTGAGAGTGGGGCTTCATGCTGACAAGTAGATTTACAATGCCTTAGGCCATTCAAGTGAGGGAGATTGCTCCGGTTTGACTGGAAGGTACCAGGGAGAGATGGCATCGGGTATGGATAATTATGAGATGAAGCTTGTGTTGGGGGCCAGACCCTGGTTTCTACACAATGAGAACAGTCTTTACAGCAGATACTGTCTGCTGTGAATTATTAGTATCTTTCATACAAATCCTAACCTTGTGACCCATTCCACACATCTGTTGTTTGTCATGTAGACTAAGAGGGTGTATCTTTGTTATAAAAGGTGTTTGTATCCTTTGTGTCGGGGCTGTCAACGAATCATCTAGGTGTGGTTCGTCGACCAGCCATTGTTATTGTAGAGCACTCACACTTGTGTGGGTATGGTGTGACCTGCTCTCCTTTATTGATGAGTGAATAAACATTTTGTTTAAGTATAACTCTGACTTGTGCGATACGTTATTCTCTCCTCATTTGATAATACTGAAATTAACCACCAGAATAGCTAGCTAGTCAAATTATTTTCAGTTGCTGATGTTACATGTTTGCTAACAAGTTACAAATGCGAGCTGTGGCGCATAACAAGTTAGCTGGCATCGGCTGTAGCTTTTTATTTATTTATATTTAACCTTTATCTAACTAGGCAAGTCAGTAGAGAACAAATTCTTATTTACAATGACGGCCTTACCCCGGCGCTTGGGCTATTGTGCGCCGCCCTCTGGGACTCACAATCACAGCCGGTCGTGATACAGCTTGGAATCGAACCAGGGTCTGTAGTGACGCCTCTAGCACTGAGATGCAGTGCCTTAGACCGCTGTGCCACTTGGGAGCTAAGCCTCTAATGCTAGCTAAATGCAACTCTTCGTTTCCGAATCCTCTTCGCTATATTCCAGTTGAAACATGTATGGTTGAATGTCACCATGAAGCTAATAGATGCTCTATTGTCAAATTCGTGTTGATGAGAGGAATCACTTGAAGCCATTGTGTCTGGTCAGTTCTTTCGGTTTTGCCCAAAGGATTGTTGTTACAGTGGTGTCCGCCTCCTTTGTGGAGGATCGGGGCCAGAGCATGAAGTACCGCCCAACACAAGTTGTCGTTTTTCAGAGACTGAAATGTTGTCTGCTTGTATATTTAGCAATGAATCCGCCAATAGGAACATCGCCAAAGGATGTCCGTCCTTTAGATCTCACCCCCCCATCATCAAAACACTTTAAGCCGTCATAGGGTGTTTCATTCAGCGCGCGAAGCCCTGACCTGCCTCCTCCTGGGCAATTATATGTGAAACACATCACACTGACCTAGAAATGCCTCAGACATGATGAAAACAAGCCCAGATTCCCCCAGGGTGAAGTTCCCCTTTAAGTTTAGGCATTAACTCGGAATGGTTAAGGTAAAAGTTGGGGACAATTTTCTAGCGCTGGATTCGAACATGCAAACTTTGACACCAGAGGCAAGAAGAAGAAGCAGCTCCAGTGGACACGCGATCTCCAACACTTGACTATTGAGGAGTGGAAAAACAATGTCTGGTCCAACGAATCCCGGTTTCTCTTGTGTAATGCTAATGGCAGAGTCAGGATTTGCCGTAAGTAGCAGGAGTCCATGGCCCCATCCTGCCTGGTGTCAACGGTACAGGCTGGTGGTGGTGGTGTAATGGTGTGGGGAATGTTTTCCTGGCACACGTTAGGTCCCTTGATACCAATTGAGTAATGTTTCCATTCCCCAGAGAATTCAGGCAGTTCTGGAGACTAAGGGGGGAGGTCCAACCCGGTACTAGACGAATGTACCTAATAAACTGTATCTCAACAACATATATATATATATATATATATATATATACTGCTCAAAAAAATAAAGGGAACACTTAAACAACATAATGTAACTCCAAGTCAATCACACTTCTGTGAAATCAAACTGTCCACTTAGGAAGCAACACTGATTGACAATAGATTTCACATGCTGTTGTGCAAATGGAATAGACAACAGGTGGAAATTATAGGCAATTAGCAAGACACCCCCAATAAAGAAGTGGTTCTGAAGGTGGTGACCACAGACCACTTCTCAGTTCCTATGCTTCCTGGCTGATGTTTTGGTCACTTTTGAATGCTGGCGGTGCTTTCACTCTAGTGGTAGCATGAGACGGAGTCTACAACCCACACAAGTGGCTCAGGTAGTGCAGCTCATCCAGGATGGCACATCAATGCGAGCTGTGGCAAGAAGGTTTGCTGTGTCTGTCAGCGTAGTGTCCAGAGCATGGAGGCGCTACCAGGAGACAGGCCAGTACATCAGGAGACGTGGAGGAGGCCGTAGGAGGGCAACAACCCATCAGCAGGACCACTACCTCTGCCTTTGTGCAAGGAGGAGCACTGCCAGAGCCCTGCAAAATGACCTCCAGCAGGCCACAAATGTGCATGTGTCTGCTCAAACGGTCAGAAACAGACTCCATGAGGGTGGTATGAGGGCCCAACGTCCACAGGTGGGGTTGTGCTTACAGCCCAACACCGTGCAGGATGTTTGGCATTTGCCAGAGAACACCAAGATTGGCAAATTCGCCACTGGTGCCCTGTGCTCTTCACAGATGAAAGCAGGTTCACACTGAGCACGTGACAGAGTCTGGAGACGCCGTGGAGAACGTTCTGCTGCCTGCAACATCCTCCAGCATGACCGGTTTGGCGGTGGGTCAGTCATGGTGTGGGGTGGCATTTCTTTGGGGGCCGCACAGCCCTCCATGTGCTCGCCAGAGGTAGCCTGACTGCCATTAGGTACCGAGATGAGATCCTCAGACCCCTTGTGAGACCATATGCTGGTGCGGTTGGCCCTGGGTTCCTCCTAATGCAAGACAATGCTAGACCTCATGTGGCTGGAGTGTGTCAGCAGTTCCTGCAAGAGGAAGGCATTGATGCTAAGGACTGGCCCGCCCGTTCCCCAGACCTGAATCCAATTGAGCACATCTGGGACATCATGTCTCGCTCCATCCACCAACGCCACGTTGCACCACAGACTGTCCAGGAGTTGGCGGATGCTTTAGTCCAGGTCTGGGAGGAGATCCCTCAGGAGACCATCCGCCACCTCATCAGGAGCATGCCCAGGCGTTGTAGGGAGGTCATTCAGGCACGTGGAGGCCACACACACTACTGAGCCTCATTTTGACTTGTTTTAAGGACATTACACCAAAGTTGGATCAGCCTGTAGTGTGGTTTTCCACTTTAATTTTGAGTGTGACTCCAAATCCAGACCTCCATGGGTTGATAAATTTGATTTCCATTGATAATTTTTGTGTGATTTTGTTGTCAGCACATTCAACTATGTAAAGAAAAAAGTATTTAATAAGATGATTTCATTCATTCAGATCTATGATGTGTTATTTTAGTGTTCCCTTTATTTTTTTGAGCAGTGTGTGTGTGTGTGTATATATATATATATATATATACTCTATCCAAATATCAGGAGGAGCTGAGTACGAGGAACAGAAAATGATTAACCAGGATGCAGTGGAGCCCAGGTGTAACCACACAGACAAGGCAGGAGGCCTTTTCCCACCAGAGATAGAGGGCACACACACTGAACTGCTAATGACCCTAATAATGTACATAGAGTACACAAATAAATACATACCTTGAACTCTGTATGATCCTGAAACACACACACACCACAGTGATTATGAAAATTGCTTCACCAAACTTGCTGTGGAAACAAAATGTTGCAAGACAAAATGAACAGAACGTGCAGCTTTTCCTTGACATGCAGCCGAGTTCCACCTGAGCTGCTTGCCGCATAGAAAAATTACACCACACTGAGAAGACAGCCGTACACACACACACACACACACACACACTGACACATACTACGCGCGCACATACAAACACACTGACACAACTCACATACACACACACACTGACGCAACTCTCTCACTCACACACACACACATACTGTGCTCCTTCCACACATGATCGTTCCTCCAGGTGTTTCAGTTACACCCAAGTGCCTCCGAGTTATTCTAATTAAAAGAAAAGATTGTGTGAGAGCCAACATCCACTAAATACAGACACATCAACCATAGTGTGCGTGTGTGTGTGTTAGCAGGGACATTCACCGTTTTTTGCTGTTAACCAGATGCTGGTGTGTATAATAAAAGTTGCTGACTATTTGAACAGGGCCCCAGTCTTCCAGAATGGAAGCTTCTATGAAGACGACTGGGGCTCTGTTCAAACAAATGCATCAGGTAGACAGAACAGCACATCAAGGTAGTTTTGATCTTCTCATAATAAGCGTTGAGGCATTGACAAGCTACATACACACGCACACACACGCGGACGCATGCAAGTACTCACACAGACAAACACACACACACACACACACACAGACATAAACAAAGCCATGCCCAATAAATATACACTTCTAATTAGGAGAAATTCAACAGCGGAGGGGAATCTGCAACAGGGTAAAAATGTGGGACATCAACAGCATAGCCAGAGCAAGCAAACTGTATATTTAAATATTTCAGGAAGCCACTTCCAAGTGTGAGCTATTTCCAGAGCTGTTCCAAAATTCAACATTAACATTTTTAAGAAAAAATAGCAGTTTGTGTTTATTTGAACTGTGAGATATCAGAAGAGAGGGGATACTTTCATGTCTAGAGACAGAGGGTATTTATTGTCCCTCATAGGAATGATTTGGGGACGTGTTGTGACGGTGTGAAGTGTCTGGCCATATAAGTGTTTAGAACCTGGCTTCACATGACTTCCTGGGCAGGTATCCCTGAAGAGGTAAGGCTGTTTTTGTACCCAATTAATGTGTGACCCCATGTTTAATGGGTGCCAACAATATAAAATAATATGAAATAGGATACTGTCGCTATAACTCACAGTTCTTGTGCCAGAAGAAATGTTAAAGGCAGAAACAGGAGACCTACATAAGTCAGGAAGAGTTCAGAGTTCATCACCGAGGGCACATCCTCCCTCCTCACCATTCCCTCCAGCCATGAGAATTAAACCACACAGAGAAATCTCCACGCTCATTCTCTCCATTTCCCCTATCTCTTTCTCCCTCCCCTCCCCCTTATCCCTCTCTCTCTCTCTCCACCTTCCCACCACACACTCTTCCCCCTCTCTCTTTCCTCTCTCATCCCCTCCCTTTCTCCCTCCCTCCATCCTCTCTTTCTCTCTCTCTTTCATTCTCTCTCTCTCCCCCCCATTCATTCATTTTCTCTCTCTCTCTCTCTCTCTCTCTCTCTCTCTCTCTGTGTGTGGTTATGGTCAGTTACCTCCCTCCAGCCTGCAGAGGAAGCTCCACAGCAGAACAGTGCTAATTGCTGGGAAGAGGAGAGTAACCAGCCAGAAACATGGGGACACTGAAACACAGCAGGAGGGTGGAGGATGGGAAGAGGGGGAGGTGGAAGGGGGTGAAAAGGGGTTATTTTGGGGGTAAAAGGAGCCAGAAGTAACCAGCCAGGAACACCAGAGACACAGAAAGGGAGGTGGGACAGAGCGAGAGAGAGGGGGAGAAGAGAAGGCAGAAGGGAATAGGAGTTGGCATGGCAACCTTTTCAGCTGGTGCTGATCCCACACATGGACAAATAATTACAACTGCATGACTTGACCAGGGAACTCCGAGCCCAGGTCATTGCCATAGGGGGGGTTACAGAACATACAGTATCTCAATAACGAATCATAAGCATTACTACTCATAATAAAATACAGAGATGAATCGAAGCATTTGATATCATTACATCAGGGACCAGTCACAGGACGTGTCACAGCATGTATGTTCGTATAGTAGCTGAGTATGCAGTCTGGAACAAACAAACCAGGTGTCTCTCCCATAGAAGCACTAGGTGTGTGTGTGTGTGTGTGTGTGTGTGTGTGTGTGTGTCGGTGTATGCCAGTCAGAAGCTGACAAAAGCCAAAATATTTCCAAGGAGGACATAGCTAACCCCCAGCAGCCCCCAGGGTAGCACCACCAGGTCTGACACCCGCTCCACGTCAACATCAACCACCGACCTGTCTGTCAATTAATAATCACATCACGGCCCTCCCAGCTCTGCAGCTGACACAGCTGTGGATACACACATAGTGGGTTTGTGTGTTAGGTGGGTGGGACGGTGTACACAGAGCATGTGCATGTTTGAGAGACTTGTACATGTATGTGAATGTGTATTTATGTGTATTTGCAAGTGACTGTCTCTTACACAACAGCCTTCACGTCATTGTAGCCTCAACACAGAGGGGAAAAATAACTGGATCTTCCAGACATCCATTCCCATCTCCTCCCTACAGCCTCCATACTAACCTCAGCTACACGTCTTGCCCTTGTATACCTATCTAACAGTGATCTATGGCTGGGTGGTGATATGGTGCCTGCATGGCCTTCTGATGCACTCTGTGCCCTGGGGGCCCTCAGGAACCCTGTGAAGCAGAGATTGGCTGTGTGTGTGTGTGTGTGTGTGTGTGTGTGTGTGTGTGTGTGTGTGTGTGTGTGTGTGTGTGTGTGTGTGTGTGTGTGTGTGTGTGTGTGTGTGTGTGTGTGTGTGTGTGTGTGTGTACACGCATGCTCTCCTAGGTACCCCTCTAATCCTAAACCCTCCAAATCCATCCTTCCACTATACTCTAGGCTTCCTCTCTTCCGCCATCTTTGAGGATGAGGGCTCCTTCTCTCTCTCTCTCCATCTCTCTCCCTTTGCTTCATACACCCCTCTAAGAAACTCTACCTCTGTTAGCTCATCAATATTTGAAAGGGGTTTCTATATTTACTTTACGGAAACCACAAATGCTCTAAGGGGGAGATTTCCTGTTTAGTTAGCAGGTGTTGTTTCACCACATTGGGGCGGTAGCTAACTGCTGAATGCTGTGAATTCTTTGAGCATGCTAGTTCAGTGTTCAGTTCAGTCCTGCTTATCAGCGTGTTAGAACGGTGTTCAGCACTCCAACTGCACTCTCAACCATGTCCATAGCGTCCAGTAATATCATCTCTCTTAAGCCACGTGTCCAACACCCTGATTCAGAGGACAGTAATGGTCCTGCGCATCAACATAGTGTGAAGTTGCTCATTTCACACCTTCTTTGAAATCTTTCACATGGGACAGGATAGAGCAAGTCACTAGACCACGTCATCTTTCTTCACCTGCTGCATCTGCTGCTACAACACCTACAGAGATGAATCACCCATGGCACAGACACAGTAGCACCAGTACTAAGACCAGAAGCTCCAGGTGCTCTGTTCCCACAGGCTGACCTATAGGGTAATCATTAGCCCAGGACGAGGCCTCTGGGTTGGGCAACAGACCTGGACACACTGACCTCTCCCATGATGGAGGTGGAGGTGGTGAGGTACAGGAACCTATCAGTTTATCACCAGCTGCTTAGCTCCCAGGTACCATAAGAACACCTGGGTCATATTCATTAGTGCACACCGTAGCAAAACGTGACAATGACGATTTCTTATTGGACAAGTTCAGGTAGTCCCTCCCCGTTTCGATCCGTTTTCTTCCATTTTGGTGTCTAATGAATACCACCCAGAACAGTCGGGAGGGCCTGTGTGGCCATTCTATATCATTGTCACGACAGACTAGCTTGATATCATCGATTGCATGTGTAATAATCATGTGCTGTATTGTTCATTGTTCATCGGAAAACGTTCACTGAGTTGAAGTGAATGGGGAAAGTCATTTGTTAGATGTAGCCTACATCTATGGCTGCATGCCAAGAACGTGGGCCCATAGGCCTAATGCTTGCCCTGTCTATTCAAAAGACCCTGATCACGATGCCATACTACTAGACTGTATTAGAAGTTAAATGCTCAATGGAAATATATTAGTTTAGTAATGATGTGCAACAACCCACTGGGCACACACTGGTTGCATCAATGTTGTTTCCACATCTCAATTAAATGACATTGAACCAATGTGGAATAGACATTGAATTGACGCTTGTGCCAAGTGTGAATGGTTCTGATGTTGCGTGTCTGAGTAATGTGTGTCTCCCCAATGCATCTCATGACGCACAGCAGGGGGCAACTTTCACTTGGGATGGGGGCATGCCCCACCCCCCCATTCTGAAGTTGCATCTCCCCCCCAGTTTTATCATTGGAATGTGATAAAAAAACAAGGTGTACTTTTGGACCATGTGGATGCCTCCGAGCAGTCTGGTAGGCTGTTTGGAGTGTTTATCCAACTGGACTTCAAATTATAATTAGGTCCCCCCCCCCACTTCTAAAACCAAAGTTGCGCCCCTGATGCACAGGAAGAATGGGAATGCCCGCAGAATCCATGGAAAGTTCACATACAGCCCATCCCTCTCTCACACTCTATTTATTTTTTTCTTTCTTACATTATTTCTTTCTGTCTCTTTCTCTTTCTCTCTCTCTCTCTCTGTCGCTGTCTCTCTGTCACACACACACACACACTCTATTCCCTATTCTCCCACATGCCATAAACATTCCGGACACAAGGCTATTGTGATTCTATACCATTTCTCACTACATACAGGCCTTAACTTGAGAGCCGCCAACACATGACAGCTTCTCAAATTCAATGGGAATAGTTTGCAACTGTGCACACAGAACCACAGCAACAGCACAGCAACTGGCCCTGGCCTTTGGGTGTGCATGGATCATCATATAAATGATTGGCTAAATGATGAGGGCATTGTTTACAGAAGCTGTGGATGGCTCAAGCCTCATGGAACATTAAATACATCACTTCCTCTCCTGAGCCACGAGATTGTTTCATTTCCTGGTTGAAGCTATGTAATGTAATTGCAGCAAACAAGGATGTCATAAAGCACTTTGAATAGGCTAGATTTCTTACATCGTGTATTGCTGTTGGAAATTCGACTTGATTGAGCCTTCGGTGAGGATGAGCAAAGTGAATATTTGTAACACAGCGTGAGTCACGTAGTGCACTATGGATGTTCCTTATTACCATACGATCTCGTTAAGATGGTCTTATGCAAAATTATATAAGCGACTTTCATTCACGTCATTGCATTGTGTTGGGAACCGACCGGTGGGAAAACCAAATAACAACCTATACATCCGTTCAAGGGGGAAGGAGCACAGAATAGATGTTTAGGTCAACGGTGGACGAGAGCTGAACACATGAGAGGCGCACGGTACCTTCACGCTGCATACACTTTTTCCGAATAAAATAGGCCTAATAACTGATTCATTCGATATCAGTTGAATTGATACTGGTTTGAGACGTTTTAAAACCAGATATTGGCTATAACTGGTCGAGCTTCAATTCCCCCTATCATGCTTAGCTCGAATGCCCGGCCTTACATCACATGGTGAGATTTCCAACCAGTGCAACCACACCCACTCATCGCCGAGGGTAGGGAAAATGGCACCACACCGGTGTAACACGATTGTCGGGCTTAAAATACGAATGGTTTGTGCCAGGCTCGCAATGAAGCATAATTAGAGTTTTAATGTCACCATCATCTTGTTGGTCTACGACGGTGTCATGAACAGCAACAGGTGACATAAACAGCAACAGTTCGATATCTTGCACACACGTTGACGTTGTGTTAAAGGACAGCTATCAAGCCTTGCCAGCCACCAAGCTGCTTCGGTAAGGTGGTGATATCGGTGGTGTTCGCAGCCGTGTCAAAGCAACAAAACAAAAAACACTTTGGGAGAGGAGGAAGAGGTGGAAAGATTCCGGGAGGGAGGGGGCACGCAGTCCTGTGGTATGATTCATCCAGTGCTCCTCCACTGGTACACCCCGTCTCCCCTCCTCGGCCACCTGCGCGAGGCTACACCTGTGTCTCGTTTGACCCGATTTCCCCGTCCTTATCAATGACCGCCTCCATCACCATCGACTGTCACGGCGAGGATACCTTGATTGGCTATTCACCTTGGAGGCTATGTCCACACTAGGACGAATTCCAATCATATAGGCTAGGCTACACTTGACGTTCCTCATGGGGGCTTTGGAGAAGAGCGCATAGCCTACAATGGATTTGAGCCAAGCTAAAGCATTGACAGGCCTATAACATGTGATCCTTTCCCCCTCATGAATAGCCGAATCTCAAAACGAACCCCAGTATCCAACCTGGTGTGAATTATCCATACAGTGGCAAGCAAGGGAACACCGTTAGCGTAGGCTATAACATCTGTAGGCTATACGGAAATTATAGCCCAGTATTAGAGAACAATAGGGGATGCAACGGGTTGTGGTCGTTGAATGGGTGTGAAATGTGACTACAATGGTAAACGACAGGCATATTGGTAACATACTGGGACTAATAGGTGGCGGATGGTCGCTCGTGCGTCTGCCTTCTGGACACAGACACCTCGCTCGTGAATGGGGGTGTTGCGTTTGCGAGTGGTGCGTTCCGGGTTCCACCGACCACGGTTCAGGGAAAGGAAATGTAACCCTTACTTTAACACAGCTTCCTCTTTCTCCTCTTCCTCCTTCTGCCGATCCATCACGGCCATGATTATTTTCCTCTCCTCCTCGGTGAGATGGCTGAGGTCCGGCAGCTCGGGGACGGTCGGCGGCGCGGTGGGTGGGCGAGGGCCGCCCTGGGGCCCCACCGAGGCGGACGACATCTTTTCCACCAGCAGCACCCCTCCTTGGCTTGCTACGGTCGTTTCGACTGACAGAATCCCCGCTGCTTAGCGTTGCGAGCCACACCTCACGACATAGTCCACGAGTAGAGCGGCAGCTCTGGTGAATAGGGCAAGCCGCCGCTGCTCATGGTTGTTGCAGGCACCCACGGTTGTGCTTTTGTTTCTGGTCCTTCTCGGCTTTTTTTCCCCACTTCCTCACTCTCTAGTCTCTCGCTTCTCCCCCCAACCCCCCGCCGGACCGCCTCTCCCCCCCACCACCGCCGGTTTTACGGGAAGCCCATCTCCACGCCAAGAGATGACACAAGCAAGCCGAGGGACCCTCTGGATGGACTGGCCTTGAGCTGTGATGCCCTCGCGCTACCGGACACGGGCTCGGTGATGTTGGACGGTGGTAAAATTAGGCGGAGTCTGTGTGTTGCGTTTCTCTCTCTCTCTCTCTCTCTCTCTCTCTCTCTCTCTCTCTCTCTCTCTCTCTCTCTCTCTCTCTCTCTCTCTCTCTCTCTCTCTCTCTCAGTGCTGCCACCGCCTCGGCACTGCTAATGTTGCTGCCACTGACAGGGAGATGGAACAGTCAATGGGAATGCAGCCCCCTAGAGCTCGCATCTTCCTTCCTTATGGTTGTGCACGCGCTTTTACGAATTTGAGAATGGGTCTCTCTCTCGCCACATGCAAGAACAACACTTTTTCCAACCTCAATTAGTTCAGGAGTCACGCCACCCTGGCTGGCACCACACACACACATCTGCAAATGTGAACCAAAAATAGTGCGCGTTCCCGTCGTTATAGCTCCAACATGAATTGACCGTTAAGGCTTCTGTAAAACATTGATCCACCGGAAAGGCTAAACTGGGTTCTGTCTGAGAGTTCAATGTACTAGACTTTATCAACGTTCAGTTTGATTCCTGAAAGTTGCGTCAGAGATGCAAATGACAATCACTCTTACCAGCTATATTTCAAACAATATTCAACATAACATGTAGCTGGATGAACATACAGTGAGTATCAGTAGACTCGAATAATATATTTGATTGTCAATAAAATAGGATCAGTACAATGGACATCCTGCAATGCGTTTCTCAGTCACGATGAAGAAAAAACATTTCAGCACCATGGACAGAGACATTTACGCACAACTCATAAATACTATAATTGCAACAGTTTTAAATCCGCTAATGCTAGTTTTTGCTATCTATCCATTCACATCATTGTCGAGCCCTTGTCATTTGAAATATATTAAACAAAAAATACATGATGACCATGATACTGGCTAGTCTATACAGCAGAATTTACATAAACGTCAATGAACTGAAGTCAAAACCCCTACGCTGTTTTGCTGACTGTGCAACTCTTTTCTCATTACCAATGAAGCACACTCAATTAATTTGAAAGATTCTTAGTCACAAGATTCCCCAAAACTCTCCAGAACCCGCCTGAAGCATATTGAGTAGTTATTTAAGAGTTTACTGTAGCCTAAATTCGTATTAATTGTAGCTCAAGTTGTTCCTGTCGAGTATCAGTTCTAATGGTCGGCTATTCATCCGTTTGTATTCAAACCCAGACCCAAACACTGGCATCGGTTCCTTTCCAATGACGTAATGTTACGGGGCTCGAGTCGGAGTCCATCCACCAGATGGCAATGCTACCGACCGAGTCCGTTCGATTACGTCACCGAGGAAGTGACTGTACTGTATTGACGTCAACTACCAGTGGTGCAGAATTTTGTCATAATTTAGGTCGTGACTACTACCAGTCTGAACTGGATATTTTTAGCCACTTGCTGTAACCTAAATAATGGAGATGGCTTTTGGTTTCAGGTTTCATTCTCATAACATTGTTTTGTAGAAGAGCCCTCAGAAATTGAACAGAATAGTGAATTTAATTGAGAACAGGGTTGGTATTTGTTGGTGGTGGTTTGAAAAATGAGGGAAAACAAACTATAGCCATGTCATGTCATCTGTTATATATCTTAATCTGACAATAGCTCACAAAGAACAAACTGAAAGCACACTTTCATTACATAAACACCTTGGTTACAGTATGCCAGTGCTTAAACTCCTACACACACATGGGTTATTTCATGATGCATCAACGTGATGAAGTAATAGATTTCAATACCACGAGTCAGTCATGTCTAAGGAGACAACTGCAATGTAAACCTCATCATAACAGAATCATAACCTAGGCGACAATCTTATGATAGAAATACTCAGTAGCCATAGACAATCCATGCACAATGTCCAATTATCATACTTATTCACAGTATAAATATCCCACAGGAATTCCTAATATGGGAATATCCCCAAATCCAACAGCTGATAAAAGCATCATTATGAGGGGAACCATTATAATTGTGCTTACTACTCCATCTTGAGGCCCTGAGCGAGAATGCCTGTTATTCTCTGGAAAATGTGGATATAACTGATCTCATTAGTGTTGTTACATGGTTACAAACTTTTCTCATAATTGCATATTTCTGAAGGTCACAGTTGCCCTCCTGCTGACGTCTTTGCCCCGGTTGTCTCAATTCAGAGTTTGAAAGTTAACCAGGGATTTATTGACAAGTAGTTGAACTACGAAACCCCTTCCCTTTTCAATGACAGTGATACCAATGAAAGACAAAGCACAATCAAATGCAATGGCAAAAGGTTTACTGAAGATAAAATGGGTGGGGTGGGGTGGGGAAAGGGATGAAGACAAATGTGAGATGAAAAAATAGGAACACCATTGTGGGTGCATGCGTCAGTGATCTCCCTGGGTAGTGTTGTGGTGGCTGCTCTCATCCTTGTTGATTTCATCCTCTTTCTTGGAAGCCACTTTAGCCTGAAAAACAAAAGGTAGAAAATATAGAAAACCTATTTTACAGACAGCCATTAACACTGGATATTAGTATCAAAATAGTTGAGAAATGATTATATTAAGTACAAAAGAGAATAAGAGTGTATGAGTTATTACTTACAGGCTTCTTGTTCTTCCACCTGAGAGCTCTCCAGAGAGAAGAGAATAATCCACACTTCTTCTTGACAGCAGCAGTTGAGATGTTGTTGACATCAGTGGTAGAGGTAGACATTTTCTCAGCAGATTGCTCCAAGCTGGCAGCACTAGCATCAACTTCATGTAAAGCAACAAGGCAACTCTTGGTTGAAACCATAGAAATAGTGATGGTAAGTCTACTTCTCTTGGTTGAGACATCACCCACGTGGACCTCAGGTTGGTTGGAGCCTCTCAGGGTGGTGTCATTATCCTGAGACACTAGGTTTGTAGCAGACTGGATCAGGTCGTTTTCTACAATGGCAACACTGGTAGACAGAACCTGAGACACTAGGCCTGCAGCAGACTGGATCAGGTCATTCTCCACAATGACAACACTGGTAGACAGCACCTGGAACCCAAGGCCTGCAGCAGACTGGATAAGGTCATTCTCCACGATGGCAACACTGGTAGACAGAACCTGAGACACTAGGCCTGCAGCAGACTGGATCAGGTCATTCTCCACAATGGCAACACTGGTAGACAGCACCTGAGACACTAGGCCTGCAGCAGACTGGATCAGGTCATTCTCCACAATGGCAACACTGGTGGACAGAACCTGAGACACTAGGCCTGCAGCAGACTGGATCAGGTCATTCTCCACAATGGCAACACTGGTGGACAGAACCTGAGACACTAGGCCTGCAGCAGACTGGATCAGGTTGTCTTCCCCGATGGAAACACTGGTGGACAGAACCTGAGACACTAGGCCTGCAGCAGACTGGATCAGGTTGTCTTCCTCGATGGAAACACTGGTGGACAGAACCTGAGACACTAGGCCTGCAGCAGACTGGATCAGGTTGTCTTCCTCGATGGAAACACTGGTGGACAGAACCTGAGGAGTCTGCAGGAGTGTCAGTGGCTCCCACTCATCCAGGAAGAAGCTCTCGACAGAGGGGAAGCTTCTTCCTTTCAGAGCTGGGGGAATGTAGGGGGTGTACCCAACAGTCCAGAGCAGAGAGCTGTCGATGGCATTCGCATAGTGGTACTTGTCGCCAAGTACCTCTGCAAAGCTTTGACAAATGTTCTGACTCTCTGACTCTGGACCGCCAAGGTGTTGAGTTGGGTCACCATTGAGATCCACCCTGAAAGAAACGCCATGACAGCACAGGGTAAACAAAACAGATGTTTGGCATTTTAAGGAAGGGATATTCTCCTTTTCACGCATGGCAAATAATTTGTGCCTTCCAATAATATCACAGATTTCCTTAAAGTGTGCACTCATTCACTACTTCCCAGACATCTGAAAACGTTGGATTGGTGGAGGCATGGGCTAGCGGGAGTTTCAACCATATTTATTATACCAGTCATTTCCCTTCAATTCAGTGAAGTGAACAAGGGCACACTTTGGCAGGAAGGAGAGATAATTGGGACATTGCATAACATAATTTACAGCTTTAAATATTAATTTTGCATGGTTACCATGATTGGTAACTAACAACAAAAGCCTATACAGCCATCTTCTCCTAAGTTTTATTATATTTCCTTTTCATAAGAATTAAATAAATTAATATTTTAGTTTTAAGACTGAAATAATTGAATTGTTCTTACCTGAGTTAACGTCGTTGTCCTTAAAAGAACAATGTCTGTCTTCAGGGAGGATGAATGAAAAGCTCTCCATAATGCTGTATCTCTCGTTGTTTGTCAATCAAGAACTGAAGATTTCTTGAGAGTTCTGAACATACCTCTCTGGTTCTGGAGTTCGATTTGAACCGTCTGCATTGTGACCCTACCGGTTGCATAGAGATGATATTCTTTATGTCCCATATCGGCAGAATGCCATTATGCAGGGTTTAGAATGGAATTCGGTAACACTTTATTTGGATAGTCCCAAGTAGATGGTTTGTAGATGTTCAATAACTGTCAACATTTCAACTAACTACCGCTATCCACTAACCCTAAGCCATACCCTTATCCTAACCCTTACCCGAATTCTAAACGAACCCTAACCTTAGCAAGCAGTTGCTTATCAACAGATCGTTGGTTGAAAGTATGCCTATCTGTAAATCATTTATTTGGAACTAACCAAATAAAGTGTGACCTGAAACTCTATTTCTGTTTAATAATAGTACAATTATTTTAGATACATCTTTTCATTAAAGATAATCTCATACTATTTAAAAACAAAACAAATGTAGGATTCTGACATTAGCTGGTCTTGACTTCGGGAATGGTCTTCCACAGCTGACGCTGTTGAGGCAGTTCAGAAAGGTAGTAGTAGCGGAAGGAGCTTCGATGGTACAGGGAGGGAGAAGCGTCAGTCGGATCGACGGGCCCGGAGCTCTTCATCGGGCACCTTCGCCGTATCCTCCTCCTCATGTGGATAATCAACAACCCGAAGGTGTGGCCATGACGAAAATGTTCATATGTCGTCCTCAAATACTTGTAATTGATTGTAGACTATCGAGTAAGCTAGGGTCAACACCCTCACACTGTTTATGCACTCCAAAGAGATCGTACTAAAACCACATCCCGTGCATTTCCTCACCTAGGAATTCGTTTCTTCTTCCTAGCTCTCCAGTTTAGTGCTTCGTCATTCAGTTATTTTTAAGAAAACAATTAGTAAATGTTTTTTTTACCATGATGCACCATCAACAGAATTCTGTTAAATGTTTAGCCTACTTTAAAAGGGAGCTCTTGGCTCTCCGTGTCTATATTCCCTCTTATATGATACCGTAGTGGTGCATTTAACCTGCCAGCTCTGCAAAGGATGATTAAAGAATGATTACCACTGACATTTGCATGTGTTTAGCCTACCCCCGGAAAAAAATAAATACATGGGGGAGTAGACATGTTTTAAATGCAAACATCTGTACCTTCGTAGGTGTTCTGGTAGAATTGACATTTATTGTTGTTAATGGCAAAATCTAGAACTCAGAAGTCTAGAAAAAACATAAGACACATTGGTTTATCATACTTTATTTTGTAGGGGAACCACGGGTAGTCTAAAAGGTTATACAGAGCTGTACATAGGAGAGCAGTATTCACAGAAATGATAGCCATGTCTTCTCCCCAAGTTTAAATACTATTCTTTAATTCTCTATAATCATTTTTATAATGATACAATAAAAGCTTGTGTAACTGGTCCTGCAGCTTTTCCGATATGTTGTCGATGATGTCAAAGTTGTTGTATTTGTTTACGTTGTTGTGGTTGTCATTTTTTCTTTCCAAAAAAGGAAAATTAAAAGAGTTATGATATCCACAACATGTAACAGGCACAGACTGCCGGCCTGCGTATGATGGTGTATGTACGAGGACTCCCAATTTACTCACAAAAGAGAGACGGAAAGAGAGAGCGATGGATGGAAAGTGACAGAGAGAGGTGTCCCGTTTGAATACTTCAGAAATGCTTCCTTCCTTGAAGTAATCACTAATCTGATTGGGTCAGTCTGACTAATAAGACGGTCACCTTGCTTTCACCTGTCCAATCACCAATGGATCTGTGATTACCTGAAGGAAACAAGGAAGGAAGGCTGCATCTCTTCAGTATGCAAACAGAGCCAGATAAGCTCGATGTTGGAGAGTGGTCAGTAACAATTGGAGAACGGGCATCAGTTCATAGTAATGTTGCTGGGGGGGTTGGATGTTGGATTTCGGACCCCCTGGTTGCGACCCTCTCTGCCGCTGCCCTGACCCCCAATCCCTGACCTTTGGCCTCCGGGGGGTCACTTCCAGAGCTGGTTGCTGAGGGTCTGACCGGAGGGTGCGGCGGCCCAGCCTCCCATGGTGGAGGCAGGCTGACCGAAGGCCATGGCCCCCCCGGCACCGTTCAGACTCATCCCTGACATCTGCTGGTTCATCTGGGGAAGACAGTAGGAGATGAATAGTAAGGTGTCAGGGAAACACAATATTGCCTAATACTAAATCAAACCCAAGCCCTGACCCCAATGCATGTATATAGATCTGAGAAAATGTGATAGTTATGGCAATATGGTAACATTACCTAACTAAGTTAACTCCCAAAGACACTTGATATTGTATTCTTATAAAACCATCTTATACTTCAAATGCAAAGTTTACTCCCAGGGGAAAATCCCCAATATGCCAAAGAACGTGACATCAAATGAACTAACATACCTGTCCCATGTTCCAGTGGCCCTGCTGCCCAGGCTGGACGGCATACATCCCCTGCATACCCTGAGCGGGCACCATACCCGCGGGCATCCCCCCCTGTGGTACCCCCATCATCCTCGGAGCCATGCCAACCATCCCGGCCGCGGGTGCTTGTCCCATGAAACCGTTGGGCATCGTCATGCCAACCATCATGCCTGTGTTGGGTCCCATCATGGCAGCTCCGCTCTGAGCCATCATGGCACCCATGACGGTGGTGGGGGGGCATGCCTGTGCCCATGCCAGGGAAGGCCTGGTAGCCAGCAGGGACCTGCTGCTGGGGGATGCCTACTGGAAACTGCATCTGGGCGGGGTTCATGTATATACCAGCTGGAGGGGAGAAAGAGGAGGAATACTGAGAACAGGGTTTCTTTCCAAATACAATTTTCCGTTACCCTTTATGACTGCTCGCCATAGATATACTGAGAGAGTGGGAAAGTGACTGAACAACTTGGTTGGTGACTTGAAACTATAACACCCAAAAAATGAATATTGGAACAATATTTCTAAGGTAGGAATGTTAAGAATGGTCAGTGGGGATCTAAAATATAATAATGTCATATTGCTTTTCATTTTGTGATTTAAAAAAAAAACTGTATGAACCAAATACTGTACCTAAGGAAGGAAGGAAACCCCCCTTCGGCTGTTAAGTTTCATTCCAATATGATGTTAATACAATATGAAGAACAATGAAACTATTTTTGTTAAGATAGGAACGTGATTTTTGTTTTCTAACAAGATCATAGTTTTCATGTATTTTGCACATTAGCTAAGCCACGCCCTGAATGAGGTCAGATGAACGTGTCAGTGTGATGGAACTGCCATTTCCGACCAGAGTGCTTAAAAGGACTCGCTAAGAATTAACATATTCAGACCAGCAGAACTTTGACTATCTACCTGAGAAAGGAAGGAGAGGATCCCATCTCAGACAATCATTGGTGCGTCTGAAGATCAGTTCAGAAGAAACGCTCCACTCCAAGCCAGGACAACTAAGAAGGATATTCTGACCTCTGGTGGACAATCAGAGCCTTACACCCATTGAGCCATTCCCCATAGAAGGATTGATTGGTTTCAGAGAGACAACGAACAAAGACATCTAACTTACACGTAAATACATTGCATTTCTTACCCAAATGGGCGGCAGTTCGTGTACAAGGTATAGGATTCATGTGAGAATGTATCCACAATAAATGTCCCTTTCTCTATCCCGCTCTTTCTCCAACCCCTCACCATTGTGTAACAAGCCATCATATCTTGTCAGTCCACTAGAGACTTTTGTCTCATGTACCTGTGTATTCTTTGTTATTATTTAGGTAGTTATAAAATAAATAATTAAATCAATTTGTGTAGAACTGAATAATCAGAAAAGGCTGGGGTTCTTGCCGATTCAAGAAGTCTGCGATGTTCAGAATGAGACTGATATGAGGTAATGATTAATAAATGACTTATCGATATATCGTATATATTTATTCTAGAGTTTAATTCGGGGGGTGGTAACTCATTAAACAACTTCTTCCGTGGTGCCCGAAATGAATCCTAATGAGTTCATTGTTACATGATTAATTGAAACGAGTAACAACTCAACACAGTTGATTGGATAAATAACATTCATCACGTTAATCAAAGTCACATCACCATGTGTGCACATGCCCACACTTATGTATGACAAGGCTCTCCAGTCAAACCATTTTACTCACATATGCACCTAAATATTTTGTTGTACGACCTGGAATTTTAATTTAGGAGTATAAGTGCTGATGATAATTGTTGAAATGATTACTTCACTGTAGCGCAGCCCTGGAGTACCATGGTGAATACACTGAGTGCAGATTCATGGCCGTCATGCTTGCACCATTTTTACAAAGAAAACGTCTTGTTACCTCAAATATTTGTCATTGTGCTCTTAAATGTCTTTGGGTGCTCCTACACGTGCTCCTTGTAAAAAAGGTCAGTGTAGAGCCCTGCATGAGTGTACATACTGTGCATGTGTAGGCTTGTGTATTTCTCCTTACCAGGCGGGGCCTGCTGGTGCATCTGAGGCATACTGGTGTTCCCATACAGGGACAGGATGGAGTCCTTGGAGAGGGGGTTTCTTGGCCCCGGTGTCCTCCCCCTTAATGCCCCCTCCACCACCAGTCTCACTGAACAGGTCCAGGTCTCCCTGGGCAGAGCCCGAGGATGGGGTTGCTGCTGGGGCTTGTGTTGGGGTGCTGGCTGGGGTACTGGAGCTAGCCTGGAAGAAGGAAACAAAAACTGTTCGAACGACGTAAGAAAAAGTCACTAACCCTATTCAGTGTGTTGAGCCTCTTGATCTTCAAACATCGCTCACGCTTGCATGCATTGGCCTGCACGGACGTGTGTGAGCCAATGGGTAAACGGCAAATTACTCACCGCAACACAGGTAACAAAGGCTACCGATGCTCTTCCAACTGAGCCATCGTTCAGATGTAGATGTACAGGTAATATGTGTGCATGTAAATAGAGGTAGAGGTTCAGTATGCGTCTTCACGTTTGTGGGGCTGGGTGTCCATAGGGACCAGGGAAGAGGTGAGGTCATCCGATTGTGTTACCTGAGAGAACTGAGCAGCAGCATTAGATGAGGGGAGGGGGGTTGGACACCATGGGGCCGAAGATATCCAAGTCGCTGCTTGCTGTGCTAGCAGCACTACCGTTGTTCGCAGGGGCAGGTGTTGGAGCATCTGGAGGGATGAGAGAGCAACAGAGAGGGGTTAAAAACAGATGTGTAAAACCGGTTATACCGGGGAGGAAAAAACATAAGAATGTTTGTATTGTTCAGGACTGAGCATTTCTGAATAACTGACTGGTTTAGTACATTTGAGTCCTTTAGCAGATGCTTTTATCCAGAGCGACGTACAGGAGCAATTAGGGTTAAGTGCCTTGCTCAAGGGCACATCGACAGATTTCACCTAGTTAGCTCTTAACCGCTAGGCTACCACCCAGGGTCGTGTTCCTCAAGGCCAAGCAGGGTCATATTCAATAGGCACCAAACGAAAGAAAAATGGGCTGAAACCAGGAAGGACTACCTGAACTTGTCCAATAAGAAACTCTCATTTTCATTTTTCGCCACAAAACATCTTGCTAATGAATACGACCCTGGTTGACTATCTGGAAAACTGACTGGTTTAGTCTTACCAAGGCCAAGTAGGTTGACGGGAGGTTCTGTTGTCTTCACAGGACTGGCTTTGGGGGCTTGCCGGGTCTCTTCACTCTTCAGGGGTCGAGTCCAAGAGAAAAGGCATAATGATTGTGAAAAAACAATAATGTAGTCTTGGAAGTAAAAATGAAGCTGATGTGTTAAGCTTCTTCCAGACTAATGGCTAAATATGCAGGGCTTCGGTTGAGCATAGGTTTAGTTCATAATGAAAGCAAAGATCCCGAGGAGGTTTACTTCAGATAAGATATGCAAGGGATATTTCAAACCCTCAGCAGTCAAGCCCTCTTAGAGGTCAAAGGTTAGGTGCATCCTCAGCCTTGGGTTACTTGACACACATTCAATGCTCAATGCTTTGTCTAGGAGCTCAACGTCCAGCACTCTAACCCTAAACCCAAAGATGGTCTATTTTTCACCATGCCATCAATGTATCAACACGGCAAAGTAACTACACAGTGAGACGCACCACAACAAATCAGTTTGCTGGACATGGTGACCATAAACATTTGTAAATTGATGATTAGTTGTATTAAGCACTGGTATAATGCCAGACCTGTTAACTGTAATGTTCTTCATACAGTTTGCCATACTAGACTGTTAAAGGGCAATTCCACCACTTTTCAACCAGCACAATACCAGTGTCAACATGTGAAAACCATGCATTTCTTCTTTTTGTAGAAAAAAAAATGAGTTAAAAAGTTCTACCCGATGACATCGTCAAAAAAAGTTTAAACATTTAAAAAACAAACACTATGAGATTGGTGACATGGGCAGCAAGAAAATACCCTCTGGAAGAAAAAAGAAATCAGTTTTTCTAGATTTTAAATCCTACCCTGTAATATTACAGAGAAGCAATTTGTCTTGTCTTTTTAACCACAGATCATAGAAATGCGCCATTTTTCACATATGTAGACAATGGTATGTTGCTGGAAAATGAATATGAGTTTGAAAAGCGGCCGAACAAAATAAACAGATCATTCTGACTGCAAAGCTCAAAAGAGAAACAGGGAGTACAGTGCGATTGCCGAAAAAGGAATATGGGTTGGGTTGAGACAGATATCTTATATAAGGAGTCTATAGACGTATCCATTCAAAACCACCATACTTTGGCATTGTATGACAGCTTGGTTCCTCTATCAGTTTCCTTCTCTCTCTTGCTCTCCTTGTCTTTTGGCTGTAGAGGAACATCATAAGAGGAAATTAGAAAAAATAAATGAAGGAAGAGAGATAAAGACCTAATCTCATTTGAATAATGTTCCAAAACGTATCCACAATAAAACAGTACCCCAGCAGCACCATAACCACCTGTGGAAATACATGCTAGCAGATACCCAGTCATTGCGCTAATACTACTTAGCATTAGCCAGTGAAACTACCTCTAACTTCCTTCATACTAGACCCAGAGACATACAAATGGTATCCGAGGGTTCATCTGACTTTAGGGAAGTACATAACGTACCTCATTTCCATAACCCCAAAGTATCCCTTTAACCTAACAAGCAACACTTTGGAGAGTCTACATACAAATAAGACAGGGTAACACATTCTAGTACTATCCGCAAACCAGTTTGAGTGTGGTGTCAGAGGTGAGATACATACGCTGTGTCCATTGGTCACATTTTTGCTGTAGTATTTCTTCTTCTCATACTTGTCCCTGATGAAGAACTCCACTGCTCTGGGGTCAGGGGTTAAGGGGTAAAAAGGTAGCAATATTATAAAGGGGCAAGTACATGTGTTATGGGAAGCTTTTTGGGAACCGCAGTGTGCGTGTGTGAGAGAGAGAGCGTCACCGTGTGTGTGTGTGTGTAGTTGAAAGGATACTGGTCTGTCTGAGGCCTTCTGTAGTTGTCTGGAAGGTTGGCCTCATAAAGCTGCCTGGACTTGGAGTTGCCCATATCTACTATGCTCTGTGAGAGAAGAGGGGGAAAGAAAGAGGGTGGGAGAAAGAGAGAAAGAGGAGCACAGAGATAGAGAGAAAGAGGGGTGGAGGGTGGATAGTGAAACAGCAGGGGGGACATGATAAGTATGGGTTAAAAAAAGGCAACTTTGTATTCAGCCAGTAGGATATACAAGAAAGAGAGGTGTCTGTGTCAATAAATATAGGTCAATACATGCCATTTCTAATTTATTAATATTGTAAATCCTGGACATTACCTGTATTTGTGCTGCTGTCCATTGGTCCAGGTTGACAGATTTGACCCGTGATATGTGAACCCCAAGGTTCCTGTGGATGCCAGCACATCGGATACAGATAAACACTCCCAGGTTCCATGACGCCCATCTTGGACCTGGCAGGCAGAGACCGGGTCGTACTCATTAGTGCACCGGTTTCAGTCTGTTCTCTTCTGTTAGGTGTCTAATGAACACGGCCCAGGTAAAGGAAGATTCACTTATCAAAACCTGTCTGTACCTGTGGTGCTGGTGTCACAATAGGATTTCAGATTGGCAAGGTCTTCCCTGTGCATTCTTTTAGGGTGACATGTTTAGACATTTAGGGATAGTTTCCCAGTGGTAACTTTCATGATGCGAGGGTGTCGAAACTTGCATTTACTTGTATGACTAAAGTTTGGATCATGGTTCAAGGTGTGATGGGAGACAAAATGCAACCTAGCATAGCTAAGCTAGCCTAGTAGCTACCGGATAAATGCTAAAGAGGAAGGAAGGTGTCAGCAGACTTGCTGCTACTTACAGTTAGCATAGCTAGCTAGTTAACAACTCAGTCGGAGTCTGGCTGGACGAATAACAGGAACAGTTATATCACATCAAATGACACATCATTTAACGAAGTTCACATTGTGTTATGTAGTTACCTTTCGCCTCACAATCGGCGCAGTATTTGTTGTCGTCCTCTCTCAGCATTTTGGACAGAATGGCCTGATGCTGCTCGTTGAGTTTCAGGGCCTTCTCTCTCTCTGATCGGGTCGTCATCTTTGCTGATGTTCTGGTTGTTCTTTCAATAAAACTGTTCTCTACCTTGATTGTTCGTGAATTTTTTCTACTTTATGATTTAAGACCATAATCAGACAAATTAACGCCTTCGAGAGAAGTGTAAAAACACCCGGAACCGAAATTTGTTCTCCTCCCACAAGAATGCACGAACTCGCGGGAGGCGGGTGAACATACCTAAACGGCTCTCGGGATTGGATGCTGGAAATTACGTAATCTGCTGACGCATGTCAGGGTTTCTTGACAATTATGTTTTCTTTTGCATTTTTCAACGTTTAATGTGTTGTAGGTACAGGTTATCGGTCCTTGAGAATTTCTGTAGCTATTTGCAAAAAGTTCTTATTTACTTGAGTTATAAATTGACTGCTGTGAATCATGTACTGATGTATCAAGAGGTTTTCTGTTCTTCGGATTAGAACAAAGTGCTACAGTGAATGACGAATGTCTATTTTTGTTATGATTTTTCATTTTATTAAGAACAAATCCGGCATACATTGATACATGGAAATATATACATAATAACAATTTAAGGTTTCACCATATCCAAAGTATGCAAATTATGTTCCAGTAGCCAGAGAGAGCAACATACATAGATAATTAACATAAAAAACATTCAAAAAGGTTAACCTATTGTGAAACATACAGGAAATAACACTATAAACCAGTGAACTATCAAGCCACTGTCTCAAAACATACTCATGATATTACCATACACCTAGCCTGGTCCCAGGTCTGTTTGTACTGTATAATCAACGCTTATGATCGATGGCATGACAATGAGATGGCAAGACAGCACAAACATCTGGGACCAGGCTGCTATAAAACGCTGACAAAACTCGATCCAAAATGTCTGACCAGTTACGGTTAATAAAAGGTTTCCAGGCGGATCTTGAAACAGTCCTCTGGGTGTCTCTGTGCAATGCCGTAGCGCAGCAGCATCTCTGTGTACGGGGGCCAGAACGTCTCGTCTATCGATAAGTAGGGATCGTGAGGCGTCTCCAGAGTCTTGTTCATCAGCAGCTGCAAATTTTAACAATGGAAGATAAGGTTTAAAATAAGGGATTTTAAGATTACGATTTATGTTGTTCAATTGGAACAAGAGGTGAGTAGTGATGTTTTTATGCCGTTTGTTGTACTGTGATCAAGTTGATCTACATTAAAGATGTGAGTGTAATGTAAGTACAAAATAGTCATAAAAACCTGGACTATAAAGCTGCTACTGGTTCAAGCATGTCGTAATAAAGTAACACAAAATTAAACCAGAGCACCGGGTTGAATAATAAAACACAAACAACGCATGCGAACAGACTTACCTCCAGGATTTCATTGAGCGAAATTAGATTCTCGTTCAGCTCTTGAGGAATGTTCTGAAAATAGAAACAAAAACGATACCATCTAGGCTGGTCCCAGATCTGTTTGTGCTCTCTTGCCCAACAAAAACAAAAGTTAGCTACACAGTACAAAACAGATATGAGACCAAGCTAGCTGCAACCATAAAAAACAATGTGTGACCATTGAGGAACCCCTCCATCAGAGCCACATAATACATCACTAGGACTACCACCTTTTTCCTCCTGTCGGCGTTGGTCTCCTGTGTAGGAAGTGGGAAGTGTTCCTCCAGTACGTCTGCCAGGGTCTCCATCAGTCTGTCCTGGTAATCCTTCATCGTCTGGATCTTCTTCTTGGTGTCCTGCAACACACTGAGCAGCAGCAGCACTTCCACATTAAACTTAAATAGTTTTCAATGTGTTGGTTTGTGTGTCATTTTCTATTATTCAGGATCATATTCATAGGCAGGAAACTGAAGGAAACGCTCCAAAACATAGTGAAACAGGGAGGTACAATCTGAACTTGTTCAATTAAAAAAAACCAATTGTTTTTGTTTAGCCTTGTAAAATGTTTATTTACAGTGTGCCCTAACAAACATGAGCCAGTTGTTGTCCCTTACCTGTGTTCTGATAACCTTTCGTTTTCCAGTCGCTGTTTGACCACATGTTCAGTGCCTGCCCTCAACACTTCCTTCTTTTCCTCCAACCACTTCTGTTCACTGAAACAGGAACACAGATGTATACTTTCAAATCTCCATCTCAACATTCAAAGAGTTGGAGATTTAGAATAACAATCAACCTTTTTAAAGTCTCTCTCAGTGTGTCTCTCTTGGCTTGTGAGCAAGAGAGGACCAATTCCAGTTGTGAATTCAGCTTCTGTAACTGCGGAAGTAAGAAAAAATATTTTTTAAATAAATTTGTTAAACATGAATATGGTTACTTTTCATAAGCATACGGCTCTGTATAACTATTAAATAGCTGATACCTGAAATGTGTACAGTACCAGTCAAAAGTTTGGACACACTCATTCAAGGGTTTTTCTTTATTTTGACTATTTTCTACATTGTAGAATAATAGTGAAGGCATCAAAACTATGAAATAGCACATATGGAATCATGTGGTAACCAAAAAAAGGAATCATGCAGTAACCAAAAAAAAAAAAAAAGTTAAACAAATCAAAATATATTTTAGATTCTTTAAAAGTAGCCACAGCTTTGCACACTTGTCATTCTCTCAAAAAGCTTCATGAGGTAGTCACCTGGAATGCATTTCAATTAACAGGTTTGGGTTGTTAAAAGTTCCTTCTTAATGCATTTGAAGAACATGGCTGACCTTTTACATTCTCCCAACCAATTGTGCTATTCTGTTTTTTTTTGCGTTTGTGTAACTTATTTTGTACATAATGCTGCTGCTACCGTCTCTTATGACCGAAAATAACTTCTGGACATCAGAACAGCGATTACCATCTGCGGACTGGAAGAAACTTTTTCCTTTAACGAGTCCGACAAGAAGCATATACTGCTTTCACTGGAACCGGCCCAGATCCCTGTAATTTGCTTGAAGAAAAGACGCAGGAAAAGGGGCCGTGGATCGGGCTGCCTTCTGAGAATCCGTAGGCGAGCGAGTAAACTCCCACTGCCATCAGTTCTTTATGCTAACGTGCAATCATTGGAAAATAAAATTGATGACCTACGATTAAGATTATCCTACCAACGGGAAATTAAAAACTAATATCTTATGTTTCAACGAGACGTGGCTGAACGATGATACGGATAATATAGAGCTGGTGCGATTTTCCATGCACCGACAGAACAGAGAAGCTACGTCTGGTAAGACAAGGGGTGGGGGTGTGTCTATTTGTCAATAAAAGCTGGTGCGCGATGTCTAATATTAAAGAAGTCTCGAGGTATTGCTCGCCTGAGGTAGAGTACCTTATGATAAGCTGTATACCACACTATCTACCAAGAGAGTTCTCATCTATATTATTCGTAGCCGTCTATTTACCACCACAGAACGAAGCTGGCACTAAGATCGCTCTCAACCAACTAAGGCCATAAGCAAAGAAAATGCTCACCCAGAAGCGGCGCGCCTAGTGGCCGGGGACTTTAATGCAGGCAAACAAATCAGTTTTACCAAATTTTTACCAGCATGTCACATGCGCAACCAGAGAACAAAAAATCCTTGACCACCTTTACTCCACACACAGAGATGCATACAAAGCTCTCCCCGGCCCTCCAATCTGACCATAATTCTATCCTCCAGATTCCTGCTTACAAGCAAAAACTAAAGCAGGAAGCACCAGTGACTCGCTCAATATGGAAGTGGTCAGATGACACGGATGCTACACTACAGGCCTGTTTTGCTAGCAGACTGGAATATTTTTCCGGGATTCATCCAATGGCATTGAGGAATACACCACCTCAGTCATCGGCTTCATCAATAAGTGCATCGATGTTGTCGTCTCCACAGTGACCGTACGCACATATCCCAATCCACATTGAGCTAAAGGCTAGAGCTGCCACTTTCAAGGAGCGGGAGACTATTCGGACGCTCATAAAAAATCCTGCTATGCCCTCAGACGAACCATCAAACAAGCAAAGCGTCAATACAGGACTAAGATTGAAAACTACTACACCAGATCTGACGCCCGTCAGATGTGGCAGGGCTTGAAAACTATTACGGACTACAAAGGGAAACCCAGACGCGAGCTGCCCAGTGAAACGAGCCTACCAGACAAGCTAAATGCCTTTATGCTCGCTTTGAGGCAAGCAAAACTGAAGCATGCACGAAAGTACCAGCTGTTCTGGATGACTGTGTGATAACGCTCTCGGTAGCCGATGTGAACAAAACCTTTAAAAACCGGTCAACATTCACAAAGCCACTGGGCCAGACGGATTACCAGGACATGTACTCAAAGCATGCGTGGACCAACTGTCAAGTGTCTTCACTGACATTTAACCTCTCCCTGACCGAGTCTGTAATACCTACATGTTTCAAGCAGACCACCCTAGTCCCTGTTCCCTAGGAAGCGAAGGTAACCTGCCTAAATTACTTCCGACCCGTAGCACTCACATCGGTAGCCATGAAGTGCTTTGAAAGGCTGGTCATGGCTGACATCAACAGCATCCTCCCGGACACCCTAGACCCACTACAATTCGCATACCGCCCCAACAGATCCACAGATGACGCCATCTCAATCGCACTCCACACTGCCCTTTCCCACCTGGACAAAAGGAACCCCCTTGAAAATGCTGTTCATTGACTACAGCTCAGCGTTCAACACCATAGTGCCCACAAAGCTCATCACTAAGCTAAGGACTCTGGGACTAAACACCTCCCTCTGCAACTGGATCCTGAACATCCTGACAGGCTGCCCCCAGGTGGTAAGAGTAGGCAACAATACGTCTGCCATGCTGTTCCTTAACACTTGGGCCCCTCAGGAGTGTGTACTTAGTCACCTCCTGTACTCCCTGTTCACCCACGACTGCTTGGCTAAACACGACTCCAACACCATCATTAAGTTCGCTGACGACACAACATTGGTAGGCCTGATCACCGACAACGATGAGACGGTCTATAGGGAGGTGGTCAGAGAACTGGCAGTGTGGTGCCAGGACAACAACCTCTCCCTCAATGTGAGCAAGATAAAGGAGATGATCGTGGACTACAGGAAAAGGAGGAGTCACTGGCAAGTGAAGACACTTGCCAGTTGGTCAGCGCATGCTCAGAGTACACATGCTGGTAATCCACCTTGTGAATGTTGACCTGTTTAAAGGTCTTACTCACGTCGGCTGCAGTGAGTGATCACAGTCGTCGGAACAGCTGATGCTCTCATGCATGTTTCAGTGTTACTTGCGAGCATAGAAGTTATTTAGGTAGGCTCAAGTTATTTAGGTAGGTTCATGTCACTGGGCAGCTCTCGGCTGTGCTTCCCTTTGTAGTCTAATAGTTTGCAAGCCCTGCCACATCCGACGGGCTTCGGAGTTGGTGTAGTACGATTCGATCTTAGTCTTGTATTGACACTGCCTGTTTGATGGTTCGTCGGAGGCCATAGCGGGATTTCTTATAAGCTTCCAGGTTAGAGTCCCACTTCTTGAAAGCGGCAGCTCTACCCTTTAGCTCAGTGCGAATGTTGCCTGTAATCCATGCCTTCTGGTTTGGGTATGTACGTACAGTCACTGTGGGGACGACGTCCTCGATGCACTTATTGTTAAAGCCTGCAACTGATGTGGTGTACTCCTCAATGCCATCGGAAGAATCACGGAACATATTAGTCTGTGCTAGCAAAACAGATGACCTGGCCTCCACAATCACCCGACCTCAATCGAATTGAGATGGTTTGGGATGAGTTGGACGGCAGAGTGAAGGAAAAGCAGCCAACAAGTGCTCAGCATATTTGGGAACTCCTTCAAGACTGTTGGAAAAGCATTCCTGGTGACTACCTCATGAAGCTTGTTGAGAAAATGCCAAGAGTGTGCAATGCTGTCATTAAGGCAAAGGGTGGCTACTTTGAAGAATCTCAAATATAAAATACATTTTGATTTGTTTAACACTATATTTCATAGTTTTGATTTATTCACTATTATTCTCCAATGTAGAAAATAGTACAAATAAAGAAAAAACCCTTGAATGAGTAGGTGTCCAAACTTTTGACTGGTACTGTATATTAAAAGGTAACTGCATAGAAATATATATTTTTTGAAAATGTTCCAACAGTAACTACTACTGTGGAAGGCAACATCCACATGTGAATTTACCTCCTCCGCTCCAACGACGAGTAACACCTCAGGATTTGTGGACAACACTACAGATAGAAAGTAAACCACATTCTGATGGTACATATCATGCTTATGCTTATGTCTCAGTCATTTTGATTTGATTTTTTTTAACTAGGAAAGTCAGTTAAGAACAAATTCTTATTTTCAATGACTGCCTAGGAACAGTGGGTTAAAGCTTTTTACCTTGTCAGCTCGGGGGATTCGATCTTGCAACCTTTCGGTTACTAGTCCAACCTTTCGGTTGCCACCTCATACAGTATAAGTACAACCAATTAGTTATAAAGGAATGATATTCAGAATAGAAACCAGACACTCACGTTCTGGCTGTCTTGTCTGCCACTGCTTCAGCTCAGCTGCTACAGCTGTCAATCTATTCACAGACTTTTGGACAAATAACAGATATGCAGCAGATAAGGCAAGATTATGTAAAAATTACATGCATCACACATACTAATGCTTTCATTCAACTATAGGGAAATAGGGCCATCTCTGACCTGTTCTTGTGGGTTTTCATCGGAGTCTGGCTCTGCGAGAATGATCTCGTTCTGAAGCTGAAAAACAAACAGAATATTACGTTTTAACATTAACACAATAACATCATCCAAAGTTGTCTGTGCAGAACCAAACTGTCATTGTAAACAGATCAGTACCATCTGTAGCTGGGCAAACTGCTCTTCACACTCGTTAAACAGTTCTGCCTTTGCAGCTTCCGAGCACTCAATGTAGAAAGGAATTGCAGGTGGTGCTGGAGTATCCTGGACCTCTGACTCGGTGTCCAGTGGCTGTCCCTGTGACAAAAATGACAGAATTATTAGGACATGCATGTTGAACGGATAAATTACTGTAATTTCAGTGAAGCTTGCAACGGCTCAGATTTGGCTACCATACTTACATTCTCCTGTTGCAACGTTACCTCGTTGGAACTCTGAAATCAAGAAATGCACAATATTGTTATCAACGAGTGGGTAACTAGCGAGCTCTGGTCCACGCCCATGCATTGGATCGGCACTCTATAGCGTGGACCAGTGAGTTTGGCGGAACATTTTTCAAAAGTCGTTTGAATCACGTTTTGGAGAAAAATACACCAGGCGCATACAAAGAAATGTTCGTCAGCACTCTACCAACATCTTTACTTTGGGGAGTTACGGAAATACTTTGAAGTCATACTAGCAAGTCAGATTAAGTTAGTTAGATTAGTAAATTAGCCAGCTCCTCATCAATTCTAGTGAAAATGTCAAAGTATACATATTTTTTTACATGAATGCAGCAAAAGCAGGATGTAATGTTACTCTTGGAAGAAACATTACAGCTGCTAAGGTAGCTACCAAAACCTCAAAAACAAGCAAACGAACGTTAGTTAGCTAGCTAGCAAACGTTAGCAGTGAAATAGATTAGCATATCCGACTGAAAACAAGCGGCATCATTAACGTTACAAATAGGAGAAAAATCGACTGTCACTTTGTCAAACAACATGTCCACCCACCATATTTGAAATAGTTAGCCGGCTACGTTTCTTAAAACGTCAAATATTTCACTATATCATGCAGCTAGATGCGATACAGCTCAACTTCACAGCGAGCTAAATCATGTTCAAAATACCGCCGGTATTGATGACGTGCGTCTGGGAGGAAGTACTGCGTTTGTGAGCGTTAGGTCTGCGTACTGAAACGCATATCGCTGAGAACGGCGCAATAAGTGTGCAACTGCAGCCCGCATTCGTGCCCCCATTAGTTATTGCATGAACGCAGTTGCACCCTTCTCCAATTAGGGATCGTGGGGAATTGAAGCCTTGGGCGATGCCTGACAGCCAACCCTGTCTTACAGGCTGCGTGCCGCTCCCAAGACCAGAGGAAATCGCAGCAGGGCTGTTTAGCACGCTGGTCTTAGCCTCCACCACATCTACATCACCCTGTGTCAAGGGAGGCCAAGAAGGTCTTTATTATTGACTGTATGTTTGTTTTACTCCATGTGTAACTCTGTTGTTGTTGTACGTGTCGAACTGCTTTGCTTTATCTTGGCCAGGTCGCAGTTGTAAACGAGAACTTGTTCTCAACTTGCCTACCTGGTTAAATAAAGGTGAAATAAATAAAATATTAAACATAGAGGAGGGAGTAAAATGTTGGCAAGCAATACACATTTCAGAACAACTATGGCTGAATTATTACCCTTACACTTTCAAAAATACTAGTCGAATAAGAAATGGGAGAGATTACGAATTTTGGCAAAGAGATTTATTTATAGACTAACACAAAATCAGTGGCGGATGTAGGTACGGGCGACATGGGCAGCCGCCCAGGGCGGCATCTTGCCGGGGGCACTGAAGGGGGAGTTCGCCCAGGGCGCCATACAAGCTAGAACCGGCACATACACTTGAAACAAATAGCCAAACCGAAAACTGTTGACAAAAATGCTTTCTGCTACTAAGATCAGTGAAATGTAGGCTAAAATGACAATGGAGTGAAGGGCAGAAATCTCAACTAGCAAGCAAGTCACAGCAATGAAGAACACCGTCTCTTCCATGTCCTTCTGTGCTACACAGCAGATAAAACGTTCATGTAGGGGTGGTCATCTTGAATTTAGTCTTCTCCAGACATAATGCAGGTAGATGGTATATTTAAAAACTCTCCACCCATCAGGCATGAATTAAGAATTGTTATTTAACTTTTTTCTGTAAATGGTATATTGCCTGTTATTGGTGTTCTGTTCCCTCATCTATTGGTATTTCTAGCTCCCTACTCTTACAATCCTGTGTTATTTATTATGAGGAAATGTTCACATGGTGTATGTAAAAGCAATAATTTATGAATCCTGGAGGAAAACCTTGTTCAGTCTAATTTCCAACAAACACTGGGAGACAAATTCACCTTTGAGCAGGACACTAACCTTAAACACAAGGCCAAGTATACACTGGAGTTGCTTACCAAGATGACGTTGAATGTTCCTGAGTGGCCTAGTTACAGTTTTGACTTAAATCGTCTTGAAAATCTATGGCAAGACTTGAAAATGTCTGTCTAGCAATGATCAACAACCAACTTTACAGAGTTTGATACATTTTTTAAAGAATAATGGGCAAATATTGTACAATCCAGGTGTGCAAAGCTCTTAGTTACCCAGAAAGACTTACAGCTGTAATTGCTGCCAACGGTCATTCTAACATGTTTTGACTCAGGGGTTTGAATACTTATCTAATCAAGATATATTAGTGTTTTATTTTCCATTAATAAAAAATGAAAATCTTCCACATTGACATTAGAGTATTTTGTGTAGATCGTTGACAAAAAATGACAATTACATCAATTTTAATCCCACTTTGTAACAACAAAAGGTGGAAAAGGTCAAGGGGTGTGAATACTTTCTGAAGGCTCTGCATGTGAGAATGTTATTTATTGTGCCTTTTGGCAAACTCCAAGCAGGCAGCCATGTGCCTTTTACTGAGGAGTGGCATCCGTCTGGCAACCCTACCATAAAGGCCTGATTGGTGGAGTGCTGCAGAGATGGTTGTCCTTCTGGAAGGTTCTCCCATCTCCACAGAGGAACTCTGGAGCTCTGTTAGAGTGACCATTGGGTACCTGGTCACCTCCCTGACCAAGGCCATTCTCCCCTAATTGCTCAGTATGGCCAGGCAGCCAGCTCTTGGAAGAGTTTTGGTGGTTCCAAATATCTTCCATTTAAGAATGATGGAGGCCACCGTGTTCTTGGGGACCTTCAATGCTGCAGACATTTTTTGGTACCCTTCCCCAGATCTGTGCCTCGAAACAATTATGTCTCAGAGCTTTACAGACAATTCCTTCGACCTCATGGCTTGGTTTTTGCTCTGACCTGCACTGTCAACTGTGGGACCTTATATAGACAGGTGTGTGCCTTTCCAAATCATGTCCAATCAATTGATTTTACCACAGGTGGACTCCAGTCAAGTTGTAGAAACATCTCAAGAAAGATCAATGGAAACAGGATGCACCTGAGCTCAATTTTGAGTCTCATAGCAAAGGGTCTGAAGATAAGTGAGGTATTTATATTTTATTTTATATTTGCAAACATTTCTAAAAACGTGTTTTCACTTTGTTATTATGGGGTATTGTGTGTAGATTGATCAGGGGAAAATCGAATTTAATTCATTTTAGAATAAGGCTGTAACGTAACTCAATGTGGAAAAAGGGAAGGGGTCTGAATACTTTCCGAATGCACTGTTTGTGCACATTGCCCAGGTGAGGAAAAGTGCGGGCACGTATCTAGGTACCGCTTTTACGCATTGTTGCAGTAATGCATAAGCATTCGATATTGGATAATCAATTTAAAATTAATCAATGATGAGGTATTCTTTGCATATTGTTTATGGCCAGAGTGTGTGGTAAACCGAATCTAATTTCCATTCCGATTCCAAACACTGCATAATGCCATTTTGTGTAAAGAATACCATCTCCATGCGATCAAGATTGCCACAATGCTGACGCATCACATGGAACTCCAGAACCCAAGAGATAAGTTCAGAAATGTCAAGAATTCAACAGTTCTTGATTGACAAACAATGAGCGAGACAGCATTATGGCGAGCTTTTCATTCATCCTCCCTGAAGACAGACATTGTTCCATTAAGGACAACGAAGTCAATTCAGGTAGGAACAATTCAATTAATTTACGTCTTGAAACGTCAATATTAATTGAATGTTGATTTATTAGTTGAAAGGAAATATAAAATAAAACGTAGGTTAAGATGACTTGGCGCATGTGTTGTTAGTTACCAAGCAATGTAACCATGCAAAATGAAGTTAAAAACTCATGCTATGTCCAATTACCTCTCCTTTGTACCAAAGTGTGCATTTGTTTGTTTCAATGATTTCAAAGGAAATTACTGGTAGAATAAATATAGTTAGACTCCCACTAGCCCATGACTCCACCAATTCAATGTTTTTAGATTTGTGGGAAGTAGTGAACAAGTACACACTTCAGAAGAAATTAGATATTATTGGGACACACTTGTCCTTTACCTTTAGTGAAAAGGAGAATATTCCTTGTTTATAATACAACAAAAAAATCTGTTATGTTTACCCTGTGTTACCATATTGTTTCTTTCAGGGTGGATCTCAATGGTGACCCAACTCAACACCCTTGGCGGTCCAGAGTCAGAACATTTGTCTGAGCTTTCCAGAGATACTTGGTGACAAGTACCACTACGTGAATGCCATCGACAGCTCTCTGCTCTGGACTGTTGGGTACACCCCCTACATTCCCCAGCTCTGAAAGGAAGAAGCTTCCCTCTGTCGAGCTTGTTCCTGGATAGTGGGAGCCACTTACACTCCTGCAGACTCACTCAGGTTCTGTCCACCAGTGTTTCCATCATGGAGAATGACCTGATCCAGTCTGCTGCAGGCCTAGTGTCGCAGGTGCTGTCCACCAGCATTTCCATTGTGGAGAATGACCTAATCCAGTTTGCTGCAGGCCTAGTGTCTCAGGAGCTGTCTACCAGTGTTGCCATCGTGGAGAAAGACCTGATCCAGTCTGCTACAAACCTAATGTCTCAGGATGATGACTCCACCCATAGAGCCTCCAACCAACCTGAGATCCATGTGGCTGTTGTCTCAACCAAGAGAAGTAGACTTACCATCACTATTTCTATGGTTTCAACCGAGTCGCCTTGTTGCTTTACATGAAGTTGATGCTAGTGCTACCAGCTTGGCATAATCTGCTGAGAAAATGTCTACCTCTACTACTGATGTCAACAACATCTCAACTGCTGCTGTCAAGAAGAAGAGGTGTGGATCATTCTCTTCTCTCTGGAGAGCTCTCAGGGGGGATGAACAAGAAGCCTGTAAGTAATAACTCATACGGTTATACTCTGTTGTACTGTTATACTTATTCACTTAACAACTGCTTTGATACTGATATCCAGTGTTAATGCCTTTTATTTATTTTGTATCTATTGTATATCTTTCCTTTCTTAAGGCTAAAGTGGCTTCCAAGAAGGAGGGCATCTAGGTGGTTGCCCACTGTGGACACTCACTGCTGAAGGCACCCACAATGATGCTTCTGTTTCTCCTCATCCTTCCTCTCACCCCACTACCACCACCACCATCCCAACCCATACCTTTTTATAGTCTGTAAAAAAAAAAATTGTATTTCATATGAATGTGTTTGGAATTTTAATTGAATTCACAAAACATCTCTAATGAGGGTTATTTTCATAGTCATGTTACACATGGATTTATCATCAAATGTCATAGAATACAACCACAAATGCGGGGGGTTTAGCAGTTCAACATCAGTACTTGTCAATTAATGACTGATTGACTTTCAACTCAGAATTGAGACAACTGGGTCAAAGATGGAAGAAAACGGTGTATTTTAGAAACATGTAAGTTGCTCCGAACGAAAGTGTCTGCTTAATGACTAAAATGTAAATGTAACAATGTGGAAAGATTGAAAACAACAATTGACATTCTGTTACAATATAACTACATTCAGTTGTCAGCACCATTTTTTTATGTAGTATTACATGCATTCTCGCTCGTAACCTCTAGATGGAGTAGCAAGCAAAGTTATGATGATTCACCCTCACTTATAATTATGCTTTTATTAGCGGTTGGATGTGAGGGCATGCTCATATTAGGAATTCCTGTAGGAGTTCCCTACCCTATCCCGTGAATAAGCATGATATTTTAATATTTAATGAGTTGTCTATGGCAGGGGGTCTCAAAGTGGGGTCTGCAGAGGTAGGCCTACTGCAGGGGGGTCCATGGTCAGACCAAAAATAAATAAATAATAATTCATTTAAGTAAATATTAGCAACATAGCTAAACAGATTAAACTAATTTTGGCCAAGGGATCTGTGAAATTAGTTTAGAGGGTGTAATCCAATACAATGCAATATTATTCATATACAAATGATGTTATTATCCCTGGGCAACATGGGCCTGGGAGGCTCACAGTGGTATTGGTATCCACAGTACACCAGCATTATATATTTTTCTACTAAATACTTATTGTATTTTTTTTTTATTTTTTTTTTTACATAAAAGCACTGTAATGTAAACTTTAAAACTGCACAATTTTCTCTCTGATAACAAGAGGGCCCGAGGTGCTTGAGACTTAGTTCATCCGGCCATGCCCTGCCAAAGTCACAGTAAAACTCCTTGTATGCTTTTTTACAAGTTGTGCTCTGATTGCAAGGGGTTGCTGATGAATTTGCTGATTACAAAGGGGTCCCCAGTCCCAAAACGTTTGAGAACCCCTGGTCTATGGCCCTGAGAGCCTCCAACCAACCTGATTTCCATGTGGGTGATGCTTCAACCAAGAGAAAGAGAATTACCATTACTATTGATGCTACCAGCCTGGATCAGTCTGCAGAGATGTCTACCTCTACCACTGATGACGACATCATGTCTTCACCTGACACCAAGCCAGAAGAAAAGTAGAACCGGATTCTTCTCAGCTCTCCAGAGAGTTTTTAGAAGGAAGAACAAGAAGCCTATCAGTAATACTCATACTATCATACTCTGTAATACTGTTAATCATTAAATTAGGTTGATACTAATGCTATTTTCAGAGCTTTTCCTCTACTTTCTAACTTTTCTTTTTCAGGCTAAAGTGGCTTCCATGAAAGTGGAAAGCATCCAGAAGGATGAGAACATCACCTCTCGAGATGCTCACGGCTGCTGTTTCTCTTCTTTTTCCCCATCTCTCCTTTCACTCTAACCTCCCTCCCTCCTGTTTTATCTTCAGTAAATGTCTTTTTTTGATATTTCAGTTTGAATGTGTTTTACTTTTCATTGAAACCACAGTCAATTTCAAAAGAGGGTCATACCGCGACTCTCTTCATTTATGAATCTCTAAATCTAGAAACTAACCAGGAACACAGGGGTTGCTTGACTTTTTAGTCATAGACCTGCGTTGATATCCCAGTTACATTCTAGCCTACAGTGATAACAATATTGTCAAGGGGAAAGTGAACAGTATAGACATACAGGTAACTGCCAAAATAAAGGAAACACCAACATAAAGTGTCTTAATAGGCCGTTGGGGCACCATGAACCAGAACAGCTTCAATGCACCTTGGCATAGATTCTACAAGTGTATGGAACTCTGTTGGGGGGACGCAACACCGTTTTTCCACGAGAAATTCCTTATTTTGATGTTTTGCTGATTGTGGTGGAAACCCCTATCTCAGGCGCAGCTCCAGAATCTCCCATAAGTGTTCAATTGGGTTGAGATCTGACGGATTTCCGTTTACTATCTTAGGTCTAGTCTATGAGACCAGGCTGGATCTGGTGACTGAGACAGCCATGGCATATGGTTTACATCGTTCTCATGGTCATCAAACCATTTAGTGACCACTCGTGCCCTGTGGATGGGGGCATTGTCATCGTCATCCTATGGGGGCATAGCCATGGTAGCCAAAATAATGGCCTGCCCAGCATTTTTATACCAGTCAGGTTGTTCAAGGTCAACGTCCTGAAGACGGGAAATGCCTTCATAACCGGCTACTAAGGGCAACAGTGAGTGCTATTACCATCAAATAAGTGTTGGATCCCATGACTCAGGATCAGAAGGTTGCATGTTTGATCACACTCGTGGAAACTGTTATTTTTATTTTGGGTTTTAACGCTAAACCAAATCTTAACCACTTGTAAAGAGTGCCTGAACTTTACTAAACCCTTAACTTCAAAATTGTACGTTTGGAGAACTAATTCTGCAGTGAGAGCTTGTTTTACACATGCATGACCCTAAGCATAATGGGATGTTAAACGCTTACTTAACTCAGGAACCACACCTGTGAGGAAGCACCTGCTTTCAATATACTTTGTATCCCTCATTTACTCACGTGGTTCCATTATTTCGGCAGTTACCTGTACATAGTGAATCGTATGGCTACCAAATATGATTCAGTGGCTTGCAAAAGTATTCACCCACCTTGGCATTTTTCCTATTTTGTTGCCTTACAACCTGGAATTAACATGGATTTTGGGGGGGTTTGTATCATTTGATTTACACAACATGCCTACCACTTTGAAGATCAAAATATTTTTTATTGTGAAGAAATAAGACAAAAAACAGAACTTGAGGGTGCATAACTAGTCATTCCCCCAAAGTCAATACTTTGTAGAGACATCTTTTTCAGCAATTTCAGCTGCAAGTCTCTTGGGGTATGTCTCTATAAGCTTGGCACATCTAGCCACTGGGATTTTTTCCCATTCTTCAAGGAAAAACTGCTCCAGCTCCTTCAAGTTGGATGGGTTCCGCTTGTGTACAGCAATCTTTAAGTTATACCACAGATTCTCAATTGAATTGAGGTCTGGGCTTTGACTAGGCCATTCCAAGACATTTAAATGTTTCCCTTAAACCACTAGAGTGTTGCTTTAGCAGTATGCTTAGGGTCATTGTCCTGCTGCAAGGTGAACCTCCGTCCCAGTCTCAAATCTCTGGAAGACTGAAACAGGTTTTCCTCAAGAATTTCCCTGTATTTAGCATCATCCATCATTCCTTAAATTCTGACCAGTTTCCCAGTCCCTGCTGATGAAAAATGATGATAATGCCACCATCATGCTTCACTGTGGGGATGGTGTTCTCGGAGTGATGAGAGGTGTTGGGTTTGCGCCAGACATAGTGTTTTCCTTGATGGCCAAAAAGCTCAATTTTAGTCTCATCTGACCAGAGTACCTTCTTCCATATGTTTGGGGAGTCTCCCACATGCCTTTTGGCGAACACCAAACATGTTTGCTTCTTTTTTTCTTTAAGCAATGTTTTTTTTCTGGCCACTCATCCTTAAAGCCTAGCTCTGTGGAGTGTACAGCTTAAAGTGGTCCTATGGACAGATACTCCAATCTCCGCTGTAGAGCTTTGCAGCTCCTTCAGGGTGATCTTTGGTTCCTTTGTTGCCTCTGGTTAATGCCCTCCTTGCCTGGTCCGTAAATTTGGTGGGCGGCCCTCTCTTGGCAGGTTTGTTGTGGTGCTGTATTCTTTCAATTCTTTTTAATAATGGATTTAATGGTGCTGCGTGGGATGATCAAAGTTTCTGATCTTTTTTTATAACCTAACCCAGATCTGTACTTCACCACGACTTTGTCCCTGACCTGTTTGGAAAGCTCCTTGGTCTTCATGGTGACGCTTGCTTGGTGGTGACGCTTGCTTAGTGGCGTTACAGTGACAGATCATGTGACACTTAGATTGAACACAGGTGGAATTAATTTAACTAATTATGTGACTTCTGAAGGTAATTTGGACAATTTTGTGTATGTCCATTACATGAAATCCAAATAAAATTTTAAATGTATATTTAAATTACAGGTTGTAATGCAACAAAATAGGGAAAACGCGAAAGGGGATGAATACTTTTGCAAGGCACTGTAAGACCACTCTGAGATGCTTGATAGAATCCGACCACTAGGTGGCAGTGGCACCATACTTACAGGAGTAAAGAAACTTCCAAGTTATATAGGAGAGCTTTTGGGCGAGCGAGTGAGTGTATTTAACCAGAAGATGGCAGCCTTTGAAAATGTGTATATTTTTTACTAATCTAATGCAACTCATCAGACGTCATACATTACATGTTCACATGAAACCTCTCTCAGAATGAGCAACAGCCTCAAGACACGCACACACACACACACACACACACACGAGAGAATATAGGCCTACTGTATTTGAAATGTCTTCATTATTTTGGAACTTTTGTGAGTGTATTGTATACTGTATACTGTTTATTATCTATTTTACTTGTTTTGGCAATGTAAACATATGTTTCCCATGCCAATAAAGCCCCTTAAATTGAAATTGAAATTGAATTGAGAGAGAGAGAGAGAGAGAGAGAGAGAGAGAGAGAGAGAGAGAGAGAGAGAGAGAGAGAGAGAGAGAGAGAGAGAGAGAGAGAAGTTAGGTTTTGTGTAGTGGTAAAGCTCCCGGTTTAAATCGGTGACATTTTGACATCATTAAGATCTGTCTGCTCAGCGGTGTGCCGTCAGAAAACTGGACAGGCAATTTCTGTTTGCTGGAAATAGCTAAGCTAACTCGTTCTGCGTCTTTGGTTTTAATACAGTGCAGGCAACTCAGCGGCAGCAGAGGAGAGAAAATAGTTCCAAGGTTGGGGTATATATTTTTTTACCAAGCCTATATGCTCCCCTTCTAAATCACATGCCTCATGCGAATGATCAACTACAATTTGATTAATATGCAAATTTGAAATAAACAGTTCCATTTGAGCCTTCAGCGCGGACTAATTAATCAACAGTTAAAGGAAATTAATACATACATCAATTCTGTCAGGAACATGCTTAGTTCAATCGCCCGTAAAATTGAAGTTTGAAGTATTAACTGGTTCTCAAGAAACGGTATGATTAAAACTTTGGTATTCATCCCTATTTAGAGACTTTCACTGACAACTCCATACCTGAGTATTTTATCCGAATTTGACTTTTGGTGCAGATAACGATTTATGTAGGTTATTCTCATGATTTATGTAGGTTATTCATAGAATAGACACATAAAACATGTGTAGAAAATGTGCATTATATCTCCAGATAAAATATATAAAGGCAAAAAAGATTGCTTGTACCTGTGGCTATGAAAATTTGCTAGTTTGATATAAATTGGCCTATAAAAAATTGAACATTGGGTTGATATCAGTTTAGATTGCTAACCTATATTTGTCCTTATTAGGCTACAGTTATCATGCGCTTCAGAGATAAGTTATTCCTGCTTTTCTTGTAATACATTTTTGCACAATGGGTAAAAAAGAAATAGACAGATAAATGAAGGGACCACAGAAAGGGAGGAAAGATAGATGAAAGAGAGAGAGTTTGGTGGCCAGCCCCATTGTTTCGGCAGGGACTCATGCATCAAACTTCAATTTTCCGGACGATTGAATTAGTGATTTTTTTTCCATCTTGAACTGAAATACACTTAAGACCAACGGATTAATTACCAAGAACTGGTCCCACTGACTGTCGTATTAGTTATCGCCTTGACAACCGCTCATAAAATAAGCAAGTGAAATCCATAAACTTAGCCTGCCTTAACACTCTCCTCTCTCCCCGACCATAAATATGCTTTATTCAGAATAGGCGTGAGTGATATAAGGAGGTGGGGAGAATTCGAGCACGTTTTTTTTTTCTTCATCAAAACCGCAGGGGGTTTATTTGGCGAGCACGCGCGCAGTCAAGTCAAGTAGCCTATCAATGCTCGCGCCGTTGTTTGTGTGGGAGCCTTAGCCTATGTGTGTGTTTGTGTGGTCATATAGCCTACCCATATCCAAATATTATTGGAGAATCCTACAGGAGCCTAACATTGTCATCGGAATAAAATGGTATGTGGTCCACCAGCTAATTAATTAAGGCTTTGAGATAAGTTTGCTGCGTTTTATTCAATTCTTGTCAAACCAAATGTGTAAGCTAAAAGAATCGACCCTCATCCAAATAAATTCAACAATATTGTTGGTTGTGTTGATAGTTTCTTCCACATTATTTCAGTCAATAATTTACTTTATATAAGTAGCTTACATGTCCCTATTGTAATAACAATGTTATTGAATATTGTAACGATTTATGAATATTTTTATTACATTTTTTAGGAAGCTTAATTTGAAATGTAGATCAACGTCCAGACACAGGTTAGGTGTTCAACGGTAATAAGGCTAATACAATAATAAAAGGCTAATTGAAAAATAACAAATATAGAAATCATTATTATTGTTATTATTATTATTATTATTAGCATTAGCCATTTAGGCCTACTACCCATTTATTTTAGTAAAGATGAGAAGCTATAGGCATACAAATTGTATAGATCACACGTTATAGGCTATAATAGAGTGGGATGGTAAAACTCATGCGAACAGCTTCCAAAAAGTATTGAAAAGAAAAGCCCTCTTTAGCAGCATCAATTCTCTCCTTAAAAAGACGGAGGGTTAAACAAGGCTCTTCTAGATCAAAAAGAAAGCTTTTCTTTATGACTTTTTCTCACATCACCATGTTTTCAGCTTCATTAAACTCCGCAAAGACAAAAGAAATAAAGAGAGCAAAAGAAAAAGACATGAGAAGAAAAGCAACGAAAGACTCCTTTTAACTAGACGTTGGCATAAATGTCACACTCTAAACTCTTTATGACTCGGGCTACTTATCATGAAAAACACTCTCACACAAAATGCGCCGCATTTTGTTGTTTAGAAAAAACGTTCCTGGACAAAAGTCAAACATATTATTTCAAGGCCTAAAAAGGGAAGAAAGACAAGTGGCTGGACAAAAAAGAGCCATTTTCATTGTAATTCATTGACTTGTTCCAAATGCCAGGCTAAAAAGGCAAAGAAAAGAGGCTAGACATTAATGGTCGCAGATGCCCTCGTGAAGAGAAGGGCCTGTGTATGCATTACGGCCTTTGTTCGCGGGGAGTTAAACAGTTTAAAAGGAGGGTTAAGTCAATCCATCAAATTGTCTGAAATTGTGAGGAAAATTCAAAAACCATATGGCCTCCAAACGTTTGAGTCCTTTTTGTGCGGTGGGACACACTTGTCTCAGCATTGCTGCCTGTGGGAGACCGGGCGGGCTCCATTGTGACTTGTCACATCGGGGAAGGCATCTCATTTGTCCCCAGTTTTCATGCTTTACGCTCAAAATTATGGCTTCGTCCCGCAGCCCCGCAGAACAAAAAAACACCCATAAAGGCTCAGGGAAACTGGCCCAAAACGTTGTGTTTTTGTGGCATCCCAGACCCTCTTTTCTCCCCCAGCACCAGATTTGCGATTCTCACATAAATTTAGTCCCGAAAGGGGAAACACGTTGCCGGGTCAAGAAGCCAAGACACGCATTTAGCAGTTTGAAAGAGAGTGAGATGGCTGAGCCACAAAATGTTTCGAGTATCCTCACAAATGGGATACAATGGAACAACAAAATATTGAAGTATTATAAGGGATCATGGTTGCTAAATAGGGCAACTCCAAACGTCCATAATGTAGGCCTGCATTGAATTAGCTTCATAAAGGATTTCAGTCCTCCCCTTGATTCTACATACAGTCACAATTTTTACTAGGACTAAATATCGAAATTATAAGTATAAGTATAATAATGAAATAAACAGCGTGTTGAGAAAAGGCATTTTATTTCCATAGTATATACATTACAGAATGTGCATTGGATTTCAAATACTGTCCTGATTTTAGAAAGGCACTTACAGGTGTACAAAACATAACAAATCTATTCAACCATAGAGTACTCTATTGTATCCAAACAAATGAATATATTCCTACGGTCCAGTAACTGTAGCTCCATGTCGAAATATCACCGCAGTATTTTGTATTTTTATAACCTTTGTTTAATCATTTCTCTATAAAACGCATAACTTGGTTTTTGATCCTTTGAATTTGCCTTTTGTATCATGCAATGCAGCATAAGGATTGTGGTCGGTGTAAATATGACTAGCTAATTATGTAAACGCTGTATACAAACGGTCTGAACTCGAGTAGGCCTATATGTATGATAAGGTATGTCTCAAAAAATAAACAAGCGATTTAATTTAAAAGGAAAAATAAATAGGCATGATCAACAAAACAAAACATGCGTTTCAACATGCAAAAGCTATCGAAAATATCTCAGAACTGACATACTTTAAGCATATGACATGGTGTTACATAAATATGAACAAGGATCAATGTGTGTGTGTGTGTGTGTGTGTGTGTGTGTGTGTGTGTGTGTGTGTGTGTGTGTGTGTGTGTGTGTGTGTGTGTGTGTGTGTGTAAGAGAGATCACTAAAATAGGTGTGTGTATGAGAGAGAGAGAGAGAGAGAGAGAGAGAGAGAGAGAGAGAGAGAGAGAGAGAGAGAGAGAGAGAGATAACTCAAAGAGGTGTGTGTGTCTGATAGACAATTACATCTTTCAAAATAATAGCATTATCTTTAGTTCTGATTATGAAACCTATATTGCTTTCATTGACATCTGAAGACAAGAGGAAACTGTCCGACTGCTGATGAATACAATTGAATATAGCACTGCATAGGCTATTTGTTGTACTGTTCATGCTTACTGTGAATATCTGTGTGCCGATACAAAAGTCACAACAGACTAGTAAATGTTCTGAGATGATATACGAATGTCAGCAGGAAAAAGTTACAATTTTTTGTTGTAATTTTTGTATTTCATTATCTCACTGCGCAATCAGTCATCCACATCAATTTCCAGATCTTCGTCGTCCTCTGAGCATTCTTTACTTGTTGTGTGGTCTGAAAATGGCGACAGGGGGACATCCGCAGTTTGCGAGCAAGCTCGTACTCTTGTCCGCCGCTCTGCGCGGGTGAATCGACTCGCGGGTGATGTCCGAGCGTTCCATTGGCGCATTTCTCGAGGTCAGCGAGCTTGGCGAGTTTCTCCAGAGGTACAACACCGTCACCTATAGTTTTGGCCGACTCCACGTCGGCCTTCATCTCTTCCAGATCTCGCTTTAGTTTGGCTCTCCTGTTCTGGAACCACGTGATGACTTGGGCGTTCGTTAGACCCAATTGTTGGGCGATTTGGTCTCGGTCAGCGGGAGACAAATATTTCTGATACAGGAATCTTTTCTCTAATTCGTAGATTTGGTGGTTGGTGAAGGCAGTCCTGGACTTCCTTCGCTTCTTCGGGGTGTTTCTTTGCCCAAAGAGTGTCATTCCGTCTCTCCCTGCACAAACAAAGATAACATGTGAAGTCAGTGATATGTTGGTGTCATTCTCATGCTGCTATGGCATTGTCTCTGCAGGGCGTTGAACTCTGCATTTAAACATTTTAAACATATTTTGAGACATTTGACCCCAAATCAATTATATAGTATTTTTTACAAGTTATATTAGCCTATATACCAAATATAAACGTAGACCTAATGTTATGCATTCATCATAAAGAGAACAATTGCACAATTCCAGCTGGTAAATTCATGAATAGCCTATTTTTCACCTTTCCAAATTACGCACAAAGGAGATACAATGTAACATTTTCTGGCAAACAATATTGTTTAAAACCTAATGTCCAATGACTATTTTTAGATACAATATTACTTCATAATATTTTCACCGATCAAATGAAAAATAAGAAATTCCCTTTAAATTGTGCATTGCACTGTTATGAAAGTAATATCGATATAATGAATATAAGGCCATAAATACCATCATATTTACCTTCAGCTGCTTGTAGCACGCTAACTTCGAGCCCTTGAAGGTTTTGCTGGCTAGTTCTTCCAGGGCGCAGAGTGGTGAGGTTTGTGTGAGCAGTGCCCGGTTGGACAGAGCAGAGATGCTGGACGAACGGTGCTTCTCAGCCGATGAAATCAGGTGTGCTGTCCCACAAATGGTGTAACTTCGTTTCACGGAGGGTTTGTTGAGAATGTCTTGGATACTGAACGGTGTCAGGGGCTTATTCGAGTTTGCAGGCGGAGGAAGATGGTCCAACGGACTTCGCCTCCTATTCTCGACCGCATCACATTTGGCGACTTCTTTGGATGTCATTATTAGTGCGTTAGTCGTTACGCAAGCTAACTTTAAAATGTTTTGGAATTGCTAACAACGAAAACAACAAACACAGATATCAAATAATATCGAACCCTATCGAAAAAACAGTCACATTACAGTCACCAAATGCACGCCATGGCTGCAAACTTTCTTGCAAAAAGAAACATTAAAAAGCCCTCCTTATTCCAAACCGGGATATCTTCTTGAAAGTATTATTCCACAAAAATACGTACAGACAATCCGAAGGAGAACAGTGCCTCCCTGAAATGGCGAGGTCCAAAGAAGTCGCAGCAACAACTGTCTAACAAGTTAATATTGATTAGGACGTAATCAATTATGTCCCCACTGGCACTTTCGCCCTCTCCCTTTCACTCTCTGACTATGTTGCAGTCCAGTGCAGGGCTTTTGCGAGTGGGATGCTCCAAATAATTACAAGGCATGGCTTGAAGGAGGAGGAGCCGGTTGGAATTATAACGGGTTGCGCTCTTATCATCTTTGGGTCTAAATTAGTCGTGGGGTGAGATACCAGAATAGGCCTTACGGTAAATGAGCAAGAGAGAGTGTGCAGTCAATGGGGGATTAAATCGCATTGCGTATTTAAGTATAGTACTACAGTGATAAAGTCTGTGTGATTTTTTAGAAGATAAATACTTTGAACGTTTCCAATGTGAATATTGGAAATTATTTAAATGATTCTGAAATTGGTCAAATTATGCTATGCAGTGGACTAAGAAGTAGTTACTAGTTAGTGCAGAAAGGGCATTTTCCTCCACCAAAAGCGATGGTTTTGGAGGATCCTTTATCTTCTGAAGGTAATATGGATCTAGGCAATATATCAGGACTGATGATACACTCCTTCAGGGCGGGGGAGTCAGGTGAGGAGGCGAGGAGAGAAGAGGAGAGGGAGAGGAGGAGAGAAGGAGAGGAGAGGGAGGAAAGGGGAGAGAGGAGCAGCATGCATCCCTCTCAGCCTAGCCAAATCCGGGTCATAACTCACGCGAAAGGGACCTTTTACATCATCGGCTAGATATTTCATCTCGAATCAAATCTCTCTCGGGTCCTCCCGGTTTATTTTGCTTCCGTTCTGAAAGACAGCCGACGGGTCCATCTGCATACAGGAACGAATGATACATAATATATTTCGGTGACGTAGCCTACTTCTGCATTTTTGTAATTTTTATTATCAACTCTTAGTTTATTTTTCAGTCTGAATATCAAACTATTTCCGTATAATATGTGGAAAGTTGTGGAATAATATGATAACTCAACATGAATGCAATAAATAAGATTAGAATACATTTAAATTACTATTAATATTATTGTAAGTGTTAGTATTAGTATTTGTATTATAAGTTATATTATTTAAAGCCTATTATAATAGTTATGCATAATATTACAACGTTATAATCAATTTGTGAATTATGTAACTGTACAATAACAATAGCATAAGCTACCTGCGCAACTGCACAGAAAGCTAGGCTACATATACGTTATAATAAAGTCCACATAGTTCTTCAATATTTCAATCCGGACAGACTGTGGTCTGCAATGTTCCAGATATAACTGATACATACTGTTATGTTTCTGAAGACTGATGCATCAAAAAGAGGAGGCGTCACTAAACACTTTGATGGCTCATTCTGCACGCTCTGATGTAACGCCAGGGGAAATAAAATATCAACATAATGATAATATGTCAGAGAGAGAGAGAGAGAGAGAGAGAGAGAGAGAGAGAGTTTTGATTCTGGTGGATAAGGGACGTCTCCCACTCCATCAACAACCATAGTGTATTATTACGTCAAAGACCCAGAGCAAAAAGACTGGTGATAAATATTGTTGTTTTGAAAAACGTCGGGTTGAAGTCTATTTATTATACTGTATTGCGGGTTTGATATCACCAATATTTTACCTCACGCCTCAAAGATGCTACAAATGTAATTTGCAGCTGAATGCAAAATCATTCATGTGGCCCTAAGCAAAGGATAAAAAACATTGAAACGAAAAAGTTTAAAAAATAAGGCATTATGGGAGTGAAGAATGATGCCACGTGCAATTCTGAGTTTTAACAATATATTTTAGATATTTGGTTCAGAACGAAACATTTGGAACGAAATATGGTCTCTGAACTAAATGTATTGTGATTAACGTTTCGGCTACACTGGTTATAAAAGGTACGCTAACAAAGGGATTTTCTGTATTGTCGTTCTGTCAACTTCAACAAGGGTTTCTGCGTGCATGGGTAAACTGCGTTCCTGGTAACTTAATCACATTTGGAAGTTCTTGCTACCCCACAGCCAGAACTCAAGACAGTTTTATTCCAGAATTTATATTTGCTTGTCAAGGGTAATATCAGATTTCAGAGTCGATGTTAAATCTTTTAGATGCCCCATGTTGTATGAAACACGGCCCATTTTGTATGAAACACGGCCCATTTTGTATGAAACACGGCCCACATCAAACATGACAGCAAAATAACTGACAAAGATTTTTTAAAGTTAAAATACTCAAATCCGTAATTGTGTAGCAATCAATTGGTAGCTAATGTCCTTCCTATATGGGTTTATTTTTGTAACACCAGAGTAATACGAGTAGGCTACATACAATATAATAGTTGTCTATAACAACATTGGGCTAATAGGCAAATACACATAGTACCAGTAGCTCCAGTAAGTAGTAATCATTATAGGAATATTGATGTACACATTCGATGTATTATTATCGAATTTGCACCATCAAAGGTTACATTCCTGACAGACAAAATACTAACTAAATAGACCACAGATATGTGGACTCAGTTTTGATCTGCAACGAATAATAAATGCATAACACTCCCAATTCTTGTTACATCCGATCAAGAATAACAAAGCAACAACGCACATTTTTGTCATAAGTTAATAAAAAAGTGTAAACAGCTGGGAACAGCCTTTCACGTAATGCTTCATTACCAAAATAAGACTTCTGTGTATGGGATTACATGCAAAGCACGAATAAAACACAGAACGCTTTCGTTTATGGTAATGATATATGATATTTTCGAAGTAGGGAAAGTAGTTGTGAAGAGCCAAGCCTTCATAACTCTTGTCATTTAGCCGCCTGTCACACTTGATTGTGATGGACACGTCTATTGCATGTTGGAATCCGCCACTTTGAGCCAACGCAGATTTTGTTCAAAGGGATGGACTACTGCTATGATACAGCGCCTGCTTTATTAAAGATAGATATTTGCGGCTTGCCAAGGTCGTCAACATGCCTACTTCTCAGCTCTCCCTTAGCAAGGGACCTGTATCTGGCTAGCTATTACCAGACAGCGTTGAGAAAGCGACATTCTCTGGCAACGCACCCGACTTGTCCTTCAAAATGTCAACTGCTTTTATTGCAACCAGTAGTCCTGCGGTCAAGTAAAATCACAAAAATATTTTGGGGAACTGTATAAATAGCCACCCCTCAAGTAGAGGCCCTTCGTTTTCTGAATAACACATGCATGGTATCCACAGGCAGTAGGGCTTAGTTTAGTAAACAACATAACCTCATAAACATTATGGGGTGTACAAAATAATCTATCTTTCAACACTATACTGATGCATGATGGACCCCCACAACTGGAGACACACAGCAATCACCATGGATTAAACACTGGTTAGACAGCTGGTCTGAACTATCCAGATTGTAGCCACTTTGTGAGGCCCAAAGGATGGCCTATAGCCTACCCCCATAGACATGTTATCTCAAATAACATCAGCTCAAGATAGAGGCTCAGATATGTCTCACAGTTAATAAATAAATCATATGTCATTACCAGGGGTAATTTGCACACTGGCATTGGACAATTCTTGAGGAAAGCCTTGAGCCTTCTATATCAAACTCCTAGAAGAGGTGGCTATGTCACACTGTGCTGTGGGGATCATAGATTATTCATTTGGGACCATACATGTGATTAAGAGTTGCACTGCATGACAAGTCAACTACAAAGGCTGTATATATTTTAGCATATTATCCCAATACACTCAATGGGAACCAAACCTTGAAATGCATAGAACATATCAACATTGGTGACAACAGTCAATATAACAAAACAGCTTGCAATGCTCTCACAGTTAATGTGGTAACAGGATAAATAAGCCAAACAGGTGCAGGAACCCCCAAGTCTCTGAGTAACCACAGGGATCCTCCCACTACACCAGTATCATTACAGCCCAATCCAACACTAACAGTTGGTTCCCCCAGGTTGTTACTGACCCAGCCAACTGGCTGGAGCCCAGTCTTGGGTTCAAATACTATTTGAAATCTTTAAAATACTTTAAGCAGTTGCCTTGGCCTGCCTAGAGTGCCAGGTGGTCGGGGTTGGCACTTTTGGGACTTTCTAATTGGTTCTATCGCAGCAGGCAAGCTCAATCAAGCACAGCTAAATTATTTGAAATAATTTAAAATAGTATTTGAACCCAGGTCTGCTCAACCAATCCAGAGTGATTGGGGGGGCCTATTAACATGGTTGGTACAGCCCAGACACAAGCGTTTCTAATCACGGAATGCACACTTTTCCACCCCAAAAACAATGAAAACCCATGAAACGGCACATATGTTTGGTTGGAGATTTCGGGAAAGGGGCTCACCAGCCCCGCCACCCACCCCAACGTGAGGGTGGAGGGGCCTCATGCCGCACACGGAACCAGATGTTTCATCTAGTCTGCTCAGGGATTTGAACCAGCGCCCTTTCGGTTACTGGCCCAACGCCCTTAACTGCTAGGCTACCTGCCACAACCGCGTCAGCGTCACTGGCTGGGTAGAGAGTGGCATGGTGCTTAACTGGAGGATCTTTCTATTACTACTAAAGGAATACTACTCTCTGCATCTGATGGAGGATGTGACTTTTTAATCATGTCTATCTAAATCAAAGCATATAGTCGCTGTTGTTTTCTATGGAGGGAGTTTCAGTGTCAGTGGGTGCAAGACATAACCCTACTACTCTTGACCTGAATCCTTCTTAGTACATTCTGCAATATTTGCTTCTGTTCAATGGTCAGTCAATGGTCAAGATGTTGTGGCTATAAAGGGCAACTCCACCACTTTTCAACCTCATTTTCATTACGTCCATTGCAATACCAGTGTCAACATTATGTGAAAACGGTGCATTTCTACGTTTTGACGGAAAAAAAGAGAAAGTAAAAAAGTTATACGCGATGACATCATCATAGGCTAAAACATTTAAAACAGTGATTTTCTGACACTATGAGATTCATGGTGCCATGCGGAGCAAGAAAATACCCTCCAGTAAGCAAGAAACTCGTTGCAGGTTTTGAAAATCACTGTTTTTTACTTTTAATCCACAGAGAAGCATTTTTAACCACAGATCATAGAAATGCACAGTTTTTCACATACAGTATGTAGACACTGGTATGGTGCTGGAGATGATGAATATGAAAAGTGGCGGAATTGCCCTCATAAGAGCATATGCTAACATTTTTCCTTGCAAAGAGTGCTACACATTCCATCTGCATTCATACTACCTTGGATTCCTCTACACCAGCAGCATACTTCACTTGAATGAGTTTTCTCCCTCATATACATCTCTCAGTTCAGTAATGCAGTAAACTAGAGCGTTGAAGGGCTTGGGAGAGTTAACCGGCTGGGTCCTGTATAGTTTATTTTGTTTATATTCATATTCATTGGGTTTTGATAATGTAAACTGTCAGAGGAGACCTAGGGAGAAATTATGACGGCAATCCTTAGTTTTCATTTCATTTTCATTAGATTAGTTTTATTTGATGTAATGGAATTACAATTACAGGAGAGGATAAACTGATATAGATGAAGGGGAGACGGTGGTGGAACCATCCCTCACAATAAACAACACTGTAAACTTTGGATTCAAATGAGAGTTTTACTGAAATAGAGTGTACAATTCTTCCCAGAAGTCAATAAAGAACTTGATGGGTTGAGAGCAATGTGTTCAACAAATTTCAATCCATACAATGCATTCATATTTGTACAGTGCCTAGTGAAAGTCTACTCACCCCTTGCACAGTTGTCACATTTGTTCTGCCTTAAAAGTACATCTAAAAAGGGATTGAAGTCGATGTTTGACCTACAGATCTACACATCCTGATCCACATTTTCAAAAGTGAATAAAAAGTATAGAACATTTTCTAAATTAATAAAACATGAAAAACTAAATTGTATTGATTGTTTATGTCTTCAAACACCAGAGTTAATACTTGGTGGAAACAGCTTTGGCAGCAATTACAGCTGTAAATCCTGTTGAATTAGATTATACCAACTCTGCACAACTCTCAGGGCAGCATACAGTGGATTCAGAAAGTATTCAGACCCCATGACCTTTTCCACATTTTGTTACGTTACAGCCTTATTTTAAAAATGATTAAATATATTTTTTTCCTCATCAATCTACAAACAATACCCCATATTGACGAAGCAAAAACTTTTTTTTGTTTGTGTGTGTGCAAATTTATAAAAAATAAAAGTACGGAAATATCACATTTACATAACTATTCAGACCCTTTACTCAGTGCTTTGTTGAAGCACCTTTGGCAGCGATTAGAGCCTCAAGTCTTCTTAGGTATGAATCTACAAGCTTGGCATACCTGTATTTGGGGAGTTTCTCCCATTCTCTCAAGGTCTGTCAGGTTGGATGGGGAGCATTGCTGCACAGATATTTTCAGGTCTCCCCAGCTGTTCAATCAGGTTCAAGTCCGGGCTCTGGCTGGGTCACTCAAGGACATTCGGGGACTTGTCCCCGAAGCCATTCCTGTGTTGTCTTGGCTGTGTGCTTAGGGTCATTGTCCTGTTGGAAGGTGAACCTTCACCCCAGTCTGAGGTCCTGCGCGCTCTGGAGCAGGTTTTCATCCAGGATCTCTCTGTACTTTGCTCCGTTCATCTTTCCTTTGATCCTGACTAGTCTCTCAGTCCCTGCCGCTGAAAAACATCCCCACAGCATGATGCTGCCACCACCATGCTTCACCGTAGGGATGGTGCCAGGTTTCCTCCAGACGTGATGCTTGGCATTCAGGTCAAATAGTTCAATATTGGTTTCATCAGACCAGAGAATCTTGTTTCTGTGAGTCTTTAGGTGCCTTTTGGCAAACTCAAAGTAGGCTGTCATGTGCCTTTTACTGAGGACTGGCTTCCGTCTGGCCACTCTACCATAAAGGTCTGATTGGTGAAATGATGCAGAGATGGTTGTCCTTCTGGAATGTTCTCCCATCTCCACAGAGGAACTCTAGAGCTCTGTCAGAGTGACCATCAGGTTCTTGGTCAACTCCCTGACCAAGGCCCTTCTCCCCAGATTGCTCAGCTCTAAGAAGAGTCTTGGCGGTTCTAAACTTCTTCCATTTAAGAATGATGGAGGCCACTGTGTTCTTGTGCACCTTCAATGATGCAGAAATGTTTTGGTATCCTTCCCCAGATCTGACACAATCCTGTCTCGGAGCTCTACGGACAATTCCTTCGACCTCATGGCTTGGCTTTTTCTCTGACATGCACTGTCAACTGTGGGACCTTAAATAGACAGGTGTGTGCCTTTCAAATCAATTGAATCAATTGAATCAAGTTGTAGAAACATCTCAAGGATGATCAATGGAAACATTATGCACCTGAGCTCAATTTTGAGTCTCATAGCAAAGGGTCTGAATACTTATGCAAATAAGGTATTTCTTTTATTTGTATTTTATAAATGTGCAAACATTTATAAAAACCTGTTTTCGCATTATGGGGTATTGTGTGTAGATTGATGAGGTAAAAAAATATTTGAATCCATTTTAGAATAAGGCTGTAACATAACAAAATGTGGAATAGGTCAAGGTGTCTGAGTGGTCCAGTCTCAGTCCTGACAATAAAAAAGGTTTGTATATTGTTGTCCATCAATGATTCCCAACCAAATTTACTGAGCTTGAGCAATTTTGAAAAAAAAATGATGGATATATGTTGCCCTAAGAGTTGTGCAGAGTTCATAGAATCATATTCAAAATGAATTACAGCTGTAATTGTTGCCAAAGGGGCTTCTACCAAGGATTAACTCTGGGTTGTGAAGACATACGCAATAAATACACCTTCTTTTATGTGTTTTATTCATTTAGAAAATGTTCTAGAGCATTTAGAATAAGGCTGTAACGTAACAAAATGTGGAAAAAGTCAAGGGGTCTGAATACTTTCCGAATGCACTGTATATCCATTGTTTTTGTCAAAATTGCTCAAGCTCAGTAAATTTGGTTGGGAATCATAGATGGACAGCAATATTCAAACATTCTCTGAGTTTCAAGCAAATGGCTGAGATTGGATCCCTTAACTATCTCTAGGAAAGTCATTCTGGTGTGTCCTTGGCATTAAAATGTGTGTAGTTATCTCGCTGAAAAATACAAGTCTATCCCAGGGTTAGGTATTCAGAAGGCTGAGGCAGGTTTTCCTCAAATAGCTTTTTACCTGAGTTTGTCAGGATCAAACGAAATATGAAAGGAGCAAAGCCCAGGTAGAAAGTTAGAGGAAAACACACCTCATTCTTCTGAATACATAACCCTGGGATAGACTTTTATTTTTCAGTGGGACAAGTACACAAAATGTAATGCCAAAGATACTAGTATGGGGTTCCAAGAGGTGTTGAGTGTTCCAGAATGGTCCAGTCTCCGTCCTGACAACAAAACTGCTTGAATATCAAGGTTTGAGTATTGCTGTCCATCAATGATTCCCAAACAAATTTAGTAAGCTTGAGCAACTTAGAAAAAACGATGGGTATGTTGCCCTAAGAGTTGTGCAGAGTTGGTAGAATCATATTCAAAATGAATTACAGCTGTGATTGCTGCCAAAGGTGCTTCCACCAAGTACTAACTCTGGGTTGTGAAGACAAACGCAATAAATACACCTTCTTTAATGTGTTTTATTCATTTAGAAAAATGTTCTAGAGCCTACTTTATCTTTCACTTTGAAAATGTGGAACAGGTCGTGTAGATCTGAAGGAAAAAATAGAATTAAATCCCTTTTAAGATGTTATTTTAAGGTTGCAAAATGTGACAGTTGTGAAAGGGGTGTGTAGACTTTCAGTAGGGTCTGTATGAATTTATATATCAGTGAAATCCGGTGTAAATTTCCTTCCAAAAGTTAACATGAGAACCATAGGTTTTGAGAGTAATCTCGATAGCCAGAACCAAATCTTGAACTGGCGAGCTACTTTGTATCATCTGTCACAAGTGACTATGTAGAGAGCAACATGTTCAATGTATCCCAACCCACACCACGCATTTCATTTAGTTAAATTGTACAAAACCCAAAGGCCCCAAATAATTATCTGACGGGTGCTAGATCTGTGAAGGAGCTGCCCAGACGGGCTAGAACAACATGGCCGTCTGGGAGCTGGACCACCACAGGTCAGCTGTTCCTGTGAGGGAAGATGGGATGACACTCTCTCTCTCTCTCTCTCTCTCTCTCTCTCTCTCTCTCTCTCTCTCTCTCTCTCTCTCTCTCTCTCTCTCTCTCTCTCTCTCTGTCTCTGTCTCTCTAACCCTCTCCCTCTCTCATGCCACAACAGTCTTTCAATTAGCTAGCAATGGCCTTCTTACAAGACGAGCGTCTGGCGAGGTTGGCCCGCAGCAGATGCCAAGGAGGATTGGGCTGTTCATTTAGAATAGGGGGAGTTTATTGAATTGCCATTAGGGTGGAGCTGCCTATTCATGACGGAGAGAGCTCTTTGTGCGGAGAGGGCTGCTAGATTGGAGTCTATAGTGCTGCAGGTTAGTTCTTTCTGTTGAGGGATGGGTGAGGGATGGATAAATGATGTTAGGGTCATCTGGTTTGGAATGAATATGTTTGTTTTTTTATTCAAAGGTTTAGCTAGGTGGTATTGTAATTGAGATGTAATAAGAAATGTCAAAATCAGTTTTTAAATTTTATTGCTTAGCCTATAGGAACATTCACTTCCCTACTTTATTTTATGTGAAATGATTATTTCCCCAATAAATTAAGTTAGGTACAAACACAACCCCCTGTTTCACGTGGTCATACAGTGCAGTCACTGTGTTGTCCTCTTTCCCAAGCCCAGTCAGTCCTATATGACAGTGAAAGAGAGATGAACCCCGTTGGGTCGTGTAGGCTGAGGCTATTCTGAGCCATCAGCAGATGATTTGTCCACTCTCAGTGGGTGAAGTCATATAGCACCTGGCTTCCCTACGCCGAGGAATACGGTTGCTGCCACCGCCATAAACTAACATACACACAACCATATGCCCCCTTTGTTATTGTAATGAGTTCCAATGAGCTCTGAGAGGACAACATTCACTTTTCCTCTTTTCATTTGGCGACTCAGGGGCCGTCAAAGCAAACCACATGTGGTGAGGGCTGGGGTCAAGTGGGAGACACTGCAGACTGAGAGAGATACACACACACACACACACACACGTGTGCACGTCCATGCACAGACATCCCATTCCCTTTCCATACCTCCTCTCCCCCTCCCACCCATCCCCTCTTTCCTTCCATCCCTCCTCTCCTCCTCCCACCCATCCCCTTCCCTTCCATCCCTCTACTCCCTCCCTCCCATCCCATCCCCTTCCCTTCCATCCCTCTACTCCCTCCCTCCCATCCAATCCCTTCCCTTCCATCCCTTCTTTCCTCCTCCTACTTTTAACCCCTGTGGGCTGAACTGAGGAAATGTGAATTAGCTTCGTCAATGCGGGGGTTAACATTGTGCAAAGATGCCGGTGACCTCTCGTTGTATTCTTGGTTTGATGTCTTTCTTAAGGCCAAGCGCTTATGAATAAAAATGTGCGAGGGGAGAGGGGTTTGACAAAGAGATTTGTCTGACTAATGCAAAAGCACAGCCCCTGAGGGAAAGATGGGTGCTTGTTTAAGCCCCGACACCGTTGAATTAACCCCCCACCCCTAATATTATCAATCATGAAGAGACTCACAGAGTCTGTTAATGTTATTATACCATAATTGTTTGACAATAGTCTTTATTTGTCTCTAATGAAAAGGGCCTGTTTTGATCACAATAGTGAAACGATGTCATTAATATTAATACGACACTACATATGTTAAGGTTTTACGTTGTAGATGCACAAGGAAAATGTATGTTTATTGTATGTTGAGCGTGTAGAACTAGAAGCTTGTGTTTTACCACGATGAGTACAAATAACTGGAAGCTATTTTCTCCTTTTCAGCATTTTGTTGTTGTATAGTTGTAATATTTTACACGTTTAGAATGACACAGGTTTGAGGCTATCTGACGGAGCTCTCCATAAAGCTGTTTTGGAAATAAAATTAAATAAATAAAACCTTTGGCGCTAAGGGGTGAGACAGGTCTTAACCTTTAACCCTAATATAATTGAAAAATATGTCGATGTTTCACCCCCAATAGGTCACCTTCGGACGAAAATTCTGGGTTTTGTTGAGTAACTGAAATTCAGGCATTTTATGGTTACAGTTAAAGCTCATGTTTTCTATTTGAATTAGAGAAGAACTCAAATTGAAACGTTTTTGCTAATTTAACCAATCAGCTGCGTTGATGATGCATCTGGATTACGTTGTAATAATGTCAATTGTAAAGTTTGGTTGACTGAACTTAAAAAAATGGAAACAGGTCAAAAACAGCATGCTGATCTTTGCAGTGCACTGTACAACCCAGACAATACAAACAAACCCTCTTTCTCATCCTCATTTCATAGTGTGTGTAAACAAATTAAGACTACACACTCCCACACACAGATGACATGCTCCGCGGGCCTGTGTTGTGTTTAGGACTTTATTAAAAGCTTCTTGTTTCATACCATGTTCTTACAGTGAGAAGCCACATCCCCAATATATCACATTGTTATTGTTATTATAGGTAATTAACTTTAGTACATGGTGTTAGAAGGCTCCTAGTGAGCTAAGCAAAATGGACTGGTTTAATTGCGGGGGAAATACAGTAATATTCAAGTAGGGCTCATCTCATGTAGAAAGGCATGCAGGGATGAGTAATTCAGGGTTTAGCATAGATCATTTAAAACAACAGTACTACAGTTCATGATGACGATCCCTTGCATAGCGAACACTGTCTTATAGTTTTACAGTAACGCAGTACTATTTGCAGTTGCAACATCTGAACTCCAATTCTACATAGACCTGAAGCTCATTTCACATCAGGAATTGATGCATAGGACATTACAACGTTGACCGTATCCAAGATGCAGAGAATACAAGTCAAGTCCAGAAAACTTCACCCGCACTAATTGCTCCGACAGGCTGAGATTTACACTGTGATGTCGACTTCTGCTGCCTGCTTCACCTTTTTACAGTAGAATAGAAATACCCCTCCATCATCATAATCACTGCCGTTCTCATTTCTCCCTCCTCGTTCTATCTCTCGCTCCCATTCTCTCTCCCCCCTTCTCTCTCCCTCGTTGGTCCTCCCTCTCTTTCTCTCCCTCTCTCTTCCCTCCCTCCTTCCTGATTTCCTGTAACGTGCAATCGCTCACAGGCGAGCAGCAGCAATAACCTCTCTCTTCGGAGAAAGGAGAGAGAGAGATTTTGAAGGGAAAGGCCCTGAGGAGGAGGGTGGCCATTCATCCAGATCTGTGTCTGCTGCATGGCGTTTAAGCTGCCCGAGCAGCAGAGCAGCTTCGACTAATGCCCTGCTCGCCTCGTCACCATCAGCGCTACAAAGCCTCTTTATGGGCTCAGCGGCTCTCTCTCTTTTCCCCCTCTCTCTCTCTGGCATTATTTATCTCTCTCTCTCTCTCTCTCTCTGCCGATGGCTTTAGTCATCTCTCTCGCTCTCTCTCCCCATTTCCCTAACTATCCGCTCTCTCTCTGACTTTATCCACCCTCTCCCTCCTCTCTCTCTATCTGTAAGAGGGGCCTTAGACGAGAAATCACTCGCGTTCAGCGGAGGAGGACACACTCCACTTAGATAAATATCCCCGGCCCTCGCCGTAGAGCCGCTTCAGATTTATTGTACGCCTGGCGAGCGGGCAGAACATTGACTTGTTTCATGGAGGCAGGCTAGTGACGCATCGCCCTAAGAGAAGAGAAAGATAGGAGAGAGAGGGATGGGGAGCGAAAGGGATAAAGAATGATAAAGAGAGGAGGGAGCAGTTTGGGAAGGAGTGATGGAGGGAGAGAGGGAAATGAAAGAGAAAGAGGGAGAATCGAGACACAGAGAGAGAGAGAGAGAGAGAGAGAGAGAGAGAGAAAAACAAGAGGGAGCGAGAAACGAGAGAAAGCGAGACAGTGAAAAACGAGGGAGTGAGACAAAAGGAGAGAGAGAGAGAGGGATGTCCCCTCCCTTGTGCCAGAGGATAAAGCCATCAGAATGGGAAACAGTGATGAGTGAAACGGTACAGGTGACGTTTATATAAGAGGATATTGATGGGACGAGACAAAATGGCCGCAAACACACATACACACAGACACACACATACACCCTCCTCCCCTCCTCTCCCCCCTCTCCCTTTGGACAAAGACATGTCATTGGTCAGTATTTCTTCCTCAGGAGAAAAGGGGGGCACAACCTCAGGTGACTTACATTTTTCTTAAGGGAAAATTAAGTCAGAAATGTCTAAGTTGAAATCACAAACCTCCGAAGCCTTTTTAAACCTCATGTACACCACACATTTTGCATTTCCTGCATTGCAGGAAAGTTGTCCTGCAACAGGGGATCAAATGAAGATCCTACATCTGTAAGACTACAGCCACGAATGCATCGCCTTCTCTCTCGCTCTCGCTCTCGCTCTCTCTCTCTCGCTCTCTCTCTCTCTCTGCAGGTCTTCTTCACAGACAACTACAGCCGCCACATACAAGGTTCAATTAAGCTTGCTGCATGTCTATCTGCATGTCTATCTCCTTCTCTCTCTCTCTCTCTCTCTCTCTCTCTCTCTCTCTCTCTCTCTCTCTCTCTCTCTCTCTCTCTCTCTCTCTCTCTCTCTCTCTCTCTCTCTCTCTCTCTCTCCCCATGTACTTCTCTTTATTTCTCCCTATCTTATAGACAAATTGCAGTGTTTCACGTCTGTCTTCGTTCTATCTACAGAGAGCAGAGATGGAATCCTTGCTTTCTCCTCATCCCTCGTTCTTTCTCTGAGGAGGTGTAGTGAATGGGGGTCTGGGCGACGGCAGGGGGGAGAGCGATGGGGCGTGCAGGATTTCTGCTTGTATCAGCACCTGGGCTAGCACCAAAGGAGGGGGGTAGAGGGTGTGTGTGTGTGGTGTGTGTATGTGTGTGTGAGAGAGAAAGAGAGAGAGAGAGAGAGAGAGAGAGAGAGAGGGGCTAGACGAAGGGGGGTATAGAGCATAATTTAGTCTTGCCAAAGCTCAAGGCTCATGTCAACCTTGGATAGGGGCTGGCTGGGTGGTGGGGATGATAATTTGAGCAGGGAATTAAATTACCAATCAATGTTTATACTATGCTGAATAAGGGCTTTATTAAGATAAGGGGAAACACTCAATCACTTGATATGTGTGTGTGCTGGGGCCGGGGGATTAGACGTGGCGAACAGGACATCAGGAGATGATGTCAAAACCGACCACTAGAGGCAACGGTGAGCGCTATTACCATCAAGTAGTAGTGCTAGGCGCTATTTGTTTCGATTGTTTTGTTTTATTATCTATTCCAAACCTTAACCCTTAACTTAACCAAGAAACCTTCTCCCTTAACTTAACCAAGAAACCTTCTCCCTTAACTTAACCAAGAAATTTGAAGTGTGTGTGTGTGCCTGTATGTGTGCGACTGTGTGTGTGTGTGCGCCTGTGTGTGTGTGTTTGCGCCTGTGTGTGTGTGTGCGCCTGTGTGTGTGCGCCTGTGTGTGTGCGACTGTGTGTGTGTGTGCGCCTGTGTGTGTGTGTGTGTGTGTGCGCCTGTGTGTGTGTGTGCGCCTGTGTGTGTGTGTGTGCCTGTGTGTGTGTGTGTGTGCCTGTGTGTGTGTGTGTGCCTGTGTGTGTGTGTGTGCTGGTCTCCACCTGCAGATGCTATTACATTACTGTACCTATTTGTTTCAACCTTTATATTAATGACATTTAGCCCAACTGACTCAAAATGCAGACATAACATGACTGTCACATCTATATACTCAGTTATGTATTCATCTGTTGCCTGAATAGTCTTCAGTAGCGCTCACCGTTGCCTTCAGTAGTCTTCAGTAGTCTTCAGTAGCCTACAACACTTAGGCCTCTCGAGTGTGTCAAGGCAAGAAAACACTCAAGAACAAACAACTAACACACACCACTACTTTCAAATGACCTCAGGTTTCTTGGAGGAGGGTGTGTGTGTGTTTGTGTGTGTGTGTGTGTGTGTGTGTGTATGAGCGCATACACGCTCAGTCGCACATATGTGTTTACGCTCAAGTGTGTGTGTGTGTGTGTATGCACACACGTGTGCGCGTACATATGCGGTGTATGTGTGTGTGTGCATGCGTACTACGTCTCTGTGTGCACTTGTATGAAAATGTGTGTTTGCATTCACTCAAGTGTGTGTGTGTGTGTGTGTGTGTGTGTAGGCTAAACTCCAAAGTGTAACTGGAGTGGCAACAGTGCCGATTGAGTCCCCCTGACCTCTTTCACTCCCCTCTCCCCCTCTCCCCTCTCCCCTCTCCTCCACTCCCCTCTCCCCTCTCCCCCACTCCCCTCTCCCCTCTCCCCTCTCCCTGTATCTGTAACTCAATCACAGCTCAGGGCTGAAGGGGCGACACCTTAACCCTGCGTGGTCAGGAACTGGCCGGCAGCGCCGCATCATTAATGCTCCCCTAACAGGCGTGACGGCACCGGTCTCATATCCCACGGAACGCAAAGCCCCGCCATTTTCAGTTCCCATCTAGAAAGTCTGAGAGAGATAAGGTAGATTTATTGTGTGGTGGAAACATGTTTGTCTATGGAATTTCCATGGTGGTTGACGCCTGACGGTAATGTGGCCATTAAGGAAATTAATGATGTTGCCGCTGCGACGGGATTAAGAGGTATCTGCTTTCATTGCGAGACACGAACGCAGAGAAAACACACACACGTACGGGAAGGGAACCATGTAACAATTGTTCATCTTCATGATTTTAAATGGGTTTAAGGTATTCTTCAGTGTAGATGAGAACATGAGATTGGGTGTTGATTTGGGTTGACTTCGTTTTCTCACCCTATAGAATGACAGAGGACTAGGTCAGTATTACAGTTACACGTTTTAACAGGGGAAACTGGACTAATTAGGACACTGTTACACCTGCGCACTGACACACTGGGTTCTATGTGTGTGTGTGTGTGTGTGTGTGTGTGTGTGTGTACGAGTACGTTTAACACAGACGAGGCTGTCTTTCCCAACCACATCAATGCCTTCATATTACCCAATTCTACTGCTGTTGTACTAACATTTGGCCCGCTGGTTCACAGAAACAGGAAGCCGTTAGCCACAAGTTCCATTAAAAAGAAAGCTAATCTGTGTTAGCGCATTTGTGCACAGTGGAACAGGTGCAGCGTTTTCGCTCTAGTGTAGCATTCTGTTAGCTTCTCCCTGTGTGTAGGGGCGCGTGATGGGGACAAGGTCAGTAACATGGGATGAACATTCCCGTGACCCCCCTCGTAAACCTTGGTGGTGCCACCGTGGAAAAGTGTCAGGAATACACGTTCTGAGGTGATGGAGAAGCCTAATGCGCCAATGCCAATGTGTGTCGGTATGTATGATACGTCACTCACTCTCTGGATGAATCTTGTCCTCCAATGGTTCTTTCTATTCTGGAATTAAGCCACGTATCATTTATCACATATATCATTACATAATGGCTATTGATATTGATATAGTGCTTTTTAACATATCTGGCTCAAAGATGAATTCCCAGATGGGGAGATGAAAACACAAACGCACACACACACACACAAGAACACACACACAAACACACACGCACACAAACACACACACACCTCAGCGTTGCGTCCGGAGCTTCCACTCATGTTTGTGATCACACCCTGTGTTGGGGCGAGGGATTAGCCCGGGGTCAGAGGTCGAGGCGGAGGGATTCCAGGGCTAACATGCCCGCCCGGGCCACATGTGAGGGTTCACGCCCCGTAGGAGGAGGCCAAAGGGACACGCAGGACAAATAGCACAGAATAACACCACCAGGATCATGCTGTCTGTCTGGAGATTATAGGGCTGGTAGAGCTAGGTGTCATGAGATAGTACGGGTGATGATAGATGATGAACTTTGACCTCAGCAGGCTGTGAGATTGTATTGTATTTTAGAAAACGAACCAATTGGCAAGTTCACTAGTTAGTCTATATATTATACGTCTATCAGACTTAGATGTCATGAGATAGTATGGGAGAGATGATAGATTGTGATCTGCTATTTAACTCTAGTAGGTTGTACATTTCTTGTAAAGGCCATTATTAAACTCACAGTTAGAAACTAAAGCCTCAGGATAGAAGTTAGCTTCCTTTGTGCCATGTGGTCGGGCCCCAAAGCAAGTCAATTGCCAGTGTATTTAAGAAATCTACCTCTCATTATTTGAGGATGTAAATGGATGAAACTAAAGCTGAGATGATATAGGACTGTTTAAACAAGTTTATTTTGGTGGAACCCAACAAAAAATACCAGGATGTAAAACATAATTGACTGTTTTTATTTTTCCTTTACTGTCCCCAATTTACATGTGCATGAACTTCCCATTTCTCTTTCACTGGTAAACAACAATTTAATATCAGAATGAATGACGAGAGAAAGACTGATGCTCAAAACAGATTTTCTTCCAGATTTTCTTCCAACTCAAGCCATATTAATGTCCCTTGCCACGGGTGTCAAAATAAATCTATTTTTCATTTCGCCTTTGAATCATATAAGAATATTGAATTACCCCCTTCGCTCCACAGACGTAGAGGTATTGTGGATTACTTTGACTGATAAACTGTCGTTGCGGTCCAAGTTAGAGGCATTCAAACGGTAATACACGAGTGGAAGATAAACTAACTGGCTTCCTATAGACTATAGCTGTACCGCCACCGTGAAAAATATGACGTGGGCATTTATATATAATATATAATACGCAGGCAGCTTCTGAACTGAGAACACAACCTTGCTGCTGAGAAATCGTTGGTCAGGTTTTACGAGCGTTCTCATTGGTTATGACAGTTTTACCCTTGAACACTGGGGAATACTCGGACAGAATGGTGAGGGAAACTAAATATGTAAACATGTTGTGGTTTTTAAATCTAGTGAAACTGCATTGGTATAGTCGATATGTCTACTCTTGCTATAAGTAAACATGATAAGGCCTAAAGCAGGGAGTTTTTCCTGAGCATGTGACCGGACTAGGAACAACTCTGAGCCCTAGTTATATGGCCCAACAGGCCCAGAGTGTTTTCTGGTATGCACTATAGATGAGGTCAGAACCATAAAAAACATATTATTATATACAGTATATATTCCTAATATATGACTCTAGTGTGGATGAGGAATGTGATACCACATTCCATCACATGCCCTTGCATACAATACATACTAAACACCCCTATACATTACAGAGCACATGGAAAATAATGCCCCCTACTTGGATCATTAGGGTAATATAATCAAAATAACACGTTAGTAGGAAGACTTTACATGTCGAAGAACATTACTAGAGAAAAGTCCCTCTGCATGTTATTGTGGTGAAGAATGATGTCAATGCATGTTGCCAGGCTAATGTACTACCGTTCACCATACTCACACACACACACACACACACACACACACACACACACACACACACACACACACACACACACACACACACACACACACACACACACACACACACACACACACACACACACACACACACACACACACACACACACACACTAGCTAATATTTCTAACCTCATGATTGATAAAGCTTATTTCATCTCTTTACCATATTTATGAGAGCAGCTAAAGGGGATTTTCATGCTACAATCTGGGAACCACCATTAACACCTTGGTCTGGAACCTCTCTCTCGCTCTCTGTCTCTCTCGCTCTCTCTCTCTCTCCCTTGTGGTTGGCATGGACGTCAACCATTCATCATGGCAAATTTAGCAGCAGGCTGTCAGAGAGAGAGAGAGAGTGAGATGGGGGGAGAAAGAGAGGCTCAAGGCTCCAGGGTAGGCCTGTTTTACTGAACATCTGCATCAGTAATGCCAAAATGGAAGACATTTACATGGAAGACATATCCTCCAGTGGAGGCTGGTGGGGGGAGCAATAGAAAGGCGGGCTCATTGTAATGGCTGGAATGGAATAAATGGAACGGTATCAAACCACGTTTGACTCGGTTCCATGCATTTCATTCCAGCCATTACAATGAGCCCGTCCTCCTATAGCTCCTCCCACCAGCCTCCACTGATCTCCATTCCCCATGCCTGTGTGCCACCATGGTGCCACTAAACCTGGAGTCATTTCTCTCTCTCTCTCTCTCTCTCTCTCTCTCTCTCTCTCTCTCTCTCTCTCTCTCTCTCTCTCTCTCTCTCTCTCTCTCTCTCTCTCTCTCTGGCTAGCTTGACTAGAAGAGCTGTGGAGGAGAACAATGCCAGCATTAAATTATTCAGACATTGTTAAGGGTTAGATCACTCGTCAGGCGCTGAGGAAGTGTGTGTTTGCGTTTGCGTGAGTGTGTGCATGAGAGAGAGAGAGAGAAAGAGAGAGAGAGAGTGAGTGAGAGACAAAGAGGAAAGAACAAAATGAGAAATGCATTCTTTTCAGCCTCTTCTAATCCAAGGTGTCTAAAATCAATAGCAACACGAGCTCAAACCTTATTCCTTGTCAGGGTGCAGGACTTGTGTGAACGGGTTTCAAGGTTTATACCTGCAGTATAAATGAATGTGCACATACCTCCTGGTGACAGGTGTTAACATTCCACATGGAAATAAAATAGGCCTCCTCCACTAGGCCCTGAAGTGTGTGTGTATGTGTTTGTTTGTGTGTGTGTGTGTGTGTAGAGTTTTTGCATATCTCCACAAAAAAAAGGTATTCATTTCATATCTTTAAAACCAAGGCTAGCTTTGATAAATAGTAGCTTAAAGGCAAAGTCCATAAAAATGTGATATAGCAAAGGACTGCCACTGAGTAAGATGGGGCATAAACAAGATGGATGCTCATCCCCTTTAATATAACTTAAAGTGTGAGCTGGAGTAAAAAAAATCCTGAAAGAAATAAATAAATAGTTCCATGGTCGGCATATAATGAAATGAAATGGTCAAATTTAACTTCCGTCCAAGTTTGTAAAAAGGCGGAAAAAAAAGAAAGAAGAAAAACGTCAAAGGAGAGCTCTCCCAGTGAGCAAAACGATCGAATTAGCTGCTGGAGCCCACTGATATTTAATCTATTTCCTGTGTAGCCTCGACAGTTGGAGACATCAAAGTGGAGTTAGAGGGGGGTTTTCTGTTCTAGTAAAACTGAGTGGAACAGCTCTGTTTGAAATATGGTGTTCTCTCTCGGCTCCCGGCTCTGGGCCTCGTTCGAATAATTTGAGTCTAATTCAGTCTAATTAACAGACTCAATTACTCCTGAAGAAAGCTCATCAAAAAAAGATGGCGGGAGGAATAGCAGAGAGGAGACAATAGTAGCACAGTTTTTTCTTTAATTAATGAACTGAGTGGATATATAACGGCCATGGAATGAAACATTTCCCCCGATGTGTATGAATTGCAAATTGGAGGGATTTTTTTAAGTGGGTGCCCAAGGGCTAGCCCTGTCAAGCAGCGCTCTGAAAAGTCTAACCGCTGATGCGGCACTAACAAATGACTTAATACTAGCATCTTCATCACATACAGAGGGAAGACCTATAGAAGAGCTATATGAATGAATTAATATGCCCTCTGTGTTCTCACATCTCATTGGCTACAAGTTGCCCTTGTCTTACAAAAGCATAATAAGTACAGTGTCAAATGCAAACTTAATTGAAAATTGGGTTGAAAATGTAGCTTTGAAGACAGGGTTATTCTTTCAGTGCTCGTCGAAAGTTGATTTAACACTGGATTAGTGAGACTCCTATGGACACCAACATGTTTTATTGAGCATTCTCAGGGTTAAATGTAGACTAGTTCATGTCCTATAAAATTGACAGAGAACTGCGTGGTCAAATACGTCAATACATCCCAATGTCAGTTTCTGAATGTGTTAAAATGAGTCTCAACAGACTCTAGTTAAACTACTCATCTGAGATAGTGCTGTGTGTATACGTGCACTTTCAAGGGAAATGAACGCTTTTTATGTGCTACCTACCGGGGCTGTGGAGTGGCTGGGTGCTGTGCTCAGCAGCTTTGGCTCCTCCAGGGCCTGAGGCCATGCTAACTCTCTGCCTCAGCACTCCTCACCTTATCTTCTGTAATGTTCTGACACTGACTGAGACTGGCCCTAACATACCAGGCCTTCTGTAGTCCTGTACCTGCCGTTACATTAACGTCTCTAAAAGTCTAAGCTGTTTGGGCGGGGGGGGTGTTTTAACATGGTCATACCATGGATCATGTAGCTATTTGATTTAGAATTTTAGGACCCCTTTAGGTATAAGAAATAAGATAAGGAACAGTTATTTGATTTAAAAAAAAAGAAAAAAAAAGACAGTCAAATATTATAAGGAATAAGGTTTTGAAGTGTCTATCTAGGAGATATAAGAAATCTCAGGAAATATCTATATATTTTTGGACACCTATTTAACCTCCACGCTTTGATTCATTTGAATGGGTGACCTTCGTATGAGTCCCGTGACATTTGTGTTCATGAGAGTCTCCCCTTTCCACAGGGGGGTCACGTTAGTTGGTTGCCCAAACGTTTCGGACGCTACAGACGTTTTCGAGAGATGACAGATTTTTCGGGGTTTGTCTCATGGCCTGACAAACACCATTGTAGGTCGGCCACCTTCCACCGCAAGACGCAGAAGGCCGACATCGGCGGCTGCGGTGGATTGAGACGCAGCCCATGCAACAAAAAAAAAAATATATCTCTAGCTTAAACTGACATATTTTTTGATGGGTGCGTCAATAGACTTTTAAGGAATAATTAATAACAGGCATCTAACTGTACATCCAATGCTGTGATGTCTACTGCCGATTATGAGCGCACAGTCCCTTCTCAAGATAGAAACCTGTCGGTAATATAGCCTAACACTCCTTCAATGTCATCTACAACCAACACCATGATACTGAACCTTCTGAATATAGTTTCTAGAAATCAACCTGCTTTGATGCCCTACAACAAAAGGCAAACTTCTCCAAGACACACACACACATTTTTTTATTTTTATGACGATGCTGCTGTTCATTTGGCGTTAGATGTTCCATGACACGTTCTGTTTACTTTTGGAATTGGTAAAAGAGGTTCTCGGATCATCCAATTATAGCTGTGCCCCTCCAGAGACCGTGGGCCTATGCCTCTCTCCCCCTATCTAAGCTTATTAGGCAGCTCCCACTGTGAAAAAGCATTTGACTAGCGTTAATGTAAAATAGGCCTAACTTCCCTTTAGTTCATTAAAGTCATTTCAAGATGATCCAATCAAAATCAAACCAGGCATTGTATAGCAATATTATTTCCACTTTCACAATGTTAATCTAACATGTTTAGGTGCTTATGAATATTCATTAGGTCTAATTTAATATTTAGAAAAGGCATCGATGGTTTAGTGATTTATACATGAAGATGGAAAAAGTGTGATGGGTAATTCTGCCTCCGTAACTCAGACGATCATCATCGTTTAAGGACACCTACTGTGAGTTTAATCTCCTCTTAAACTAATTAAGAAACGATAGCGGGGTTTTGTGGTTTAGGAAGGATACATCATTTACACAACACAGTTCCAAAGTATGAGCTGAAGTGAAAATTGAAACAAAAACCACATCTAAACCTAGTACTCCTGTAACAGGGTTGGTTATGTTTCCACTTGAGACTGCGGAAATATGTATTTGATGTTTATGTATTCTAGTTGGTTGGTTCAAGTCAGATGTCAATAAGGTGTTATGCCATTGGTCATGCTTGCAGTAAATTCTTCCCAGTCTGATAATGACATGCAGCGGTAGGTCACGTTACGAAATACTGGATTCTATTTTCATATTTACAATGTGTACGAGTTCACAATGTCCATGTCCTGATAGGTATATATATGTGTGTATGGTACCTGTTAGATATTGGGGGCATCCTGGCTTGTGCTTTTGTATGTTATGGCTGTAAGAGCGTGTTAGCTAGCCTGCACTAATTGTAAGCATCCTGCTAATTTACAGTTATTTCCATGCTAACAGACGAATCACGAACCTACAGCCATCAACATACTGTTTTCTTGCGTTATCTAATGTGCTTCCTTGTGTCTATCGTCATAATAAACGCCAATCAACGGGGACCGCTGGCTGGACAGTCCTTTCTTTAAAAACACAACGCAAGAGAGTTAGGAAGTAAAATCACATCTGTTAAAGTGGTGCAGAGACCAGTTTTCTTGTCTTCACTGGACAGCTGCTACACTCCATAGGACCTCCTAGACTATAGAGCATTTACAATTCTACATTCAGTTATCACTTTGTGTAATGTGAGAGTGGTGCTAAATGACATCTGTTATTCTGGACTAGTCCAGTCAGATATGGTATTTTGGGGCGCTATATTAGAAGGTTGTGGTATCCCAGGAGGTCTACCCCAGGGGTTGGTGATAGAGGGGAGGTACGGGCCAGAACGTTGTGTACTCTGCTGGGAGTACACGGGCTGGGCACCCCGACTCTGATGGCCCCAAGTAGAGGTAATTAGGGGAGAGTGCCAACCAGCCGTGCAGGCCACATAAAGGGAGCACCGTGGCACACCGCGAGGAAGACAAAGGGAGAGGCAAGGAGTGAGCCTACAGAAGGGAACAAAGCTTCCAGAGGCACGAAGCCGAATATAAGAAGAAGTTATTTTGTTGTTTTGTTTATTTTGTTGCCTAGAAAAGTTGTGTTTTCTGAAAAGAACCTAAACCCATGGTTTATCTCTTATGGTGGAGAATGTGGGCATCTCAGTAGCTTTGGGCCGAGCGTATGGAGATTACCACAGAGGAACTGGTCGCTTAGTTTATCCTCAGCCAGCAGAAGCAACAGGCTCTCCAGGAGCAAGCACTGGAGGAGCAGCACCAACAAAACCTCAGACTGGTAGCGGAGGTAGCCCAGTTGAAGGGTGGTATAGCTCAGGAGTGTAGCCCGAATCAGTTCCTGGTCAAGCTAATGGAGGAAGATGACATGGAGACGTATTTGAGAGGACGGCACAGAGGGAAGGATGGCCCAAGCCCAAGTGGGCCAGCCTTTTGGCACCCTAACCCTCAGAGCCTAGAAGAATTACTGATCGCGGTGGAAACCGACCAGAACACCCAGGACCTACTTAAAGGGGCCCGGGCAGAGAGAACGGGCGTGGGGAGGGGGACGAAACACACAGAGAGGCGAGGGGCTGAAGGGGGGCCTGGACGGAACCAGCCGAGGCCGTGAAGCGGGAGGGCGACACAAACTGACAACGACGTCTGCTGCTAGACCAGAGGCACTGCTATGAGCCGGGACACCTTGCATGGAGCTGCCCCTGCGGGGAGGAGTCCATGCCCTCCGCATCCCCAGCTCTGGGGTAACCTGGATGGCGAGTTATGTCACCTCCTGTTGGGCACACACCGAGACGGCCCCTTTGATGGTTCCAGTCCAAATTTATTGCGTCGACACCAGCGCTCTGCTGGCCTCCAGCAGCATGGTGACCTTGGCCCAACCGCAGTGGCTCACATGAGAGGGGAAAGACGAACCGGGGGACAAGGAGATGACAGTGTGCTGGGATAACCACCACAAGGGGGAGTGGCAGATGCGCGTAGGGGCTGTACATAACCTGCCTGTGCCCATTCTCCTCGGTAGAGATTTCCCTCTCTTCCAGGCACTGTGGAGGAGGGACCTGGGGAGGTGTGAGGTAGGAAAGAAGGAGAGGAAAAATAATGGTCGCCTGCACAACCCACGCCCCGCCACGAGAGGTGTCCACTGTTCCTGAGTCGGACCAGGAGGAGGGAGACGACCCCACGCCGGGAAGCGAGCCAACGTCCGAGGAGGACCTCAGGCTCCCCTTTATGGAGGTGGAGGCACCAGACGGGCTCCCTGATACGGGAATCCTCACGGGCCAGTTCGGAACGGCCCAATTAGAGTATCCCAACCTCCAGAACACGAGGGGCCAGGTGATCACGGTGGACGGTGCGCTGTTACCCGGGGTAAGAGAGTGGCGCTACCCATACCTCGCCATCAAGCATAATTTATTGTATAGTAAAGCACAAAGCACAATGTAGTAAAGCACAATGGGGAGACAAAATACTTGTTACTCCTACCCACCCAGTATGTTAGTACTGTCTTGCAGCTCGCCCATACCCACCTGCTCGGGGGCACACCTGGGCATGGAGAAAACCATGGAGCGGTTCAGAAATCGCTTCCACTGGCCCAGAGATAAGCGCCCCGTGGAGGACTACTGCCATGCCTGCCCAGAGTGCCATATCACAACCCGGAGGGCACATTAACGAAACCCTTTGGTTCCCCTGCCCATTATAGGGGTGCCGTTTGAGCGGGTGGCGATGGATCTGGTGGATCTGTTGGTGAAGACATTGAGGTGACACCAATACATCCTGGTAATCATGGATTACACCACCCGGTATCCGGAGGCATTCCTGTTATGCATGGTGGCAGCAAAAGGTATCGCACAGGAGCTCTTCCATTTATTCAGTCGGGTTGGTATTTTGCGGGAAATCCTGACGGACTAGGGCACTGCATTCATGTCTCGTGTAATGAAAAATGTCTGCAATCTTTTACGAATCAAACAGGTGAGAACCAGTGTGTACCATCCACAAACGGACGGGCTAGTCGAATGCTTCAATAAGACCCTAAAGCAGGTGTTGAAGAAGGTCATCGAGGGAGAAGGGAGGAACTGGGACCAGCTGCTGCCCCACCAGATTTTTACCTTGTCAGCTCGGGGGATTTGAACTTGCAGCCCTCCGGTTACAAGTCCAACGCTCTAACCACTAGGATACCTGCCGCCCCATAGTCATCTATGTCAACAATCCTTCCTCTAAAGGACCCTTCTATGGCTCCCTCTGCTGGGAGAACACGGTCTGGGCACCCCTGACACTGATAGCCCCATGTAGAGGTGTAATTAGGGGAGAGTGTCCAACCAGCCGTGCAGGACACATAAAGGGAGCACCCACCATGTCACACCGTAAGGAAGACAAAGAGAGAGACAAGGAGTGAGCCTACAGAGGGGAACGAAGCTCCTGGAGGTACGGAGCTGAAGATAAGAAGGACAGAGCCAACCCAAAGTTATTTATGTTGTTATGTTTGTTTTGTTGCCTAGTAAAGTTGTGTTTTCTGACTAGAACCTCCCTGTCTCTGTGCCCATCTCTGCACGCTCCACCCAACACCCCACAGTTTACCACAAGGTAAAGAGAACGTTATAGCACTGTCTATATCCCTATATTCTAACTTAAACCCCTTCAAAAGCACCAAGTCATTGTGGATGTGCTTCTATCCCATCTGTTAGTGAAATGGGGCTGGTTGCAGTGTAATCTCACTGTTTATAGGGTTGTTTCATTCTAATGGTCTACCCATCCCCATGTGGCAGGGCATTAAGACTACCATGGCTTATAAAAGGCTACGCTGGTTTTATCATTAGTAATTAACAGGAAATAGACACCCGTAATACAGCGTCTTGTTATAGTGCCGTCCGAGTCGTTAGTTCATCTGATTAGCTAGTAAAGTTCAAGGATAATTCTGGACAACCCATAGAAGACCATGTATGGTACTGGCCATAATATGTGGACCACCAGTCTATTTTCAAACACAGTATCATAGGAATTAGAGTGAATGATTATTGCATTGTTGTTATTGTTCCATGGCCCAATATCTTATTCAGTCTTATTATTCAATAAGGTGAATTAGATCACTGTCACTAGTTTGTCTTGGTGATTTCAGAGCTCTGTTCTTCACTATGCTACTGTAGTCAAAGACCACACACACACACACACACACACACACACACACACACACACACACACACACACACACACACACACACACACACACACACACACACACACACACACACACACACACACACACAGCCTCTTTAGATAGATAGGCCAAAATAACATTAAAACATCCCATTTTCCAATAACTGTGAAATAGACTGGTTTGGTGTGCTGCTGCCCATTTCTCCCCTATATTTATCAAGCTAACATTAGGGGCGTATCACCATCAATTTACAATGGTGAAGCACGGAGCTGCATTCCACTCATGTGTGACCATTATCCTAATGAGGGTAATGGTTCAACTGTGCTTACCAAAAGATGGATGCCCCCCAGTGGAACCAACCTGTGAGTGTGAGTGTCATTGTGATTGTGAGTGTGAGTCTGTGTGAGTGCGTGTGCGAGTGTGCGTGTGCAAGTGCGTGTTGGTGTGTGTGTGTGTGTACGTTGCAATGAGAAAGACAACACAGCACGATTTTGAGCAACGGAGAGCAATAGATGCATCAAAGATATTCACTCTCTGACTCAGTGTTTTACACTGTATTCACTTTAGCTCCTAAAAAAACACACTGTTTGACTCAGTCTTATACACTGTATCCCCTCTAGCTCCTGTAACGCACACTTGTCTTTATTATACACTGCAACCCCTCTAGCTCCTGTAACACACACTAGTCTTTATTACACACAGCATCCCCTCTAGCTCCTGTAACACACACTTGTCTTCATTACAGTCTGTATCCCTTCTAGCTCCTTTAACACACACTTGTCTTTATTACACACTGTATCCCCTCTAGCTCCTGTAACACACACTTGTCTTTATTACACACTGTATCCCGACTAGCTCCTGTAAAAACACTTGTATTGATTACACACTGTATCCCCTCTAGCTCCTGTAACACACACTTGTATTTATTACACACTGTATCCCCTCTAGCTCCTGTAACACACACTTGTCTTTATTACACACTGTATCCCCTCTAGCTCCTGTAACACACACTTGTCTTTATTACACAATGTATCCCCTCTAGCTCCTGTAACACACACTTGTCTTTATTACACATTGCATCCCTTCTAGCTCCTGTAAAAACACTTGTCTTTATTACACAATGTATCCCCTCTAGCTCCTGTAACACACACTTGTCTTTATTACACACTGTATCCCCTCTAGCTCCTGTAACACACACTTGTCTTTATTATACACTGTATCCCTCTAGCTCCTGTAACACACACTTGTCTTTATTACACACTGTATCCCCTCTAGCTCCTGTAACACAAACTTGTCTTTATTACACTCTGTATCCCCTCTAGCTCCTGTAAAACACACTTGTCTTTATTACACACTGCATCCCCTCTAGCTCCTGTAACACACACTTGTCTTTATTACACACTGTATCCCTTCTAGCTCCTGTAACACACACTTGTCTTTATTACACACTGTATCCCCTCTAGCTCCTGTAAAACACACTTGTCTTTATTACACACTGTATCCCCTCTAGCTCCTGTAACACACTTGTCTTTATTACACACTGTATCCCCTCTAGCTCCTGTAACACACACTTGTCTTTATTACACACTGTATCCCTCTAGCTCCTGTAACACACACTAGTCTTTATTACACAATGTATCCCCTCTAGCTCCTGTAACACACACTTGTCTTTATTACACACTGTATCCCCTCTAGCTCCTGTAAAAACACTTGTCTTTATTACACACTGTATCCCCTCTAGCTCCTGTAACACACACTTGTCTTTATTACACACTGCATCCCCTCTAGCTCCTGTAAAAACACTTGTCTTTATTACACTCTGTATCCCCTCTAGCTCCTGTGACACACGTGTCTTTATTACACACTGTATCCCCTCTAGCTCCTGTAACACACACTAGTCTTTATTACACACTGTATCCCCTCTAGCTCCTGTAACACACACTTGTCTTTATTACACACTGTATCCCCTCTAGCTCCTGTAACACACACTAGTCTTTATTACACAATGTATCCCCTCTAGCTCCTGTAACACACACTTGTCTTTATTACACACTGTATCCCCTCTAGCTCCTGTAACACACACTTGTCTTTATTACACACTGTATCCCCTCTAGCTCCTGTAACACACACTTGTCTTCATTACACACTGTATCCCGATCTAGCTCCTGTAAAAACACTTGTCTTTATTACACACTGTATCCCGACTAGCTCCTGTAAAAACACTTGTCTTTATTACACAATGTATCCCCTCTAGCTCCTGTAACACACACTAGTCTTTATTACACAATGCATCCCCTCTAGCTCCTGTAAAACACACTTGTCTTTATTACACACTGTATCCCCTCTAGCTCCTGTAAAAACACTTGTCTTTATTACACACTGTATGCACTCTTGCTCCTGTAAAAACACACTTGTCTTTATTACACACTGCATCCCGAGTAGCTCCTGTAAAAACACGTCTTTATTACACACTGCATCCCGACTAGCTCCTGTGACACACTTATCTTTATTACACACTGTATCCCCTCTAGCTCCTGTAACACACACTAGTCTTTATTACACACTGTATCCCCTCTAGCTCCTGTAACACACACTTGTCTTTATTACACACTGTATCCCCTCTAGCTCCTGTAACACACACTAGTCTTTATTACACACTGTATCCCCTCTAGCTCCTGTAACACACACTTGTCTTTATTACACACTGTATCCCCTCTAGCTCCTGTAACACACACTTGTCTTTATTACACACTGTATCCCCTCTAGCTCCTGTAACACACACTTGTCTTTATTACACACTGTATCCCCTCTAGCTCCTGTAACACACACTTGTCTTTATTACACAATGTATCCCCTCTAGCTCCTGTAACACACACTTGTCTTTATTACACAATGTATCCCCTCTAGCTCCTGTAACACACACTTGTCTTTATTACACTCTGTATCCCCTCTAGCTCCTGTAAAAACACTTGTCTTTATTACACACTGTATCCCCTCTAGCTCCTGTAAGACACACTAGTCTTTATTACACATTGTATCCCCTCTAGTTCCTGTAAAAACACGTGTCTTTATTACACACTGCATCCCCTCTAGCTCCTGTAAAAACACTTGTCTTTATTACACACTGCATCCCGACTAGCTCCTGTAACACACACTTGTCTTTATTACACACTGTATCCCCTCTAGCTCCTGTAACACACACTAGTCTTTATTACACACTGTATCCCCTCTAGCTCCTGTAACACACACTAGTCTTTATTACACACTGTATCCACTCTAGCTCCTGTAACACACACTTGTCTTTATTACACACTGTATCCCCTCTAGCTCCTGTAACACACACTAGTCTTTATTACACACTGCATCCCCTCTAGCTCCTGTAACACACACTAGTCTTTATTACACACTGCATCCCCTCTAGCTCCTGTAACACACACTAGTCTTTATTACATACTGCATCCTCTCTAGCTCCTGTAACACACACTTGTCTTCATTACAGTCTGTATCCCCTCTAGCTCCTGTAACACACACTTGTCTTTATTACACAATGTATCCCCTCTAGCTCCTGTAAAAACACTTGTCTTTATTACACACTGTATCCCCTTTAGCTCCTGTAACACACACTAGTCTTTATTACACACTGTATCCCCTCTAGCTCCTGTAAAAACACTTGTCTTTATTACACACTGCATCCCCTCTAGCTCCTGTAAAAACACTTGTCTTTATTACACACTGCATCCCGACTAGCTCCTGTGACACACTTGTCTTTATTACACACTGTATCCCCTCTAGCTCCTGTAACACACACTTGTCTTTATTACACACTGTATCCCCTCTAGCTCCTGTAACACACACTTGTCTTTATTACACACTGTATCCCCTCTAGCTCCTGTAACACACACTAGTCTTTATTACACACTGTATCCCCTCTAGCTCCTGTAACACACACTAGTCTTTATTACACACTGTATCCCCTCTAGCTCCTGTAACACACACTTGTCTTTATTACACACTGTATCCCCTCTAGCTCCTGTAACACACACAAGTCTTTATTACACACTGCATCCCTCTAGCTCTTGTAACACACACTAGTCATTATTACAGTCTGTATCCCCTCTAGCTCCTGTAACACACACTTGTCTTTATTACACACTGTATCCCCTCTAGCTCCTGTAACACACACTTGTCTTCATTACACACTGTATCCCCTCTAGCTCCTGTAAAAACACTTGTCTTTATTACACACTGCATCCCCTCTAGCTCCTGTAAAAACACTTGTCTTTATTACACACTGTATGCACTCTAGCTCCTGTAAAAACACACTTGTCTTTATTACACACTGCATCCCGACTAGCTCCTGTAAAAACACTTCTTTATTACACACTGCATCCCGACTAGCTCCTGTGACACACTTATCTTTATTACACACTGTATCCCTCTAGCTCCTGTAACACACACTAGTCTTTATTACACACTGTATCCCCTCTAGCTCCTGTAACACACACTTGTCTTTATTACACACTGTATTCCCTCTAGCTCCTGTAACACACACTAGTCTTTATTACACACTGTATCCCCTCTAGCTCCTGTAACACACACTTGTCTTTATTACACACTGTATCCCCTCTAGCTCCTGTAACACACACTTGTCTTTATTACACACTGTATCCCCTCTAGCTCCTGTAACACACACTTGTCTTTATTACACACTGTATCCCCTCTAGCTCCTGTAACACACACTTGTCTTTATTACACACTGTATCCCCTCTAGGTCCAGTAAAAATACACTTGTCTTTATTACACTTTGTATTTCCCTCTAGCTCCTGTAACACACACTTGTCTTTATTACACTCTGTATCCCCTCTAGCTCCTGTAAAACACACTTGTCTTTATTACACACTGTATCCCCTCTAGCTCCTGTAACACACACTAGTCTTTATTACACACTGTATCCCCTCTAGCTCCTGTAAAAACACTTGTCTTTATTATACACTGCATCCCCTCTAGCTCCTGTAAAAACACGTGTCTTTATTACACACTGCATCCCGACTAGCTCCTGTAACACACACTTGTCTTTATTACACACTGTATCCCCTCTAGCTCCTGTAACACACACTAGTCTTTATTACACACTGCATCCCCTCTAGCTCCTGTAACACACACTAGTCATTATTACACACTGTATCCCCTCTAGCTCCTGTAACACACACTTGTCTTTATTATACAATGTATCCTCTCTAGCTCCTGTAACACACACTTGTCTTCATTACAGTCTGTATCCCTTCTAGCTCCTGTAACACACAATTGTCTTTATTACACACTGTATCCCCTCTAGCTCCTGTAACACACTTGTCTTTATTACACACTGTATCCCCTCTAGCTCCTGTAACACACACTTGTCTTTATTACACACTGTATCCCGACTAGCTCCTGTAACACACACTTGTCTTTATTACACACTGTATCCCCTCTAGGTCCAGTAAAAATACGTCTTTATTACACTTTGTATTTCCTCTAGCTCCTGTAACGCACTTGTCTTTATTACACTCTGTATCCCCTCTAGCTCCTGTAAAAACACTTGTCTTTGTTACACACTGCATCCCCTCTAGCTCCTGTAAAACACACGTGTCTTTATTACACACTGCATCCCGACTAGCTCCTGTGACACACTTGTCTTTATTACACACTGTATCCCCTCTAGCTCCTGTAAAACACACTTGTCTTTATTACACACTGTATCCCTCTAGCTCCTGTAAAACACACTTGTCTTTATTACACACTGTATCCCCTCTAGCTCCTGTAACACACACTAGTCTTTATTACACACTGTATCCCCTCTAGCTCCTGTAAAAACACTTGTCTTTATTACACACTGCATCCCCTCTAGCTCCTGTAAAACACGTGTCTTTATTACACACTGCATCCCGACTAGCTCCTGTTACACACTTGTCTTTATTACACACTGTATCCCCTCTAGCTCCTGTAAAACACACTTGTCTTTATTACACACTGTATCCCCTCTAGCTCCTGTAACACACACTTGTCTTTATTACATACTGTATCCCCTCTAGCTCCTGTAACACACACTTGTCTTCATTACACACTGTATCCCCTCTAGCTCCTGTAAAACACACTTGTCTTCATTACACACTGTATCCCCTCTAGCTCCTGTAAAACACACTTGTCTTTATTACACACTGTATCCCCTCTAGCTCCTGTAAAAACACGTGTCTTTATTACACTTTGTATTTCCTCTAGCTCCTGTAACGCACTTGTCTTTATTACACACTGTATCCCTTCTAGCTCCTGTAAAAACACTTGTCTTTATTACACACTGTATCCCCTCTAGCTCCTGTAACGCACTTGTATTTATTACACACTGTATCCCCTCTAGCTCCTGTAAAAACACTTGTCTTTATTACACACTGTATCCACTCTAGTTCCTGTAAAAACACACTTGTCTTTATTACACACTGCATCCCGACTAGCTCCTGTAACACACACACTTGTCTTCATTACATTCTGTATCCCTTCTGGCTCCTGTAACACACACTTGTATTTATTACACACTGCATCCCCTCTAGCTCCTGTAAAAACACGTGTCTTTATTACACACTGTATCCCCTCTAGCTCCTGTAACACACACTTGCCTTTATTACACACTGTATCCCTCTAGCTCCTGTAACACACACTTGTCTTTATTACACACTGTATCCCCTCTAGCTCCTGTTACACACACTAGTCTTTATTACACACTGTATCCCCTCTAGCTCCTGTAACACACACTAGTCTTTATTACACACTGTATCCCCTCTAGCTCCTGTAACACACACAAGTCTTTATTACACACTGCATCCCTCTAGCTCCTGTAACACACACTAGTCTTTATTACACACTGCATCCCCTCTAGCTCCTTTAACACACACTAGTCTTTATTACATACTGCATCCTCTCTAGCTCCTGTAACACACACTTGTCTTCATTACAGTCTGTATCCCTTCTAGCTCCTGTAACACACACTTGTCTTTATTACACTCTGTATCCCCTCTAGCTCCTGTAAAAACACTTGTCTTTATTACACACTGTATCCCCTCTAGCTCCTGTAAGACACACTTGTCTTTATTACACATTGTATCCCCTCTAGTTCCTGTAAAAACACTTGTCTTTATTACACACTGTATCCCCTCTAGCTCCTGTAAAAACACGTGTCTTTATTACACACTGCATCCCGACTAGCTCCTGTGACAACACTTGTCTTTATTACACACTGTATCCCCTCTAGCTCCTGTAAAACACACTTGTCTTTATTACACACTGTATCCCCTCTAGCTCCTGTAAAAACACTTGTCTTTATTACACACTGTATCCCCTCTAGCTCCTATAAGACACACTAGTCTTTATTACACACTGTATCCCCTCTAGCTCCTGTAAAAACACTTGTCTTTGTTACACACTGCATCCCCTCTAGCTCCTGTAAAAACACGTGTCTTTATTACACACTGCATCCCGACTAGCTCCTGTGACACACTTGTCTTTATTACACACTGTATCCCCTCTAGCTCCTGTAAAACACACTTGTCTTTATTACACACTGTATCCCCTCTAGCTCCTGTAACACACACTTGTCTTTTATACATACTGTATCCCCTCTAGCTCCTGTAACACACACTTGTCTTCATTACACACTGTATCCCCTCTAGCTCCTGTAAAACACACTGCTTGTCTTCGTGTATTACAAACTGTATCCCCTCTAGCTCCTGTAAAACACACTTGCCTTTATTACATACTGTATCCCCTCTAGCTCCTGTAAAACTTGTGTCTTTATTACACTTTGTATTTCCTCTAGCTCCTGTAACACACTTGTCTTTATTACACACTGTATCCCCTCTAGCTCCTGTAAAACACACTTGTCTTTATTACACACTGTATCCCCTCTAGCTCCTGTAACACACTTGTCTTTATTACACACTGTATCCCCTCTAGCTCCTGTAAAAACACTTGTCTTTATTACACACTGTATCCACTCTAGCTCCTGTAAAAACACACTTGTCTTTATTACACACTGCATCCCGACTAGCTCCTGTAACACACACACTTGTCTCCATTACATTCTGTATCCCTTCTGGCTCCTGTAACACACACTTGTCTTTATTACACACTGTATCCCCTCTAGCTCCTGTAACACACACTTGTCTTTATTACACACTGTATCCCCTCTAGCTCCTGTAACACACACTTGTCTTTATTACACACTGTATCCCCTCTAGCTCCTGTAAAAACACGTCTTTATTACACACTGCATCCGGACTAGCTCCTGTGACACACTAGTCTTTATTGCACACTGTATCCCCTCTAGCTCCTGTAACACACACTAGTCTTTATTACACACTGTATCCCCTCTAGCTCCTGTAACACACACTAGTCTTTATTACACACTGTATCCCCTCTAGCTCCTGTAACACACACTAGTCTTTATTACACACTGTATCCCCTCTAGCTCCTGTAACACACACTTGTCTTTATTACACACTGTATCCCCTCTAGCTCCTGTAACACACACTAGTCTTTATTACCCACTGCATCCCCTCTAGCTCCTGTAACACACACTTGTCTTTATTACACACTGTATCCCCTCTAGCTCCTGTAACACACACTTGTCTTTATTACATACTGTATCCCCTCTAGCTCCTGTAACACACACTAGTCTTCATTACACACTGCATCCCGACTAGCTCCTGTAAAAACACTTGTCTTTATTACACAATGTATCCCCTCTAGCTCCTGTAAAAACACTTGTCTTTATTACACACTGTATCCCCTCTAGCTCCTGTAAAAACACACTTGTCTTTATTACACACTGCATCCCACTAGCTCCTGTAAAAACACGTCTTTATTACACACTACATCCCGACTAGCTCCTGTGACACACTTATCTTTATTACACACTGTATCCCCTCTAGCTCCTGTAACACACACTAGTCTTTATTACACACTGTATCCCCTCTAGCTCCTGTAACACACACTTGTCTTTATTACACACTGCATCCCCTCTAGCTCCTGTAACACACACTAGTCTTTATTACATACTGCATCCTCTCTAGCTCCTGTAACACACACTTGTCTTCATTACAGTCTGTATCCCTTCTAGCTCCTGTAACACACAATTGTCTTTATTACACACTGTATCCCCTCTAGCTCCTGTAACACACACTTGTCTTTATTACACACTGTATCCCGACTAGCTCCTGTAACACACACTTGTCTTTATTACACACTGTATCCCCTCTAGGTCCAGTAAAAATACGTCTTTATTACACTTTGTATTTCCTCTAGCTCCTGTAACGCACTTGTCTTTATTACACTCTGTATCCCCTCTAGCTCCTGTAAAAACACTTGTCTTTATTACACACTGTATCCCCTCTAGCTCCTGTAAGACACACTAGTCTTTATTACACATTGTATCCCTTCTAGTTCCTGTAAAAACACGTGACTTTATTACACACTGCATCCCGACTAGCTCCTGTAAAAACACTTGTCTTTATTACACACTGCATCCCGACTAGCTCCTGTAACACACTTGTCTTTATTACACACTGTATCCCCTCTAGCTCCTGTAACACACACTTGTCTTTATTACACACTGTATCCCTTCTAGCTCCTGTAACACACACTTGTCTTTATTACACACTGTATCCCCTCTAGCTCCTGTAACACACACTTGTCTTTATTACACACTGTATCCCCTCTAGCTCCTGTAAAACACACTTGTCTTTATTACACACTGTATCCCCTCTAGCTCCTGTAAAAACACTTGTCTTTATTACACACTGCATCCCGACTAGCTCCTGTGACACACTTGTCTTTATTACACACTGTATCCCCTCTAGCTCCTGTAACACACACTTGTCTTTATTACACACTGTATCCACTCTAGCTCCTGTAACACACACTAGTCTTTATTACACACTGTATCCCCTCTAGCTCCTGTAACACACACTAGTCTTTATTACACACTGTATCCCCTCTAGCTCCTGTAACACACACTTGTCTTTATTACACACTGCATCCCCTCTAGCTCCTGTAACACACACTAGTCATTATTACACACTGTATCCCCTCTAGCTCCTGTAACACACACTTGTCTTTATTATACAATGTATCCTCTCTAGCTCCTGTAACACACACTTGTCTTCATTACAGTCTGTATCCCTTCTAGCTCCTGTAACACACAATTGTCTTTATTACACACTGTATCCCCTCTAGCTCCTGTAACACACACTTGTCTTTATTACACACTGTATCCCCTCTAGCTCCTGTAACACACACTTGTCTTTATTACACACTGTATCCCGACTAGCTCCTGTAATACACACTTGTCTTTATTACACACTGTATCCCCTCTAGGTCCAGTAAAAATACATCTTTATTACACTTTGTATTTCCTCTAGCTCCTGTAACGCACTTGTCTTTATTACACTCTGTATCCCTCTAGCTCCTGTAAAAACACTTGTCTTTATTACACACTGTATCCCTTTAGCTCCTGTAAGACACACTAGTCTTTATTACACACTGTATCCCTTCTAGCTCCTGTAAAAACACTTGTCTTTGTTACACACTGCATCCCCTCTAGCTCCTGTAAAAACACGTGTCTTTATTACACACTGCATCCCGACTAGCTCCTGTGACACACTTGTCTTTATTACACACTGTATCCCCTCTAGCTCCTGTAACACACACTTGTCTTTATTACACACTGTATCCCCTCTAGCTCCTGTAACACACACTTGTCTTTATTACATACTGTATCCCCTCTAGCTCCTGTAACACACACTTGTCTTTATTACACACTGTATCCCTCTAGCTCCTGTAAAAACACTTGTCTTTATTACACACTGTATCCCCTCTAGCTCCTGTAAAAACACAGTCTTATTACACACTGCATCCCGACTAGCACCTGTGACACACTTATCTTTATTACACACTGTATCCCCTCTAGCTCCTGTAACACACACTTGCCTTTATTACACACTGTATCCACTCTAGCTCCTGTAACACACACTAGTCTTTATTACACACTGTATCCCCTCTAGCTCCTGTAACACACACTAGTCTTTATTACACACTGTATCCCCTCTAGCTCCTGTAACACACACTTGTCTTTATTACACACTGCATCCCCTCTAGCTCCTGTAACACACACTAGTCTTTATTACACACTGTATCCCCTCTAGCTCCTGTAACACACACTTGTCTTTATTATACAATGTATCCTCTCTAGCTCCTGTAACACACACTTGTCTTCATTACAGTCTGTATCCCTTCTAGCTCCTGTAACACACAATTGTCTTTATTACACACTGTATCCCCTCTAGCTCCTGTAACACACACTTGTCTTTATTACACACTGTATCCCCTCTAGCTCCTGTAACACACACTTGTCTTTATTACAAACTGTATCCCGACTAGCTCCTGTAACACACACTTGTCTTTATTACACACTGTATCCCCTCTAGGTCCAGTAAAAATACGTCTTTATTACACTTTGTATTTCCTCTAGCTCCTGTAACGCACTTGTCTTTATTACACTCTGTATCCCCTCTAGCTCCTGTAAAAACACTTGTCTTTATTACACACTGTATCCCCTTTAGCTCCTGTAAGACACACTAGTCTTTATTACACACTGTATCCCTTCTAGCTCCTGTAAAAACACTTGTCTTTGTTACACACTGCATCCCCTCTAGCTCCTGTAAAAACATGTGTCTTTATTACACACTGCATCCCGACTAGCTCCTGTGACACACTTGTCTTTATTACACACTGTATCCCCTCTAGCTCCTGTAACACACACTTGTCTTTATTACACACTGTATCCCTTCTAGCTCCTGTAACACACACTTGTCTTTATTACACAATGTATCCCCTCTAGCTCCTGTAACACACACTTGTCTTTATTACACACTGTATCCCCTCTAGCTCCTGTAAAAACACTTGTCTTTATTACACAATGTATCCCCTCTAGCTCCTGTAAAAACACGTCTTTATTACACACTGCATCCCGACTAGCTCCTGTGACACACTTATCTTTATTACACACTGTATCCCCTCTAGCTCCTGTAACACACACTTGTCTTTATTACACACTGTATCCCCTCTAGCTCCTGTAACACACACTAGTCTTTATTACACACTGTATCCCCTCTAGCTCCTGTAACACACACTAGTCTTTATTACACACTGTATCCCCTCTAGCTCCTGTAACACACACTTGTCTTTATTACACACTGTATTCCCTCTAGCTCCTGTAACACACACTTGTCTTTATTACACACTGTATCCCCTCTAGCTCCTGTAAAAACACTTGTCTTTATTACACACTGTATCCCCTTTAGCTCCTGTAAGACACACTAGTCTTTATTACACACTGTATCCCCTCTAGCTCCTGTAAAAACACTTGTCTTTGTTACACACTGCATCCCCTCTAGCTCCTGTAAAAACACGTGTCTTTATTACACACTGCATCCCGACTAGCTCCTGTGACACACTTGTCTTTATTACACACTGTATCCCCTCTAGCTCCTGTAAAACACACTTGTCTTTATTACACACTGTATCCCCTCTAGTTCCTGTAACACACACTTGTCTTTTATACATACTGTATCCCCTCTAGCTCCTGTAACACACACTTGTCTTCATTACACACTGTATCCCCTCTAGCTCCTGTAAAAACACTTGTCTTCATTACACACTGTATCCCCTCTAGCTCCTGTAAAAACACTTGTCTTTATTACACACTGTATCCCCTCTAGCTCCTGTAAAAACACGTGTCTTTATTACACTTTGTATTTCCTCTAGCTCCTGTAACGCACTTGTCTTTATTACACACTGTATCCCTTCTAGCTCCTGTAAAAAAACTTGTCTTTATTACACACTGTATCCCCTCTAGCTCCTGTAACGCACTTGTATTTATTACACACTGTATCCCCTCTAGCTCCTGTAAAAACACTTGTCTTTATTACACACTGTATCCACTCTAGTTCCTGTAAAAACACACTTGTCTTTATTACACACTGCATCCCAACTAGCTCCTGTAACACACACACTTGTCTTCATTACATTCTGTATCCCTTCTGGCTCCTGTAACACACACTTGTATTTATTACACACTGCATCCCCTCTAGCTCCTGTAAAAACACGTGTCTTTATTACACACTGTATCCCCTCTAGCTCCTGTAACACACACTTGTCTTTATTACACACTGTATCCACTCTAGCTCCTGTAACACACACTTGTCTTTATTACACACTGTATCCCCTCTAGCTCCTGTTACACACACTAGTCTTTATTACACACTGTATCCCCTCTAGCTCCTGTAACACACACTAGTCTTTATTACACACTGTATCCCCTCTAGCTCCTGTAACACACACAAGTCTTTATTACACACTGTATCCCCTCTAGCCCCTGTAACACACACTAGTCATTATTACACACTGCATCCCCTCTAGCTCCTTTAACACACACTAGTCTTTATTACATACTGCATCCTCTCTAGCTCCTGTAACACACACTTGTCTTCATTACAGTCTGTATCCCTTCTAGCTCCTGTAACACACACTTGTCTTTATTACACTCTGTATCCCCTCTAGCTCCTGTAAAAACAATTGTCTTTATTACACATTGTATGCCCTTTAGCTCCTGTAAGACACACTTGTCTTTATTACACACTGTATCCCTCTAGCTCCTGTAAAAACACTTGTCTTTGTTACACACTGCATCCCCTCTAGCTCCTGTAAAAACACGTGTCTTTATTACACACTGCATCCCGACTAGCTCCTGTGACACACTTGTCTTTATTACACACTGTATCCTCTAGCTCCTGTAAAACACACTTGTCTTTATTACACACTGTATCCCCTCTAGCTCCTGTAAAAACACTTGTCTTTATTACACACTGTATCCCCTTTAGCTCCTGTAAGACACACTAGTCTTTATTACACACTGTATCCCCTCTAGCTCCTGTAAAAACACTTGTCTTTGTTACACACTGCATCCCCTCTAGCTCCTGTAAAACACGTGTCTTTATTACACACTGCATCCCGACTAGCTCCTGTGACACACTTGTCTTTATTACACACTGTATCCCCTCTAGCTCCTGTAAAACACACTTGTCTTTATTACACACTGTATCCCCTCTAGTTCCTGTAACACACACTTGTCTTTTATACATACTGTATCCCCTCTAGCTCCTGTAACACACACTTGTCTTCATTACACACTGTATCCCCTCTAGCTCCTGTAAAAACACTTGTCTTCATTACAAACTGTATCCCCTCTAGCTCCTGTAAAAACACTTGTCTTTATTATACACTGTATCCCCTCTAGCTCCTGTAAAAACTTGTGTCTTTATTACACTTTGTATTTCCTCTAGCTCCTGTAACGCACTTGTCTTTATTACACACTGTATCCCCTCTAGCTCCTGTAAAAACACTTGTCTTTATTACACACTGTATCCACTCTAGTTCCTGTAAAAACACACTTGTCTTTATTACACACTGCATCCCGACTAGCTCCTGTAACACACACACTTGTCTCCATTACATTCTGTATCCCTTCTGGCTCCTGTAACACACACTTGTATTTATTACACACTGTATCCCCTCTAGCTCCTGTAACACACACTTGTCTTTATTACACACTGTATCCCCTCTAGCTCCTGTAAAACACACTTGTCTTTATTACACACTGTATCCCCTCTAGCTCCTGTAAAAACACGTCTTTATTACACACTGCATCCCGACTAGCTCCTGTGACACACTTATCTTTATTACACACTGTATCCCTCTAGCTCCTGTAACACACACTTGCCTTTATTACACACTATATCCACTCTAGCTCCTGTAACACACACTTGTCTTTATTACACACTGTATCCCCTCTAGCTCCTGTAACACACACTAGTCTTTATTACACACTGTATCCCCTCTAGCTCCTGTAACACACACTAGTCTTTATTACACACTGTATCCCCTCTAGCTCCTGTAACACACACTTGTCTTTATTACACACTGTATCCCCTCTAGCTCCTGTAACACACACAAGTCTTTATTACACACTGCATCCCCTCTAGCCCCTGTAACACACACTAGTCATTATTACACACTGTATCCCCTCTAGCTCCTGTAACACACACTTGTCTTTACTACATACTGTATCCCCTCTAGCTCCTGTAACACACACTTGTCTTCATTTCACACTGTATCCCCTCTAGCTCCTGTAAAAACACTTGTCTTCATTACACACTGTATCCCCTCTAGCTCCTGTAAAAACACTTGTCTTTATTACACACTGTATCCCCTCTAGCTCCTGTAAAAACACACTTGTCTTTATTACACACTGCATCCCGACTAGCTCCTGTAAAAACACGTCTTTATTACACACTACATCCCGACTAGCTCCTGTGACACACTTATCTTTATTACACACTGTATCCCCTCTAGCTCCTGTAACACACACTAGTCTTTATTACACACTGTATCCCCTCTAGCTCCTGTAACACACACTTGTCTTTATTACACACTGTATTCCCTCTAGCTCCTGTAACACACACTAGTCTTTATTATACAATGTATCCCTCTAGCTCCTGTAACACACACTTGTCTTCATTACAGTCTGTATCCCTTCTAGCTCCTGTAACACACAATTGTCTTTATTACACACTGTATCCCCTCTAGCTCCTGTAACACACACTTGTCTTTATTACACACTGCATCCCAACTAGCTCCTGTAACACACACACTTGTCTTCATTACATTCTGTATCCCTTCTGGCTCCTGTAACACACACTTGTATTTATTACACACTGCATCCCCTCTAGCTCCTGTAAAAACACGTGTCTTTATTACACACTGTATCCCCTCTAGCTCCTGTAACACACACTTGCCTTTATTACACACTGTATCCACTCTAGCTCCTGTAACACACACTTGTCTTTATTACACACTGTATCCCCTCTAGCTCCTGTTACACACACTAGTCTTTATTACACACTGTATCCCTCTAGCTCCTGTAACACACACTAGTCTTTATTACACACTGTATCCCCTCTAGCTCCTGTAACACACACAAGTCTTTATTACACACTGCATCCCTCTAGCCCCTGTAACACACACTAGTCATTATTACACACTGCATCCCCTCTAGCTCCTGTAACACACACTAGTCATTATTACACACTGCATCCCCTCTAGCTCCTGTAACACACACTTGTCTTCATTACAGTCTGTATCCCTTCTAGCTCCTGTAACACACAATTGTCTTTATTACACAATGTATCCCCTCTAGCTCCTGTAAAAACAATTGTCTTTATTACACATTGTATGCCCTTTAGCTCCTGTAAGACACACTTGTCTTTATTACACACTGTATCCCCTCTAGCTCCTGTAAAAACACTTGTCTTTGTTACACACTGCATCCCTCTAGCTCCTGTAAAAACACGTGTCTTTATTACACACTGCATCCCGACTAGCTCCTGTGACACACTTGTCTTTATTACACACTGTATCCCTCTAGCTCCTGTAAAACACACTTGTCTTTATTACACACTGTATCCCCTCTAGCTCCTGTAAAAACACTTGTCTTTATTACACACTGTATCCCCTTTAGCTCCTGTAAGACACACTAGTCTTTATTACACACTGTATCCCCTCTAGCTCCTGTAAAAACACTTGTCTTTGTTACACACTGCATCCCCTCTAGCTCCTGTAAAAACACGTGTCTTTATTACACACTGCATCCCGACTAGCTCCTGTGACACACTTGTCTTTATTACACACTGTATCCCCTCTAGCTCCTGTAAAACACACTTGTCTTTATTACACACTGTATCCCCTCTAGTTCCTGTAACACACACTTGTCTTTTATACATACTGTATCCCCTCTAGCTCCTGTAACACACACTTGTCTTCATTACACACTGTATCCCCTCTAGCTCCTGTAAAAACACTTGTCTTCATTACAAACTGTATCCCCTCTAGCTCCTGTAAAAACACTTGTCTTTATTACACACTGTATCCCCTCTAGCTCCTGTAAAAACACTTGTCTTTATTACACACTGTATCCCCTCTAGCTCCTGTAACGCACTTATCTTTATTACACACTGTATCCCCTCTAGCTCCTGTAAAAACACTTGTCTTTATTACACACTGTATCCACTCTAGTTCCTGTAAAAACACACTTGTCTTTATTACACACTGCATCCCGACTAGCTCCTGTAACACACACACTTGTCTCCATTACATTCTGTATCCCTTCTGGCTCCTGTAACACACACTTGTCTTTATTACACACTGTATCCTCTAGCTCCTGTAACACACACTTGTCTTTATTACACACTGTATCCCCTCTAGCTCCTGTAAAACACACTTGTCTTTATTACACACTGTATCCCCTCTAGCTCCTGTAAAAACACGTCTTTATTACACACTGCATCCCGACTAGCACCTGTGACACACTTATCTTTATTACACACTGTATCCCCTCTAGCTCCTGTAACACACACTTGCCTTTATTACACACTGTATCCACTCTAGCTCCTGTAACACACACTTGTCTTTATTACACTTTGTATTTCCTCTAGCTCCTGTAACGCACTTGTCTTTATTACACACTGTATCCCCTCTAGCTCCTGTAAAAACACTTGTCTTTATTACACACTGTATCCCTCTAGCTCCTGTAACGCACTTATCTTTATTACACACTGTATCCCCTCTAGCTCCTGTAAAAACACTTGTCTTTATTACACACTGTATCCACTCTAGTTCCTGTAAAAACACACTTGTCTTTATTACACACTGCATCCCGACTAGCTCCTGTAACACACACACTTGTCTCCATTACATTCTGTATCCCTTCTGGCTCCTGTAACACACACTTGTATTTATTACACACTGTATCCCCTCTAGCTCCTGTAACACACACTTGTCTTTATTACACACTGTATCCCCTCTAGCTCCTGTAAAAACACTTGTCTTTATTACACACTGTATCCCCTCTAGCTCCTGTAAAAACACGTCTTTATTACACACTGCATCCCGACTAGCACCTGTGACACACTTATCTTTATTACACACTGTATCCCCTCTAGCTCCTGTAACACACACTTGCCTTTATTACACACTATATCCACTCTAGCTCCTGTAACACACACTTGTCTTTATTACACTTTGTATTTCCTCTAGCTCCTGTAACGCACTTGTCTTTATTACACACTGTATCCCCTCTAGCTCCTGTAAAAACACTTGTCTTTATTACACACTGTATCCCCTCTAGCTCCTGTAACGCACTTATCTTTATTACACACTGTATCCCCTCTAGCTCCTGTAAAAACACTTGTCTTTATTACACACTGTATCCACTCTAGTTCCTGTAAAACACACTTGTCTTTATTACACACTGCATCCCGACTAGCTCCTGTAACACACACACTTGTCTCCATTACATTCTGTATCCCTTCTGGCTCCTGTAACACACACTTGTCTTTATTACACACTGTATCCCCTCTAGCTCCTGTAACACACACTTGTCTTTATTACACACTGTATCCCCTCTAGCTCCTGTAAAAACACTTGTCTTTATTACACACTGTATCCCCTCTAGCTCCTGTAAAACACGTCTTTATTACACACTGCATCCCGACTAGCACCTGTGACACACTTATCTTTATTACACACTGTATCCCCTCTAGCTCCTGTAACACACACTTGCCTTTATTACACACTATATCCACTCTAGCTCCTGTAACACACACTTGTCTTTATTACACACTGTATCCCCTCTAGCTCCTGTAACACACACTAGTCTTTATTACACACTGTATCCCCTCTAGCTCCTGTAACACACACTAGTCTTTATTACACACTGTATCCCTCTAGCTCCTGTAACACACACTTGTCTTTATTACACACTGTATCCCCTCTAGCTCCTGTAACACACACAAGTCTTTATTACACACTGCATCCCCTCTAGCCCCTGTAACACACACTAGTCATTATTACACACTGTATCCCCTCTAGCTCCTGTAACACACACTTGTCTTTACTACATACTGTATCCCCTCTAGCTCCTGTAACACACACTCGTCTTCATTTCACACTGTATCCCCTCTAGCTCCTGTAAAAACACTTGTCTTCATTACACACTGTATCCCCTCTAGCTCCTGTAAAAACACTTGTCTTTATTACACACTGTATCCCCTCTAGCTCCTGTAAAAACACACTTGTCTTTATTACACACCGCATCCCGACTAGCTCCTGTAAAAACACGTCTTTATTACACACTACATCCCGACTAGCTCCTGTGACACACTTATCTTTATTACACACTGTATCCCCTCTAGCTCCTGTAACACACACTAGTCTTTATTACACACTGTATCCCCCTCTAGCTCCTGTAACACACACTTGTCTTTATTACACACTGTATTCCGTCTAGCTCCTGTAACACACACTAGTCTTTATTACACAATGTATCCCCTCTAGCTCCTGTAACACACACTTGTCTTCATTACAGTCTGTATCCCTTCTAGCTCCTGTAACACACAATTGTCTTTATTACACACTGTATCCCCTCTAGCTCCTGTAACACACACTTGTCTTTATTACACACTGTATCCCGACTAGCTCCTGTAACACACACTTGTCTTTATTACACACTGTATCCCCTCTAGGTCCAGTAAAAATACGTCTTTATTACACTTTGTATTTCCTCTAGCTCCTGTAACGCACTTGTCTTTATTACACTCTGTATCCCCTCTAGCTCCTGTAAAAACACTTGTCTTTATTACACACTGTATCCCCTTTAGCTCCTGTAAGACACACTAGTCTTTATTACACACTGTATCCCTTCTAGCTCCCTGTAAAAACACTTGTCTTTGTTACACACTGCATCCCCTCTAGCTCCTGTAAAAACACGTGTCTTTATTACACACTGCATCCCGACTAGCTCCTGTGACACACTTGTCTTTATTACACACTGTATCCCCTCTAGCTCCTGTAACACACACTTGTCTTTATTACACACTGTATCCCTTCTGGCTCCTGTAACACACACTTGTATTTATTACACACTGTATCCCCTCTAGCTCCTTTAACACACATTTGTCTTTATTACACACTGTATCCCCTCTAGCTCCTGTAAAAACACTTGTCTTTATTACACACTGTATCCCCTCTAGCTCCTGTAAAAACACGTCTTTATTACACACTGCATCCCGACTAGCACCTGTGACACACTTATCTTTATTACACACTGTATCCCCTCTAGCTCCTGTAACACACACTTGCCTCTTTATTACACACTGTATCCACTCTAGCTCCTGTAACACACACTAGACTTTATTACACACTGTATCCCCTCTAGCTCCTGTAACACACACTAGTCTTTATTACACACTGTATCCCCTCTAGCTCCTGTAACACACACTTGTCTTTATTACACACTGCATCCCCTCTAGCTCCTGTAACACACACTAGTCATTATTACACACTGTATCCCCTCTAGCTCCTGTAACACACACTTGTCTTTATTACACACTGTATCCCCTCTAGCTCCTGTAACACACACTTGTCTTCATTACACACTGTATCCCCTCTAGCTCCTGTAAAAACACTTGTCTTCATTACACACTGTATCCCTCTAGCTCCTGTAAAAACACTTGTCTTTATTACACACTGTATCCCCTCTAGCTCCTGTAAAAACACACTTGTCTTTATTACACACTGCATCCCGACTAGCTCCTGTAAAAACACGTCTTTATTACACACTGCATCCCGACTAGCTCCTGTGACACACTTATCTTTATTACACACTGTATCCCCTCTAGCTCCTGTAAAAACACTTGTCTTTATTACACACTGTATCCCCTCTAGCTCCTGTAACACACACTTGTCTTTATTACACACTGTATTCCCTCTAGCTCCTGTAACACACACTAGTCTTTATTACACAATGTATCCCCTCTAGCTCCTGTAACACACACTTGTCTTCATTACAGTCTGTATCCCTTCTAGCTCCTGTAACACACAATTGTCTTTATTACACACTGTATCCCCTCTAGCTCCTGTAACACACACTTGTCTTTATTACACACTGTATCCCGACTAGCTCCTGTAACACACACTTGTCTTTATTACACACTGTATCCCCTCTAGGTCCAGTAAAAATACGTCTTTATTACACTTTGTATTTCCTCTAGCTCCTGTAACGCACTTGTCTTTATTACACTCTGTATCCCCTCTAGCTCCTGTAAAAACACTTGTCTTTAATACACACTGTATCCCCTTTAGCTCCTGTAAGACACACTAGTCTTTATTACACACTGTATCCCTTCTAGCTCCCTGTAAAAACACTTGCCTTTATTACACACTGTATCCACTCTAGCTCCTGTAACACACACTAGTCTTTATTACACACTGTATCCCCTCTAGCTCCTGTAACACACACTAGTCTTTATTACACACTGTATCCCCTCTAGCTCCTGTAACACACACTTGTCTTTATTACACACTGCATCCACTCTAGCTCCTGTAACACACACTAGTCATTATTACACACTGTATCCCCTCTAGCTCCTGTAACACACACTTGTCTTTACTACATACTGTATCCCCTCTAGCTCCTGTAACACACACTTGTCTTCATTTCACACTGTATCCCCTCTAGCTCCTGTAAAAACACTTGTCTTCATTACACACTGTATCCCCTCTAGCTCCTGTAAAAACACTTGTCTTTATTACACACTGTATCCCCTCTAGCTCCTTGTAAAACACACTTGTCTTTATTACACACTGCATCCCGACTAGCTCCTGTAAAAACACGTCTTTATTACACACTACATCCCGACTAGCTCCTGTGACACACTTATCTTTATTACACACTGTATCCCCTCTAGCTCCTGTAACACACACTAGTCTTTATTACACACTGTATCCCCTCTAGCTCCTGTAACACACACTTGTCTTTATTACACACTGTATTCCGTCTAGCTCCTGTAACACACACTAGTCTTTATTATACAATGTATCCCCTCTAGCTCCTGTAACACACACTTGTCTTCATTACAGTCTGTATCCCTTCTAGCTCCTGTAACACACAATTGTCTTTATTACACACTGTATCCCCTCTAGCTCCTGTAACACACACTTGTCTTTATTACACACTGCATCCCAACTAGCTCCTGTAACACACACACTTGTCTTCATTACATTCTGTATCCCTTCTGGCTCCTGTAACACACACTTGTATTTATTACACACTGCATCCCCTCTAGCTCCTGTAAAAACACGTGTCTTTATTACACACTGTATCCCCTCTAGCTCCTGTAACACACACTTGCCTTTATTACACACTGTATCCACTCTAGCTCCTGTAACACACACTTGTCTTTATTACACACTGTATCCCCTCTAGCTCCTGTTACACACACTAGTCTTTATTACACACTGTATCCCCTCTAGCTCCTGTAACACACACTAGTCTTTATTACACACTGTATCCCCTCTAGCTCCTGTAACACACACAAGTCTTTATTACACACTGCATCCCCTCTAGCCCCTGTAACACACACTAGTCATTATTACACACTGCATCCCCTCTAGCTCCTGTAACACACACTAGTCATTATTACACACTGCATCCCCTCTAGCTCCTGTAACACACACTTGTCTTCATTACAGTCTGTATCCCTTCTAGCTCCTGTAACACACAATTGTCTTTATTACACAATGTATCCCCTCTAGCTCCTGTAAAAACAATTGTCTTTATTACACATTGTATGCCCTTTAGCTCCTGTAAGACACACTTGTCTTTATTACACACTGTATCCCCTCTAGCTCCTGTAAAAACACTTGTCTTTGTTACACACTGCATCCCCTCTAGCTCCTGTAAAAACACGTGTCTTTATTACACACTGCATCCCGACTAGCTCCTGTGACACACTTGTCTTTATTACACACTGTATCCCCTCTAGCTCCTGTAAAACACACTTGTCTTTATTACACACTGTATCCCCTCTAGCTCCTGTAAAAACACTTGTCTTTATTACACACTGTATCCCCTTTAGCTCCTGTAAGACACACTAGTCTTTATTACACACTGTATCCCTCTAGCTCCTGTAAAAACACTTGTCTTTGTTACACACTGCATCCCCTCTAGCTCCTGTAAAAACACGTGTCTTTATTACACACTGCATCCCGACTAGCTCCTGTGACACACTTGTCTTTATTACACACTGTATCCCCTCTAGCTCCTGTAAAACACACTTGTCTTTATTACACACTGTATCCCCTCTAGTTCCTGTAACACACACTTGTCTTTTATATACTGTATCCCCTCTAGCTCCTGTAACACACACTTGTCTTCATTACACACTGTATCCCCTCTAGCTCCTGTAAAAACACTTGTCTTCATTACAAACTGTATCCCCTCTAGCTCCTGTAAAAACACTTGTCTTTATTACACACTGTATCCCCTCTAGCTCCTGTAAAAACTTGTGTCTTTATTACACTTTGTATTTCCTCTAGCTCCTGTAACGCACTTGTCTTTATTACACACTGTATCCCCTCTAGCTCCTGTAAAAACACTTGTCTTTATTACACACTGTATCCCCTCTAGCTCCTGTAACGCACTTGTCTTTATTACACACTGTATCCCCTCTAGCTCCTGTAAAAACACTTGTCTTTATTACACACTGTATCCACTCTAGTTCCTGTAAAAACACACTTGTCTTTATTACACACTGCATCCCGACTAGCTCCTGTAACACACACACTTGTCTCCATTACATTCTGTATCCCTTCTGGCTCCTGTAACACACACTTGTATTTATTACACACTGTATCCCCTCTAGCTCCTGTAACACACACTTGTCTTTATTACACACTGTATCCCCTCTAGCTCCTGTAAAAACACTTGTCTTTATTACACACTGTATCCCCTCTAGCTCCTGTAAAACACGTCTTTATTACACACTGCATCCCGACTAGCACCTGTGACACACTTATCTTTATTACACACTGTATCCCCTCTAGCTCCTGTAACACACACTTGCCTTTATTACACACTATATCCACTCTAGCTCCTGTAACACACACTTGTCTTTATTACACACTGTATCCCCTCTAGCTCCTGTAACACACACTAGTCTTTATTACACACTGTATCCCCTCTAGCTCCTGTAACACACACTAGTCTTTATTACACACTGTATCCCTCTAGCTCCTGTAACACACACTTGTCTTTATTACACACTGTATCCCCTCTAGCTCCTGTAACACACACAAGTCTTTATTACACACTGCATCCCCTCTAGCCCCTGTAACACACACTAGTCATTATTACACACTGTATCCCCTCTAGCTCCTGTAACACACACTTGTCTTTACTACATACTGTATCCCCTCTAGCTCCTGTAACACACACTGTCTTCATTTCACACTGTATCCCCTCTAGCTCCTGTAAAAACACTTGTCTTCATTACACACTGTATCCCCTCTAGCTCCTGTAAAAACACTTGTCTTTATTACACACTGTATCCCCTCTAGCTCCTGTAAAAACACACTTGTCTTTATTACACACCGCATCCCGACTAGCTCCTGTAAAAACACGTCTTTATTACACACTACATCCCGACTAGCTCCTGTGACACACTTATCTTTATTACACACTGTATCCCCTCTAGCTCCTGTAACACACACTAGTCTTTATTACACACTGTATCCCCTCTAGCTCCTGTAACACACACTTGTCTTTATTACACACTGTATTCCGTCTAGCTCCTGTAACACACACTAGTCTTTATTATACAATGTATCCCCTCTAGCTCCTGTAACACACACTTGTCTTCATTACAGTCTGTATCCCTTCTAGCTCCTGTAACACACAATTGTCTTTATTACACACTGTATCCCCTCTAGCTCCTGTAACACACACTTGTCTTTATTACACACTGTATCCCGACTAGCTCCTGTAACACACACTTGTCTTTATTACACACTGTATCCCTCTAGGTCCAGTAAAAATACGTCTTTATTACACTTTGTATTTCCTCTAGCTCCTGTAACGCACTTGTCTTTATTACACTCTGTATCCCCTCTAGCTCCTGTAAAAACACTTGTCTTTATTACACACTGTATCCCCTTTAGCTCCTGTAAGACACACTAGTCTTTATTACACACTGTATCCCTTCTAGCTCCCTGTAAAAACACTTGTCTTTGTTACACACTGCATCCCCTCTAGCTCCTGTAAAAACACGTGTCTTTATTACACACTGCATCCCGACTAGCTCCTGTGACACACTTGTCTTTATTACACACTGTATCCCCTCTAGCTCCTGTAACACACACTTGTCTTTATTACACACTGTATCCCTTCTGGCTCCTGTAACACACACTTGTATTTATTACACACTGTATCCCCTCTAGCTCCTTTAACACACATTTGTCTTTATTACACACTGTATCCCCTCTAGCTCCTGTAAAAACACTTGTCTTTATTACACACTGTATCCCCTCTAGCTCCTGTAAAAACACGTCTTTATTACACACTGCATCCCGACTAGCACCTGTGACACACTTATCTTTATTACACACTGTATCCCCTCTAGCTCCTGTAACACACACTTGCCTTTATTACACACTGTATCCACTCTAGCTCCTGTAACACACACTCGTCTTTATTACACACTGTATCCCCTCTAGCTCCTGTAACACACACTAGTCTTTATTACACACTGTATCCCCTCTAGCTCCTGTAACACACACTTGTCTTTATTACACACTGCATCCCTCTAGCTCCTGTAACACACACTAGTCATTATTACACACTGTATCCCCTCTAGCTCCTGTAACACACACTTGTCTTTCTACATACTGTATCCCCTCTAGCTCCTGTAACACACACTTGTCTTCATTTCACACTGTATCCCCTCTAGCTCCTGTAAAAACACTTGTCTTCATTACACACTGTATCCCCTCTAGCTCCTGTAAAAACACTTGTCTTTATTACACACTGTATCCCCTCTAGCTCCTGTAAAACACACTTGTCTTTATTACACACTGCATCCCGACTAGCTCCTGTAAAAACACGTCTTTATTACACACTGCATCCCGACTAGCTCCTGTGACACACTTATCTTTATTACACACTGTATCCCCTCTAGCTCCTGTAACACACACTAGTCTTTATTACACACTGTATCCCCTCTAGCTCCTGTAACACACACTTGTCTTTATTACACACTGTATTCCCTCTAGCTCCTGTAACACACACTAGTCTTTATTACACAATGTATCCCCTCTAGCTCCTGTAACACACACTTGTCTTCATTACAGTCTGTATCCCTTCTTGCTCCTGTAACACACAATTGTCTTTATTACACACTGTATCCCCTCTAGCTCCTGTAACACACACTTGTCTTTATTACACACTGTATCCCGACTAGCTCCTGTAACACACACTTGTCTTTATTACACACTGTATCCCCTCTAGGTCCAGTAAAAATACGTCTTTATTACACTTTGTATTTCCTCTAGCTCCTGTAACGCACTTGTCTTTATTACACTCTGTATCCCCTCTAGCTCCTGTAAAAACACTTGTCTTTAATACACACTGTATCCCCTTTAGCTCCTGTAAGACACACTAGTCTTTATTACACACTGTATCCTTCTAGCTCCTGTAAAAACACTTGTCTTTGTTACACACTGCATCCCCTCTAGCTCCTGTAAAACACGTGTCTTTATTACACACTGCATCCCGACTAGCTCCTGTAACACACACTTGTCTTTATTACACACTGTATCCCCTCTAGCTCCTGTAACACACACTTGTCTTCATTACACACTGTATCCCCTCTAGCTCCTGTAAAAACACTTGTCTTCATTACACACTGTATCCCCTCTAGCTCCTGTAAAAACACTTGTCTTTATTACACACTGTATCCCCTCTAGCTCCTGTAAAAACACACTTGTCTTTATTACACACTGCATCCCCTCTAGCTCCTGTAAAAACACGTCTTTATTACACACTGCATCCCGACTAGCTCCTGTGACACACTTATCTTTATTACACACTGTATCCCCTCTAGCTCCTGTAACACACACTAGTCTTTATTACACACTGTATCCCCTCTAGCTCCTGTAACACACACTTGTCTTTATTACACACTGTATCCCCTCTAGCTCCTGTAACACACACTAGTCTTTATTACACAATGTATCCCCTCTAGCTCCTGTAACACACACTTGTCTTCATTACAGTCTGTATCCCTTCTAGCTCCTGTAACACACAATTGTCTTTATTACACACTGTATCCCCTCTAGCTCCTGTAACACACACTTGTCTTTATTACACACTGTATCCCGACTAGCTCCTGTAACACACACTTGTCTTTATTACACACTGTATCCCCTCTAGGTCCAGTAAAAATACGTCTTTATTACACTTTGTATTTCCTCTAGCTCCTGTAACGCACTTGTCTTTATTACACTCTGTATCCCCTCTAGCTCCTGTAAAAACACTTGTCTTTATTACACACTGTATCCCCCTTTAGCTCCTGTAAGACACACTAGTCTTTATTACACACTGTATCCCTTCTAGCTCCTGTAAAAACACTTGTCTTTGTTACACACTGCATCCCCTCTAGCTCCTGTAAAAACACGTGTCTTTATTACACACTGCATCCCGACTAGCTCCTGTGACACACTTGTCTTTATTACACACTGTATCCCCTCTAGCTCCTGTAACACACACTTGTCTTTATTACACACTGTATCCCCTCTAGCTCCTGTAACACACACTTGTATTTATTACACACTGTATCCCTCTAGCTCCTTTAACACACACACTTGTCTTTATTACACACTGTATCCCCTCTAGCTCCTGTAAAACACACTTGTCTTTATTACACACTGTATCCCCTCTAGCTCCTGTAAAAACACGTCTTTATTACACACTGCATCCCGACTAGCACCTGTGACACACTTATCTTTATTACACACTGTATCCCCTCTAGCTCCTGTAACACACACTTGCCTTTATTACACACTGTATCCACTCTAGCTCCTGTAACACACACTTGTCTTTATTACACACTGTATCCCCTCTAGCTCCTGTAACACACACTAGTCTTTATTACACACTGTATCCCCTCTAGCTCCTGTAACACACACTTGTCTTCATTACACACTGTATCCCCTCTAGCTCCTGTAAAAACACTTGTCTTCATTACACACTGTATCCCCTCTAGCTCCTGTAAAAACACTTGTCTTTATTACACACTGTATCCCCTCTAGCTCCTGTAAAAACACTTGTCTTTATTACACACTGTATCCCCTCTAGCTCCTGTAACACACACTTGTCTTTATTACACACTGTATCCCCTCTAGCTCCTGTAACACACACTTGTCTTTATTACACACTGTATCCCCTCTAGCTCCTGTAACACACACTTGTCTTTATTACACACTGCATCCCCTCTAGCTCCTGTAACACACACACTTGTCTCCATTACATTCTGTATCCCTCTAGCTCCTGTAACACACACTTGTCTTTATTACACACTGTATCCCCTCTAGCTCCTGTAACACACACTTGTCTTTATTACACACTGTATCCCCTCTAGCTCCTGTAAAAACACTTGTCTTTATTACACACTGTATCCCCTCTAGCTCCTGTAAAAACACTTGTCTTTATTACACACTGCATCCCGACTAGCACCTGTGACACACTTATCTTTATTACACACTGTATCCCCTCTAGCTCCTGTAACACACACTTGTCTTTATTACACACTGTATCCCCTCTAGCTCCTGTAACACACACTTGTCTTTATTACACTTTGTATTTCCTCTAGCTCCTGTAACACACACTTGTCTTTATTACACACTGTATCCCCTCTAGCTCCTGTAAAAACACTTGTCTTTATTACACACTGTATCCCCTCTAGCTCCTGTAAGCACTTATCTTTATTACACACTGTATCCCCTCTAGCTCCTGTAAAAACACTTGTCTTTATTACACACTGTATCCACTCTAGTTCCTGTAAAAACACACTTGTCTTTATTACACACTGCATCCCGACTAGCTCCTGTAACACACACACTTGTCTCCATTACATTCTGTATCCCTTCTGGCTCCTGTAACACACACTTGTATTTATTACACACTGTATCCCCTCTAGCTCCTGTAACACACACTTGTCTTTATTACACACTGTATCCCCTCTAGCTCCTGTAAAAACACTTGTCTTTATTACACACTGTATCCCCTCTAGCTCCTGTAAAAACACGTCTTTATTACACACTGCATCCCGACTAGCACCTGTGACACACTTATCTTTATTACACACTGTATCCCCTCTAGCTCCTGTAACACACACTTGCCTTTATTACACACTATATCCACTCTAGCTCCTGTAACACACACTTGTCTTTATTACACTTTGTATTTCCTCTAGCTCCTGTAACACACTTGTCTTTATTACACACTGTATCCCCTCTAGCTCCTGTAAAAACACTTGTCTTTATTACACACTGTATCCCCTCTAGCTCCTGTAACACACACTTATCTTTATTACACACTGTATCCCCTCTAGCTCCTGTAAAAACACTTGTCTTTATTACACACTGTATCCACTCTAGTTCCTGTAAAAACACACTTGTCTTTATTACACACTGCATCCCGACTAGCTCCTGTAACACACACACTTGTCTCCATTACATTCTGTATCCCTTCTGGCTCCTGTAACACACACTTGTCTTTATTACACACTGTATCCCCTCTAGCTCCTGTAACACACACACTTGTCTTTATTACACACTGTATCCCCTCTAGCTCCTGTAAAAACACTTGTCTTTATTACACACTGTATCCCCTCTAGCTCCTGTAAAAACACGTCTTTATTACACACTGCATCCCGACTAGCACCTGTGACACACTTATCTTTATTACACACTGTATCCCCTCTAGCTCCTGTAACACACACTTGCCTTTATTACACACTATATCCCTCTAGCTCCTGTAACACACACTTGTCTTTATTACACACTGTATCCCCTCTAGCTCCTGTAACACACACTAGTCTTTATTACACACTGTATCCCCTCTAGCTCCTGTAACACACACTAGTCTTTATTACACACTGTATCCCCTCTAGCTCCTGTAACACACACTTGTCTTTATTACACACTGTATCCCCTCTAGCTCCTGTAACACACACAAGTCTTTATTACACACTGCATCCCCTCTAGCTCCTGTAACACACACTAGTCTTTATTACACACTGTATCCCCTCTAGCTCCTGTAACACACACTTGTCTTTACTACATACTGTATCCCCTCTAGCTCCTGTAACACACACTCGTCTTCATTACACACTGTATCCCCTCTAGCTCCTGTAAAAACACTTGTCTTCATTACACACTGTATCCCCTCTAGCTCCTGTAAAAACACTTGTCTTTATTACACACTGTATCCCCTCTAGCTCCTGTAAAAACACACTTGTCTTTATTACACACTGCATCCCGACTAGCTCCTGTAAAAACACGTCTTTATTACACACTGCATCCCGACTAGCACCTGTGACACACTTATCTTTATTACACACTGTATCCCCTCTAGCTCCTGTAACACACACTAGTCTTTATTACACACTGTATCCTCTAGCTCCTGTAACACACACTTGTCTTTATTACACACTGTATCCCCTCTAGCTCCTGTAACACACACTAGTCTTTATTATACAATGTATCCCCTCTAGCTCCTGTAACACACACTTGTCTTCATTACAGTCTGTATCCCTTCTAGCTCCTGTAACACACAATTGTCTTTATTACACACTGTATCCCCTCTAGCTCCTGTAACACACACTTGTCTTTATTACACACTGTATCCCGACTAGCTCCTGTAACACACACTTGTCTTTATTACACACTGTATCCCCTCTAGGTCCAGTAAAAATACGTCTTTATTACACTTTGTATTTCCTCTAGCTCCTGTAACGCACTTGTCTTTATTACACTCTGTATCCCCTCTAGCTCCTGTAAAAACACTTGTCTTTATTACACACTGTATCCCCTAGCTCCTGTAAGACACACTAGTCTTTATTACACACTGTATCCTTCTAGCTCCCTGTAAAAACACTTGTCTTTGTTACACACTGCATCCCCTCTAGCTCCTGTAAAAACACGTGTCTTTATTACACACTGCATCCCGACTAGCTCCTGTGACACACTTGTCTTTATTACACACTGTATCCCCTCTAGCTCCTGTAACACACACTTGTCTTTATTACACACTGTATCCCCTCTAGCTCCTGTAACACACACTTGTCTTTATTACACACTGTATCCCCTCTAGCTCCTGTAACACACATTTGTCTTTATTACACACTGTATCCCCTCTAGCTCCTGTAAAAACACTTGTCTTTATTACACACTGTATCCCTCTAGCTCCTGTAAAAACACGTCTTTATTACACACTGCATCCCGACTAGCACCTGTGACACACACTTATCTTTATTACACACTGTATCCCCTCTAGCTCCTGTAACACACACTTGCCTTTATTACACACTGTATCCACTCTAGCTCCTGTAACACACACTAGACTTTATTACACACTGTATCCCCTCTAGCTCCTGTAACACACACTAGTCTTTATTACACACTGTATCCCCTCTAGCTCCTGTAACACACACTTGTCTTTATTACACACTGCATCCCCTCTAGCTCCTGTAACACACACTAGTCATTATTACACACTGTATCCCCTCTAGCTCCTGTAACACACACTTGTCTTTATTACATACTGTATCCCCTCTAGCTCCTGTAACACACACTTGTCTTCATTACACACTGTATCCCCTCTAGCTCCTGTAAAAACACTTGTCTTCATTACACACTGTATCCCCTCTAGCTCCTGTAAAAACACTTGTCTTTATTACACACTGTATCCCCTCTAGCTCCTGTAAAAACACACTTGTCTTTATTACACACTGCATCCCGACTAGCTCCTGTAAAAACACGTCTTTATTACACACTGCATCCCGACTAGCTCCTGTGACACACTTATCTTTATTACACACTGTATCCCCTCTAGCTCCTGTAAAACACACTTGTCTTTATTACACACTGTATCCCCTCTAGCTCCTGTAACACACACTTGTCTTTATTACACACTGTATTCCCTCTAGCTCCTGTAACACACACTAGTCTTTATTACACAATGTATCCCCTCTAGCTCCTGTAACACACACTTGTCTTCATTACAGTCTGTATCCCTTCTAGCTCCTGTAACACACAATTGTCTTTATTACACACTGTATCCCCTCTAGCTCCTGTAACACACACTTGTCTTTATTACACACTGTATCCTCTAGCTCCTGTAACACACACTTGTCTTTATTACACACTGTATCCCCTCTAGGTCCAGTAAAAATACGTCTTTATTACACTTTGTATTTCCTCTAGCTCCTGTAACGCACTTGTCTTTATTACACTCTGTATCCCCTCTAGCTCCTGTAAAAACACTTGTCTTTATTACACACTGTATCCCCTCTAGCTCCTGTAAGACACACTAGTCTTTATTACACACTGTATCCTTCTAGCTCCTGTAAAAACACTTGTCTTTATTACACACTGTATCCACTCTAGCTCCTGTAACACACACTAGTCTTTATTACACACTGTATCCCCTCTAGCTCCTGTAACACACACTAGTCTTTATTACACACTGTATCCCTCTAGCTCCTGTAACACACACTTGTCTTTATTACACACTGCATCCACTCTAGCTCCTGTAACACACACTCAGTCATTATTACACACTGTATCCCCTCTAGCTCCTGTAACACACACTTGTCTTTATTACATACTGTATCCCCTCTAGCTCCTGTAACACACACTTGTCTTCATTTCACACTGTATCCCCTCTAGCTCCTGTAAAAACACTTGTCTTCATTACACACTGTATCCCCTCTAGCTCCTGTAAAAACACTTGTCTTTATTACACACTGTATCCCCTCTAGCTCTTGTAAAACACACTTGTCTTTATTACACACTGCATCCCGACTAGCTCCTGTAAAAACACGTCTTTATTACACACTACATCCCGACTAGCTCCTGTGACACACTTATCTTTATTACACACTGTATCCCCTCTAGCTCCTGTAACACACACTAGTCTTTATTACACACTGTATCCCCTCTAGCTCCTGTAACACACACTTGTCTTTATTACACACTGTATTCCGTCTAGCTCCTGTAACACACACTAGTCTTTATTACACAATGTATCCCCTCTAGCTCCTGTAACACACACTTGTCTTCATTACAGTCTGTATCCCTTCTAGCTCCTGTAACACACAATTGTCTTTATTACACACTGTATCCCCTCTAGCTCCTGTAACACACACTTGTCTTTATTACACACTGCATCCCAACTAGCTCCTGTAACACACACACTTGTCTTCATTACACACTGTATCCCTTCTGGCTCCTGTAACACACACTTGTATTTATTACACACTGCATCCCCTCTAGCTCCTGTAAAAACACTTGTCTTTATTACACACTGTATCCCCTCTAGCTCCTGTAACACACACTTGCCTTTATTACACACTGTATCCACTCTAGCTCCTGTAACACACACTTGTCTTTATTACACACTGTATCCCCTCTAGCTCCTGTTACACACACTAGTCTTTATTACACACTGTATCCCCTCTAGCTCCTGTAACACACACTAGTCTTTATTACACACTGTATCCCCTCTAGCTCCTGTAACACACACAAGTCTTTATTACACACTGCATCCCCTCTAGCTCCTGTAACACACACTAGTCTTTATTACACACTGCATCCCCTCTAGCTCCTGTAACACACACTAGTCATTATTACACACTGCATCCCCTCTAGCTCCTGTAACACACACTTGTCTTCATTACAGTCTGTATCCCTTCTAGCTCCTGTAACACACAATTGTCTTTATTACACAATGTATCCCCTCTAGCTCCTGTAAAAACAATTGTCTTTATTACACACTGTAATCCTCTAGCTCCTGTAAGACACACTTGTCTTTATTACACACTGTATCCCCTCTAGCTCCTGTAAAAACACTTGTCTTTATTACACACTGCATCCCCTCTAGCTCCTGTAAAACACACTTGTCTTTATTACACACTGCATCCCGACTAGCTCCTGTGACACACTTGTCTTTATTACACACTGTATCCCCTCTAGCTCCTGTAAAACACACTTGTCTTTATTACACACTGTATCCCCTCTAGCTCCTGTAAAAACACTTGTCTTTATTACACACTGTATCCCCTTTAGCTCCTGTAAGACACACTAGTCTTTATTACACACTGTATCCCCTCTAGCTCCTGTAAAAACACTTGTCTTTGTTACACACTGCATCCCCTCTAGCTCCTGTAAAAACACGTGTCTTTATTACACACTGCATCCCGACTAGCTCCTGTGACACACTTGTCTTTATTACACACTGTATCCCCTCTAGCTCCTGTAAACACACACTTGTCTTTATTACACACTGTATCCCCTCTAGCTCCTGTAACACACACTTGTCTTTATTACATACTGTATCCCCTCTAGCTCCTGTAACACACACTTGTCTTCATTACACACTGTATCCCCTCTAGCTCCTGTAAAAACACTTGTCTTCATTACACACTGTATCCCCTCTAGCTCCTGTAAAAACACACACTTGTCTTTATTACACACTGTATCCCCTCTAGCTCCTGTAAAACACTTGTGTCTTTATTACACTTTGTATTTCCCCTCTAGCTCCTGTAACGCACTTGTCTTTATTACACACTGTATCCCCTCTAGCTCCTGTAAAAACACTTGTCTTTATTACACACTGTATCCCCTCTAGCTCCTGTAACGCACTTGTCTTTATTACACACTGTATCCCCTCTAGCTCCTGTAAAAACACTTGTCTTTATTACACACTGTATCCACTCTAGTTCCTGTAAAAACACACTTGTCTTTATTACACACTGCATCCCGACTAGCTCCTGTAACACACACACTTGTCTCCATTACATTCTGTATCCCTTCTGGCTCCTGTAACACACACTTGTATTTATTACACACTGTATCCCCTCTAGCTCCTGTAACACACACTTGTCTTTATTACACACTGTATCCCCTCTAGCTCCTGTAAAAACACTTGTCTTTATTACACACTGTATCCCCTCTAGCTCCTGTAAAACACGTCTTTATTACACACTGCATCCCGACTAGCACCTGTGACACACTTATCTTTATTACACACTGTATCCCCTCTAGCTCCTGTAACACACACTTGCCTTTATTACACACTATATCCACTCTAGCTCCTGTAACACACACTTGTCTTTATTACACACTGTATCCCCTCTAGCTCCTGTAACACACACTAGTCTTTATTACACACTGTATCCCCTCTAGCTCCTGTAACACACACTAGTCTTTATTACACACTGTATCCCCTCTAGCTCCTGTAACACACACTTGTCTTTATTACACACTGTATCCCCTCTAGCTCCTGTAACACACACAAGTCTTTATTACACACTGCATCCCCTCTAGCCCCTGTAACACACACTAGTCATTATTACACACTGTATCCCCTCTAGCTCCTGTAACACACACTTGTCTTTACTACATACTGTATCCCCTCTAGCTCCTGTAACACACACTTGTCTTCATTTCACACTGTATCCCCTCTAGCTCCTGTAAAAACACTTGTCTTCATTACACACTGTATCCCCTCTAGCTCCTGTAAAAACACTTGTCTTTATTACACACTGTATCCCCTCTAGCTCCTGTAAAACACTTGTTTTTATTACACACTGTATCCCGACTAGCTCCTGTAAAAACACGTCTTTATTACACACTGCATCCCCTCTAGCTCCTGTGACACACTTATCTTTATTACACACTGTATCCCTCTAGCTCCTGTAACACACACTAGTCTTTATTACACACTGTATCCCCTCTAGCTCCTGTAACACACACTTGTCTTTATTACACACTGTATTCCGTCTAGCTCCTGTAACACACACTAGTCTTTATTATACAATGTATCCCCTCTAGCTCCTGTAACACACACTTGTCTTCATTACAGTCTGTATCCCTTCTAGCTCCTGTAACACACAATTGTCTTTATTACACACTGTATCCCCTCTAGCTCCTGTAACACACACTTGTCTTTATTACACACTGTATCCCCTCTAGCTCCTGTAACACACACTTGTCTTTATTACACACTGTATCCCCTCTAGGTCCAGTAAAAATACGTCTTTATTACACTTTGTATTTCCTCTAGCTCCTGTAACACACACTTGTCTTTATTACACTCTGTATCCCCTCTAGCTCCTGTAAAAACACTTGTCTTTATTACACACTGTATCCCCTCTAGCTCCTGTAAGACACACTAGTCTTTATTACACATTGTATCCCTTCTAGTTCCTGTAAAAACACGTGTCTTTGTTACACACTGCATCCCGTCTAGCTCCTGTAAAAACACGTGTCTTTATTACACACTGCATCCCGACTAGCTCCTGTGACACACTTGTCTTTATTACACACTGTATCCCCTCTAGCTCCTGTAACACACACTTGTCTTTATTACACACTGTATCCCTTCTGGCTCCTGTAACACACACTTGTATTTATTACACACTGTATCCCCTCTAGCTCCTTTAACACACATTTGTCTTTATTACACACTGTATCCCCTCTAGCTCCTGTAAAAACACTTGTCTTTATTACACACTGTATCCCCTCTAGCTCCTGTAAAAACACGTCTTTATTACACACTGCATCCCGACTAGCACCTGTGACACACTTATCTTTATTACACACTGTATCCCCTCTAGCTCCTGTAACACACACTTGCCTTTATTACACACTGTATCCACTCTAGCTCCTGTAACACACACTAGACTTTATTACACACTGTATCCCCTCTAGCTCCTGTAACACACACTAGTCTTTATTACACACTGTATCCCCTCTAGCTCCTGTAACACACACTTGTCTTTATTACACACTGCATCCCCTCTAGCTCCTGTAACACACACTAGTCATTATTACACACTGTATCCCCTCTAGCTCCTGTAACACACACTTGTCTTTACTACATACTGTATCCCCTCTAGCTCCTGTAACACACACTTGTCTTCATTTCACACTGTATCCCCTCTAGCTCCTGTAAAAACACTTGTCTTCATTACACACTGTATCCCCTCTAGCTCCTGTAAAAACACTTGTCTTTATTACACACTGTATCCCCTCTAGCTCCTGTAAAAACACACTTGTCTTTATTACACACTGCATCCCGACTAGCTCCTGTAAAAACACGTCTTTATTACACACTGCATCCCGACTAGCTCCTGTGACACACTTATCTTTATTACACACTGTATCCCCTCTAGCTCCTGTAAAAACACTTGTCTTTATTACACACTGTATCCCCTCTAGCTCCTGTAACACACACTTGTCTTTATTACACACTGTATTCCCTCTAGCTCCTGTAACACACACTAGTCTTTATTACACAATGTATCCCCTCTAGCTCCTGTAACACACACTTGTCTTCATTACAGTCTGTATCCCTTCTAGCTCCTGTAACACACAATTGTCTTTATTACACACTGTATCCCCTCTAGCTCCTGTAACACACACTTGTCTTTATTACACACTGTATCCCGACTAGCTCCTGTAACACACACTTGTCTTTATTACACACTGTATCCCCTCTAGGTCCAGTAAAAACGTCTTTATTACACTTTGTATTTCCTCTAGCTCCTGTAACGCACTTGTCTTTATTACACTCTGTATCCCCTCTAGCTCCTGTAAAAACACTTGTCTTTAATACACACTGTATCCCCTTTAGCTCCTGTAAGACACACTAGTCTTTATTACACACTGTATCCCTTCTAGCTCCCTGTAAAAACACTTGCCTTTATTACACACTGTATCCACTCTAGCTCCTGTAACACACACTAGTCTTTATTACACACTGTATCCCCTCTAGCTCCTGTAACACACACTAGTCTTTATTACACACTGTATCCCCTCTAGCTCCTGTAACACACACTTGTCTTTATTACACACTGCATCCACTCTAGCTCCTGTAACACACACTAGTCATTATTACACACTGTATCCCCTCTAGCTCCTGTAACACACACTTGTCTTTACTACATACTGTATCCCCTCTAGCTCCTGTAACACACACTTGTCTTCATTTCACACTGTATCCCCTCTAGCTCCTGTAAAAACACTTGTCTTCATTACACACTGTATCCCCTCTAGCTCCTGTAAAAACACTTGTCTTTATTACACACTGTATCCCCTCTAGCTCTTGTAAAAACACACTTGTCTTTATTACACACCGCATCCCGACTAGCTCCTGTAAAAACACGTCTTTATTACACACTACATCCCGACTAGCTCCTGTGACACACTTATCTTTATTACACACTGTATCCCCTCTAGCTCCTGTAACACACACTAGTCTTTATTACACACTGTATCCCCTCTAGCTCCTGTAACACACACTTGTCTTTATTACACACTGTATTCCGTCTAGCTCCTGTAACACACACTAGTCTTTATTATACAATGTATCCCCTCTAGCTCCTGTAACACACACTTGTCTTCATTACAGTCTGTATCCCTTCTAGCTCCTGTAACACACAATTGTCTTTATTACACACTGTATCCCCTCTAGCTCCTGTAACACACACTTGTCTTTATTACACACTGCATCCCAACTAGCTCCTGTAACACACACACTTGTCTTCATTACATTCTGTATCCCTTCTGGCTCCTGTAACACACACTTGTATTTATTACACACTGCATCCCTCTAGCTCCTGTAAAAACACGTGTCTTTATTACACACTGTATCCCCTCTAGCTCCTGTAACACACACTTGCCTTTATTACACACTGTATCCACTCTAGCTCCTGTAACACACACTTGTCTTTATTACACACTGTATCCCCTCTAGCTCCTGTTACACACACTAGTCTTTATTACACACTGTATCCCTCTAGCTCCTGTAACACACACTAGTCTTTATTACACACTGTATCCCCTCTAGCTCCTGTAACACACACAAGTCTTTATTACACACTGCATCCCCTCTAGCTCCTGTAACACACACTAGTCATTATTACACACTGCATCCCCTCTAGCTCCTGTAACACACACTAGTCATTATTACACACTGCATCCCCTCTAGCTCCTGTAACACACACTTGTCTTCATTACAGTCTGTATCCCTTCTAGCTCCTGTAACACACAATTGTCTTTATTACACAATGTATCCCCTCTAGCTCCTGTAAAAACAATTGTCTTTATTACACATTGTATGCCCTTTAGCTCCTGTAAGACACACTTGTCTTTATTACACACTGTATCCCCTCTAGCTCCTGTAAAAACACTTGTCTTTGTTACACACTGCATCCCCTCTAGCTCCTGTAAAAACACGTGTCTTTATTACACACTGCATCCCGACTAGCTCCTGTGACACACTTGTCTTTATTACACACTGTATCCCCTCTAGCTCCTGTAAAACACACTTGTCTTTATTACACACTGTATCCCCTCTAGCTCCTGTAAAAACACTTGTCTTTATTACACACTGTATCCCCTTTAGCTCCTGTAAGACACACTAGTCTTTATTACACACTGTATCCCCTCTAGCTCCTGTAAAAACACTTGTCTTTGTTACACACTGCATCCCCTCTAGCTCCTGTAAAAACACGTGTCTTTATTACACACTGCATCCCGACTAGCTCCTGTGACACACTTGTCTTTATTACACACTGTATCCCCTCTAGCTCCTGTAAAACACACTTGTCTTTATTACACACTGTATCCCCTCTAGTTCCTGTAACACACACTTGTCTTTTATACATACTGTATCCCCTCTAGCTCCTGTAACACACACTTGTCTTCATTACACACTGTATCCCCTCTAGCTCCTGTAAAAACACTTGTCTTCATTACAAACTGTATCCCCTCTAGCTCCTGTAAAAACACTTGTCTTTATTACACACTGTATCCCCTCTAGCTCCTGTAAAAACTTGTGTCTTTATTACACTTTGTATTTCCTCTAGCTCCTGTAACGCACTTGTCTTTATTACACACTGTATCCCCTCTAGCTCCTGTAAAAACACTTGTCTTTATTACACACTGTATCCCCTCTAGCTCCTGTAACGCACTTGTCTTTATTACACACTGTATCCCCTCTAGCTCCTGTAAAAACACTTGTCTTTATTACACACTGTATCCACTCTAGTTCCTGTAAAACACACTTGTCTTTATTACACACTGCATCCCGACTAGCTCCTGTAACACACACACTTGTCTCCATTACATTCTGTATCCCTTCTGGCTCCTGTAACACACACTTGTATTTATTACACACTGTATCCCCTCTAGCTCCTGTAACACACACTTGTCTTTATTACACACTGTATCCCCTCTAGCTCCTGTAAAAACACTTGTCTTTATTACACACTGTATCCCCTCTAGCTCCTGTAAAAACACGTCTTTATTACACACTGCATCCCGACTAGCACCTGTGACACACTTATCTTTATTACACACTGTATCCCCTCTAGCTCCTGTAACACACACTTGCCTTTATTACACACTATATCCACTCTAGCTCCTGTAACACACACTTGTCTTTATTACACACTGTATCCCCTCTAGCTCCTGTAACACACACTAGTCTTTATTACACACTGTATCCCCTCTAGCTCCTGTAACACACACTAGTCTTTATTACACACTGTATCCCCTCTAGCTCCTGTAACACACACTTGTCTTTATTACACACTGTATCCCCTCTAGCTCCTGTAACACACACAAGTCTTTATTACACACTGCATCCCCTCTAGCCCCTGTAACACACACTAGTCATTATTACACACTGTATCCCCTCTAGCTCCTGTAACACACACTTGTCTTTACTACATACTGTATCCCCTCTAGCTCCTGTAACACACACTTGTCTTCATTTCACACTGTATCCCCTCTAGCTCCTGTAAAAACACTTGTCTTCATTACACACTGTATCCCCTCTAGCTCCTGTAAAAACACTTGTCTTTATTACACACTGTATCCCCTCTAGCTCCTGTAAAAACACACTTGTCTTTATTACACACCGCATCCCGACTAGCTCCTGTAAAAACACGTCTTTATTACACACTACATCCCGACTAGCTCCTGTGACACACTTATCTTTATTACACACTGTATCCCCTCTAGCTCCTGTAACACACACTAGTCTTTATTACACACTGTATCCCCTCTAGCTCCTGTAACACACACTTGTCTTTATTACACACTGTATTCCGTCTAGCTCCTGTAACACACACTAGTCTTTATTATACAATGTATCCCCTCTAGCTCCTGTAACACACACTTGTCTTCATTACAGTCTGTATCCCTTCTAGCTCCTGTAACACACAATTGTCTTTATTACACACTGTATCCCTCTAGCTCCTGTAACACACACTTGTCTTTATTACACACTGTATCCCGACTAGCTCCTGTAACACACACTTGTCTTTATTACACACTGTATCCCCTCTAGGTCCAGTAAAAATACGTCTTTATTACACTTTGTATTTCCTCTAGCTCCTGTAACGCACTTGTCTTTATTACACTCTGTATCCCCTCTAGCTCCTGTAAAAACACTTGTCTTTATTACACACTGTATCCCCTTTAGCTCCTGTAAGACACACTAGTCTTTATTACACACTGTATCCCTTCTAGCTCCCTGTAAAAACACTTGTCTTTGTTACACACTGCATCCCCTCTAGCTCCTGTAAAAACACGTGTCTTTATTACACACTGCATCCCGACTAGCTCCTGTGACACACTTGTCTTTATTACACACTGTATCCCCTCTAGCTCCTGTAACACACACTTGTCTTTATTACACACTGTATCCCTTCTGGCTCCTGTAACACACACTTGTATTTATTACACACTGTATCCCCTCTAGCTCCTTTAACACACATTTGTCTTTATTACACACTGTATCCCCTCTAGCTCCTGTAAAAACACTTGTCTTTATTACACACTGTATCCCCTCTAGCTCCTGTAAAAACACGTCTTTATTACACACTGCATCCCGACTAGCACCTGTGACACACTTATCTTTATTACACACTGTATCCCCTCTAGCTCCTGTAACACACACTTGCCTTTATTACACACTGTATCCACTCTAGCTCCTGTAACACACACTTGTCTTTATTACACACTGTATCCCCTCTAGCTCCTGTAACACACACTAGTCTTTATTACACACTGTATCCCCTCTAGCTCCTGTAACACACACTTGTCTTTATTACACACTGCATCCCCTCTAGCTCCTGTAACACACACTAGTCATTATTACACACTGTATCCCCTCTAGCTCCTGTAACACACACTTGTCTTTACTACATACTGTATCCCCTCTAGCTCCTGTAACACACACTTGTCTTCATTTCACACTGTATCCCCTCTAGCTCCTGTAAAAACACTTGTCTTCATTACACACTGTATCCCCTCTAGCTCCTGTAAAAACACTTGTCTTTATTACACACTGTATCCCCTCTAGCTCCTGTAAAAACACACTTGTCTTTATTACACACTGCATCCCGACTAGCTCCTGTAAAAACACGTCTTTATTACACACTGCATCCCGACTAGCTCCTGTGACACACTTATCTTTATTACACACTGTATCCCCTCTAGCTCCTGTAACACACACTAGTCTTTATTACACACTGTATCCCCTCTAGCTCCTGTAACACACACTTGTCTTTATTACACACTGTATTCCCTCTAGCTCCTGTAACACACACTAGTCTTTATTACACAATGTATCCCCTCTAGCTCCTGTAACACACACTTGTCTTCATTACAGTCTGTATCCCTTCTAGCTCCTGTAACACACAATTGTCTTTATTACACACTGTATCCCCTCTAGCTCCTGTAACACACACTTGTCTTTATTACACACTGTATCCCGACTAGCTCCTGTAACACACACTTGTCTTTATTACACACTGTATCCCCTCTAGGTCCAGTAAAAATACGTCTTTATTACACTTTGTATTTCCTCTAGCTCCTGTAACGCACTTGTCTTTATTACACTCTGTATCCCCTCTAGCTCCTGTAAAAACACTTGTCTTTAATACACACTGTATCCCCTTTAGCTCCTGTAAGACACACTAGTCTTTATTACACACTGTATCCCTTCTAGCTCCCTGTAAAAACACTTGTCTTTGTTACACACTGCATCCCCTCTAGCTCCTGTAAAAACACGTGTCTTTATTACACACTGCATCCCGACTAGCTCCTGTAACACACACTTGTCTTTATTACACACTGTATCCCCTCTAGCTCCTGTAACACACACTTGTCTTCATTTCACACTGTATCCCCTCTAGCTCCTGTAAAAACACTTGTCTTCATTACACACTGTATCCCCTCTAGCTCCTGTAAAAACACTTGTCTTTATTACACACTGTATCCCCTCTAGCTCCTGTAAAAACACACTTGTCTTTATTACACACTGCATCCCGACTAGCTCCTGTAAAAACACGTCTTTATTACACACTACATCCCGACTAGCTCCTGTGACACACTTATCTTTATTACACACTGTATCCCCTCTAGCTCCTGTAACACACACTAGTCTTTATTACACACTGTATCCCCTCTAGCTCCTGTAACACACACTTGTCTTTATTACACACTGTATTCCCTCTAGCTCCTGTAACACACACTAGTCTTTATTACACAATGTATCCCCTCTAGCTCCTGTAACACACACTTGTCTTCATTACAGTCTGTATCCCTTCTAGCTCCTGTAACACACAATTGTCTTTATTACACACTGTATCCCCTCTAGCTCCTGTAACACACACTTGTCTTTATTACACACTGTATCCCGACTAGCTCCTGTAACACACACTTGTCTTTATTACACACTGTATCCCCTCTAGGTCCAGTAAAAATACGTCTTTATTACACTTTGTATTTCCTCTAGCTCCTGTAACGCACTTGTCTTTATTACACTCTGTATCCCCTCTAGCTCCTGTAAAAACACTTGTCTTTATTACACACTGTATCCCCTTTAGCTCCTGTAAGACACACTAGTCTTTATTACACGCTGTATCCCTTCTAGCTCCCTGTAAAAACACTTGTCTTTGTTACACACTGCATCCCCTCTAGCTCCTGTAAAAACACGTGTCTTTATTACACACTGCATCCCGACTAGCTCCTGTGACACACTTGTCTTTATTACACACTGTATCCCCTCTAGCTCCTGTAACACACACTTGTCTTTATTACACACTGTATCCCTTCCGGCTCCTGTAACACACACTTGTATTTATTACACACTGTATCCCCTCTAGCTCCTTTAACACACACTTGTCTTTATTACACACTGTATCCCCTCTAGCTCCTGTAAAAACACTTGTCTTTATTACACACTGTATCCCCTCTAGCTCCTGTAAAAACACGTCTTTATTACACACTGCATCCCGACTAGCACCTGTGACACACTTATCTTTATTACACACTGTATCCCCTCTAGCTCCTGTAACACACACTTGCCTTTATTACACACTGTATCCACTCTAGCTCCTGTAACACACACTTGTCTTTATTACACACTGTATCCCCTCTAGCTCATGTAACACACACTAGTCTTTATTACACACTGTATCCCCTCTAGCTCCTGTAACACACACTAGTCTTTATTACACACTGTATCCACTCTAGCTCCTGTAACACACACTTGTCTTTATTACACACTGTATCCCCTCTAGCTCCTGTAACACACACAAGTCTTTATTACACACTGCATCCCCTCTAGCTCCTGTAACACACACTAGTCATTATTACACACTGTATCCCCTCTAGCTCCTGTAACACACACTTGTCTTTACTACATACTGTATCCCCTCTAGCTCCTGTAACACACACTTGTCTTCATTTCACACTGTATCCCCTCTAGCTCCTGTAAAAACACTTGTCTTCATTACACACTGTATCCCCTCTAGCTCCTGTAAAAACACTTGTCTTTATTACACACTGTATCCCCTCTAGCTCCTGTAAAAACACACTTGTCTTTATTACACACTGCATCCCGACTAGCTCCTGTAAAAACACGTCTTTATTACACACTGCATCCCGACTAGCTCCTGTGACACACTTATCTTTATTACACACTGTATCCCCTCTAGCTCCTGTAACACACACTAGTCTTTATTACACACTGTATCCCCTCTAGCTCCTGTAACACACACTTGTCTTTATTACACACTGTATTCCCTCTAGCTCCTGTAACACACACTAGTCTTTATTACACAATGTATCCCCTCTAGCTCCTGTAACACACACTTGTCTTCATTACAGTCTGTATCCCTTCTAGCTCCTGTAACACACAATTGTCTTTATTACACACTGTATCCCCTCTAGCTCCTGTAACACACACTAGTCTTTATTACACACTGTATCCCGACTAGCTCCTGTAACACACACTTGTCTTTATTACACACTGTATCCCCTCTAGGTCCAGTAAAAATACGTCTTTATTACACTTTGTATTTCCTCTAGCTCCTGTAACGCACTTGTCTTTATTACACTCTGTATCCCCTCTAGCTCCTGTAAAAACACTTGTCTTTTATACACACTGTATCCCCTTTAGCTCCTGTAAGACACACTAGTCTTTATTACACACTGTATCCCTTCTAGCTCCCTGTAAAAACACTTGTCTTTGTTACACACTGCATCCCCTCTAGCTCCTGTAAAAACACGTGTCTTTATTACACACTGCATCCCGACTAGCTCCTGTAACACACACTTGTCTTTATTACACACTGTATCCCCTCTAGCTCCTGTAACACACACTAGTCTTTATTACACACTGTATCCACTCTAGCTCCTGTAACACACACTTGTCTTTACTACATACTGTATCCCCTCTAGCTCCTGTAACACACACTTGTCTTCATTTCACACTGTATCCACTCTAGCTCCTGTAACACACACTTGTCTTTACTACATACTGTATCCCCTCTAGCTCCTGTAACACACACTAGTCATTATTACACACTGTATCCCCTCTAGCTCCTGTAACACACACTTGTCTTTACTACATACTGTATCCCCTCTAGCTCCTGTAACACACACTTGTCTTCATTTCACACTGTATCCCCTCTAGCTCCTGTAAAAACACTTGTCTTCATTACACACTGTATCCCCTCTAGCTCCTGTAAAAACACTTGTCTTTATTACACACTGTATCCCCTCTAGCTCCTGTAAAAACACACTTGTCTTTATTACACACTGCATCCCGACTAGCTCCTGTAAAAACACTTGTCTTTATTACACACTACATCCCGACTAGCTCCTGTGACACACTTATCTTTATTACACACTGTATCCCCTCTAGCTCCTGTAACACACACTAGTCTTTATTACACACTGTATCCCCTCTAGCTCCTGTAACACACACTTGTCTTTATTACACACTGTATTCCCTCTAGCTCCTGTAACACACACTAGTCTTTATTACACAATGTATCCCCTCTAGCTCCTGTAACACACACTTGTCTTCATTACAGTCTGTATCCCTTCTAGCTCCTGTAACACACAATTGTCTTTATTACACACTGTATCCCCTCTAGCTCCTGTAACACACACTTGTCTTTATTACACACTGTATCCCGACTAGCTCCTGTAACACACACTTGTCTTTATTACACACTGTATCCCCTCTAGGTCCAGTAAAAATACGTCTTTATTACACTTTGTATTTCCTCTAGCTCCTGTAACGCACTTGTCTTTATTACACTCTGTATCCCCTCTAGCTCCTGTAAAAACACTTGTCTTTATTACACACTGTATCCCCTTTAGCTCCTGTAAGACACACTAGTCTTTATTACACACTGTATCCCCTCTAGCTCCTGTAAAAACACTTGTCTTTGTTACACACTGCATCCCTTCTAGCTCCTGTAAAAACACGTGTCTTTATTACACACTGCATCCCGACTAGCTCCTGTGACACACTTGTCTTTATTACACACTGTATCCCCTCTAGCTCCTGTAACACACACTTGTCTTTATTACACACTGTATCCCTTCTGGCTCCTGTAACACACACTTGTATTTATTACACACTGTATCCCCTCTAGCTCCTTTAACACACACTTGTCTTTATTACACACTGTATCCCCTCTAGCTCCTGTAAAAACACTTGTCTTTATTACACACTGTATCCCCTCTAGCTCCTGTAAAAACACGTCTTTATTACACACTGCATCCCGACTAGCACCTGTGACACACTTATCTTTATTACACACTGTATCCCCTCTAGCTCCTGTAACACACACTTGCCTTTATTACACACTGTATCCACTCTAGCTCTTGTAACACACACTTGTCTTTATTACACACTGTATCCCCTCTAGCTCATGTAACACACACTAGTCTTTATTACACACTGTATCCCCTCTAGCTCCTGTAACACACACTAGTCTTTATTACACACTGTATCCCCTCTAGCTCCTGTAACACACACTTGTCTTTATTACACACTGTATCCCCTCTAGCTCCTGTAACACACACAAGACTTTATTACACACTGCATCCCCTCTAGCTCCTGTAACACACACTAGTCATTATTACACACTGTATCCCCTCTAGCTCCTGTAACACACACTTGTCTTTACTACATACTGTATCCCCTCTAGCTCCTGTAACACACACTTGTCTTCATTTCACACTGTATCCCCTCTAGCTCCTGTAAAAACACGTCTTTATTACACACTACATCCCGACTAGCTCCTGTGACACACTTATCTTTATTACACACTGTATCCCCTCTAGCTCCTGTAACACACACTAGTCTTTATTACACACTGTATCCCCTCTAGCTCCTGTAACACACACTTGTCTTTATTACACACTGTATTCCGTCTAGCTCCTGTAACACACACTAGTCTTTATTATACAATGTATCCCCTCTAGCTCCTGTAACACACACTTGTCTTCATTACAGTCTGTATCCCTTCTAGCTCCTGTAACACACAATTGTCTTTATTACACACTGTATCCCCTCTAGCTCCTGTAACACACACTTGTCTTTATTACACACTGTATCCCGACTAGCTCCTGTAACACACACTTGTCTTTATTACACACTGTATCCCCTCTAGGTCCAGTAAAAATACGTCTTTATTACACTTTGTATTTCCTCTAGCTCCTGTAACGCACTTGTCTTTATTACACTCTGTATCCCCTCTAGCTCCTTTAAAAACACTTGTCTTTATTACACACTGTATCCCCTTTAGCTCCTGTAAGACACACTAGTCTTTATTACACACTGTATCCCTTCTAGCTCCCTGTAAAAACACTTGTCTTTGTTACACACTGCATCCCCTCTAGCTCCTGTAAAAACACGTGTCTTTATTACACACTGCATCCCGACTAGCTCCTGTGACACACTTGTCTTTATTACACACTGTATCCCCTCTAGCTCCTGTAACACACACTTGTCTTTATTACACACTGTATCCCTTCTGGCTCCTGTAACACACACTTGTATTTATTACACACTGTATCCCCTCTAGCTCCTTTAACACACACTTGTCTTTATTACACACTGTATCCCCTCTAGCTCCTGTAAAAACACTTGTCTTTATTACACACTGTATCCCCTCTAGCTCCTGTAAAAACACGTCTTTATTACACACTGCATCCCGACTAGCACCTGTGACACACTTATCTTTATTACACACTGTATCCCCTCTAGCTCCTGTAACACACACTTGCCTTTATTACACACTGTATCCACTCTAGCTCCTGTAACACACACTAGTCTTTATTACACACTGTATCCCCTCTAGCTCCTGTAACACACACTAGTCTTTATTACACACTGTATCCCCTCTAGCTCCTGTAACACACACTTGTCTTTATTACACACTGCATCCCCTCTAGCCCCTGTAACACACACTAGTCATTATTACACACTGTATCCCCTCTAGCTCCTGTAACACACACTTGTCTTTACTACATACTGTATCCCCTCTAGCTCCTGTAACACACACTTGTCTTCATTTCACACTGTATCCCCTCTAGCTCCTGTAAAAACACTTGTCTTCATTACACACTGTATCCCCTCTAGCTCCTGTAAAAACACTTGTCTTTATTACACACTGTATCCCCTCTAGCTCCTGTAAAAACACACTTGTCTTTATTACACACTGCATCCCGACTAGCTCCTGTAAAAACACGTCTTTATTACACACTGCATCCCGACTCAGCTCCTGTGACACACTTATCTTTATTACACACTGTATCCCCTCTAGCTCCTGTAACACACACTAGTCTTTATTACACACTGTATCCCCTCTAGCTCCTGTAACACACACTTGTCTTTATTACACACTGTATTCCCTCTAGCTCCTGTAACACACACTAGTCTTTATTACACAATGTATCCCCTCTAGCTCCTGTAACACACACTTGTCTTCATTACAGTCTGTATCCCTTCTAGCTCCTGTAATACACAATTGTCTTTATTACACACTGTATCCCCTCTAGCTCCTGTAACACACACTTGTCTTTATTACACACTGTATCCCGACTAGCTCCTGTAACACACACTTGTCTTTATTACACACTGTATCCCCTCTAGGTCCAGTAAAAATACGTCTTTATTACACTTTGTATTTCCTCTAGCTCCTGTAACGCACTTGTCTTTATTACACTCTGTATCCCCTCTAGCTCCTGTAAAAACACTTGCCTTTAATACACACTGTATCCCCTTTAGCTCCTGTAAGACACACTAGTCTTTATTACACACTGTATCCCTTCTAGCTCCCTGTAAAAACACTTGTCTTTGTTACACACTGCATCCCCTCTAGCTCCTGTAAAAACACGTGTCTTTATTACACACTGCATCCCGACTAGCTCCTGTAACACACACTTGTCTTTATTACACACTGCATCCCGACTAGCTCCTGTAAAAACACGTCTTTATTACACACTACATCCCGACTAGCTCCTGTGACACACTTATCTTTATTACACACTGTATCCCCTCTAGCTCCTGTAACACACACTAGTCTTTATTACACACTGTATCCCCTCTAGCTCCTGTAACACACACTTGTCTTTATTACACACTGTATTCCCTCTAGCTCCTGTAACACACACTAGTCTTTATTACACAATGTATCCCCTCTAGCTCCTGTAACACACACTTGTCTTCATTACAGTCTGTATCCCTTCTAGCTCCTGTAACACACAATTGTCTTTATTACACACTGTATCCCCTCTAGCTCCTGTAACACACACTTGTCTTTATTACACACTGTATCCCGACTAGCTCCTGTAACACACACTTGTCTTTATTACACACTGTATCCCCTCTAGGTCCAGTAAAAATACGTCTTTATTACACTTTGTATTTCCTCTAGCTCCTGTAACGCACTTGTCTTTATTACACTCTGTATCCCCTCTAGCTCCTGTAAAAACACTTGTCTTTATTACACACTGTATCCCCTTTAGCTCCTGTAAGACACACTAGTCTTTATTACACACTGTATCCCTTCTAGCTCCCTGTAAAAACACTTGTCTTTGTTACACACTGCATCCCCTCTAGCTCCTGTAAAAACACGTGTCTTTATTACACACTGCATCCCGACTAGCTCCTGTGACACACTTGTCTTTATTACACACTGTATCCCCTCTAGCTCCTGTAACACACACTTGTCTTTATTACACACTGTATCCCTTCTGGCTCCTGTAACACACACTTGTATTTATTACACACTGTATCCCCTCTAGCTCCTTTAACACACACTTGTCTTTATTACACACTGTATCCCCTCTAGCTCCTGTAAAAACACTTGTCTTTATTACACACTGTATCCCCTCTAGCTCCTGTAAAAACACGTCTTTATTACACACTGCATCCCGACTAGCACCTGTGACACACTTATCTTTATTACACACTGTATCCCCTCTAGCTCCTGTAACACACACTTGCCTTTATTACACACTGTATCCACTCTAGCTCCTGTAACACACACTTGTCTTTATTACACACTGTATCCCCTCTAGCTCATGTAACACACACTAGTCTTTATTACACACTGTATCCCCTCTAGCTCCTGTAACACACACTAGTCTTTATTACACACTGTATCCACTCTAGCTCCTGTAACACACACTTGTCTTTATTACACACTGTATCCCCTCTAGCTCCTGTAACACACACAAGTCTTTATTACACACTGCATCCCCTCTAGCTCCTGTAACACACACTAGTCATTATTACACACTGTATCCCCTCTAGCTCCTGTAACACACACTTGTCTTTACTACATACTGTATCCCCTCTAGCTCCTGTAACACACACTTGTCTTCATTTCACACTGTATCCCTCTAGCTCCTGTAAAAACACTTGTCTTCATTACACACTGTATCCCTCTAGCTCCTGTAAAAACACTTGTCTTTATTACACACTGTATCCCCTCTAGCTCCTGTAAAAACACACTTGTCTTTATTACACACTGCATCCCGACTAGCTCCAGTAAAAACACGTCTTTATTACACACTGCATCCCGACTAGCTCCTGTGACACACTTATCTTTATTACACACTGTATCCCCTCTAGCTCCTGTAACACACACTAGTCTTTATTACACACTGTATCCCCTCTAGCTCCTGTAACACACACTTGTCTTTATTACACACTGTATTCCCTCTAGCTCCTGTAACACACACTAGTCTTTATTACACAATGTATCCCCTCTAGCTCCTGTAACACACACTTGTCTTCATTACAGTCTGTATCCCTTCTAGCTCCTGTAACACACAATTGTCTTTATTACACACTGCATCCCCTCTAGCTCCTGTAACACACACTAGTCATTGTTACACACTGTATCCCCTCTAGCTCCTGTAACACACACTTGTCTTTACTACATACTGTATCCCCTCTAGCTCCTGTAACACACACTTGTCTTCATTACAGTCTGTATCCCCTCTAGCTCCTGTAAAAACACTTGTCTTCATTACACACTGTATCCCCTCTAGCTCCTGTAAAAACACTTGTCTTTATTACACACTGTATCCCCTCTAGCTCCTGTAAAAACACACTTGTCTTTATTACACACTGTATCCCCTCTAGCTCCAGTAAAAACACGTCCTTTATTACACACTGCATCCCGTCTAGCTCCTGTGACACACTTATCTTTATTACACACTGTATCCCCTCTAGCTCCTGTAACACACACTAGTCTTTATTACACACTGTATCCCCTCTAGCTCCTGTAACACACACTTGTCTTTATTACACACTGTATTCCCTCTAGCTCCTGTAACACACACTAGTCTTTATTACACAATGTATCCCCTCTAGCTCCTGTAACACACACTTGTCTTCATTACAGTCTGTATCCCTTCTAGCTCCTGTAACACACAATTGTCTTTATTACACACTGTATCCCCTCTAGCTCCTGTAACACACACTAGTCTTTATTACACACTGTATCCCCTCTAGCTCCTGTAACACACACTTGTCTTTATTACACACTGTATCCCCTCTAGCTCCTGTAACACACACTTGTCTTTATTACACACTGTATCCCCTCTAGCTCCTGTAACACACACTTGTCTTTATTACACTCTGTATCCCCTCTAGCTCCTGTAACACACACTTGACTTCGTGTATTACACACTGTATCCCCTCTAGCTCCTGTAAAACACACTTGTCTTTATTACACACTGTATCCTCTAGCTCCTGTAAAAACACTTGTCTTCATTACACACTGCATCCCCTCTAGCTCCTGTAAAAACACTGTCTTTATTACACACTGCATCCCGACTAGCTCATGTAACACACACTTGTCTTTATTACACACTGTATCCCTCTAGCTCCTGTAACACACACTAGTCTTTATTACACACTGTATCCCCTCTAGCTCCTGTAACACACACTTGTCTTTATTACACACTGTATCCCTCTAGCTCCTGTAACACACACTTGTCTTTATTACACACTGTATCCCCTCTAGCTCCTGTAACACACACTTGTCTTTATTACACACTGTATCCCCTCTAGCTCCTGTAACACACACTTGTCTTTATTACACACTGTATCCCCTCTAGCTCCTGTAACACACACTAGTCTTTATTACACACTGTATCCCCTCTAGCTCCTGTAACACACACTTGTCTTTATTACACACTGTATCCCCTCTAGGTCCAGTAAAAATACGTCTTTATTACACTTTGTATTTCCTCTAGCTCCTGTAACGCACTTGTCTTCATTTCACACTGTATCCCCTCTAGCTCCTGTAAAAACACTTGTCTTCATTACACACTGTATCCCCTCTAGCTCCTGTAAAACACACTTGTCTTTATTACACACTGTATCCCTTCTAGCTCCTGTAAAAACACTTGTCTTTGTTACACACTGCATCCCCTCTAGCTCCTGTAAAAACACGTGTCTTTATTACACACTGCATCCCGACTAGCTCCTGTGACACACTTGTCTTTATTACACACTGTATCCCTCTAGCTCCTGTAACACACACTTGTCTTTATTACACACTGTATCCCTTCTGGCTCCTGTAACACACACTTGTATTTATTACACACTGTATCCCCTCTAGCTCCTTTAACACACACTTGTCTTTATTACACACTGTATCCCCTCTAGCTCCTGTAAAAACATTTGTCTTTATTACACACTGTATCCCCTCTAGCTCCTGTAAAAACACGTCTTTATTACACACTGCATGCCGACTAGCACCTGTGACACACTTATCTTTATTACACACTGTATCCCCTCTAGCTCCTGTAACACACACTTGCCTTTATTACACACTGTATCCACTCTAGCTCCTGTAACACACACTTGTCTTTATTACACACTGTATCCCCTCTAGCTCCTGTAACACACACTAGTCTTTATTACACACTGTATCCCCTCTAGCTCCTGTAACACACACTTGTCTTTATTACACACTGTATCCCCTCTAGCTCCTGTAACACACACTAGTCATTATTACACACTGTATCCCCTCTAGCTCCTGTAACACACACTTGTCTTTACTACATACTGTATCCCCTCTAGCTCCTGTAACACACACTTGTCTTCATTACAGTCTGTATCCCCTCTAGCTCCTGTAAAAACACTTGTCTTCATTACACACTGTATCCCCTCTAGCTCCTGTAAAAACACTTGTCTTTATTACACACTGTATCCCCTCTAGCTCCTGTAAAAACACACTTGTCTTTATTACACACTGCATCCCGACTAGCTCCAGTAAAAACACGTCTTTATTACACACTGCATCCCGACTAGCTCCTGTGACACACTTATCTTTATTACACACTGTATCCCCTCTAGCTCCTGTAACACACACTAGTCTTTATTACACACTGTATCCCCTCTAGCTCCTGTAACACACACTTGTCTTTATTACACACTGTATTCCCTCTAGCTCCTGTAACACACACTAGTCTTTATTACACAATGTATCCCTCTAGCTCCTGTAACACACACTTGTCTTCATTACAGTCTGTATCCCTTCTAGCTCCTGTAACACACAATTGTCTTTATTACACACTGTATCCCCTCTAGCTCCTGTAACACACACTAGTCTTTATTACACACTGTATCCCGACTAGCTCCTGTAACACACACTTGTCTTTATTACACACTGTATCCCCTCTAGGTCCAGTAAAAATACGTCTTTATTACACTTTGTATTTCCTCTAGCTCCTGTAACGCACTTGTCTTTATTACACTCTGTATCCCCTCTAGCTCCTGTAAAAACACTTGTCTTTAATACACACTGTATCCCCTTTAGCTCCTGTAAGACACACTAGTCTTTATTACACACTGTATCCCTTCTAGTTCCTGTAAAAACACTTGTCTTTGTTACACACTGCATCCCCTCTAGCTCCTGTAAAAACACGTGTCTTTATTACACACTGCATCCCGACTAGCTCCTGTAACACACACTTGTCTTTATTACACACTGTATCCCCTCTAGCTCCTGTAAAAACATCTTTATTACACACTGCATCCCGACTAGCTCCTGTGACACACTTAGTCTTTATTACACACTGTATCCCCTCTAGCTCCTGTAACACACACTAGTCTTTATTACACACTGTATCCCCTCTAGCTCCTGTAACACACACTTGTCTTTATTACACACTGTATCCCCTCTAGCTCCTGTAACACACACTTGTCTTTACTACATACTGTATCCCCTCTAGCTCCTGTAACACACACTTGTCTTCATTTCACACTGTATCCACTCTAGCTCCTGTAACACACACTTGTCTTTACTACATACTGTATCCCCTCTAGCTCCTGTAACACACACTAGTCATTATTACACACTGTATCCCCTCTAGCTCCTGTAACACACACTTGTCTTTATTACACACTGTATCCCCTCTAGGTCCAGTAAAACACACTTGTCTTTATTACACTTTGTATTTCCTCTAGCTCCTGTAACACTTGTCTTCATTACACACTGTATCCCCTCTAGCTCCTGTAAAAACACTTGTCTTCATTACACACTGTATCCCCTCTAGCTCCTGTAAAAACACTTGTCTTTATTACACACTGTATCCCCTCTAGCTCCTGTAAAAACACACTAGTCTTTGTTACACACTGCATCCCCTCTAGCTCCTGTAAAAACACGTGTCTTTATTACACACTGCATCCCGACTAGCTCCTGTGACACACTTGTCTTTATTACACACTGTATCCCCTCTAGCTCCTGTAACACACACTTGTCTTTATTACACACTGTATCCCTTCTGGCTCCTGTAACACACACTTGTATTTATTACACACTGTATCCCCTCTAGCTCCTTTAACACACACTTGTCTTTATTACACACTGTATCCCCTCTAGCTCCTGTAAAAACACTTGTCTTTATTACACACTGTATCCCCTCTAGCTCCTGTAAAAACACGTCTTTATTACACACTGCATCCCGACTAGCACCTGTGACACACTTATCTTTATTACACACTGTATCCCCTCTAGCTCCTGTAACACACACTTGCCTTTATTACACACTGTATCCACTCTAGCTCCTGTAACACACACTTGTCTTTATTACACACTGTATCCCCTCTAGCTCATGTAACACACACTAGTCTTTATTACACACTGTATCCCCTCTAGCTCCTGTAACACACACTAGTCTTTATTACACACTGTATCCCCTCTAGCTCCTGTAACACACACTTGTCTTTATTACACACTGTATCCCCTCTAGCTCCTGTAACACACACAAGACTTTATTACACACTGCATCCCCTCTAGCTCCTGTAACACACACTAGTCATTATTACACACTGTATCCCCTCTAGCTCCTGTAACACACACTTGTCTTTACTACATACTGTATCCCCTCTAGCTCCTGTAACACACACTTGTCTTCATTACAGTCTGTATCCCCTCTAGCTCCTGTAAAAACACTTGTCTTCATTACACACTGTATCCCCTCTAGCTCCTGTAAAAACACTTGTCTTTATTACACACTGTATCCCCTCTAGCTCCTGTAAAAACACACTTGTCTTTATTACACACTGCATCCCGACTAGCTCCAGTAAAAACACGTCTTTATTACACACTGCATCCCGACTAGCTCCTGTGACACACTTATCTTTATTACACACTGTATCCCCTCTAGCTCCTGTAACACACACTAGTCTTTATTACACACTGTATCCCTCTAGCTCCTGTAACACACACTTGTCTTTATTACACACTGTATTCCCTCTAGCTCCTGTAACACACACTAGTCTTTATTACACAATGTATCCCCTCTAGCTCCTGTAACACACACTTGTCTTCATTACAGTCTGTATCCCTTCTTGCTCCTGTAACACACAATTGTCTTTATTACACACTGTATCCCCTCTAGCTCCTGTAACACACACTAGTCTTTATTACACACTGTATCCCCTCTAGCTCCTGTAACACACACTTGTCTTTATTACACACTGTATCCCCTCTAGCTCCTGTAACACACACTTGTCTTTATTACACTCTGTATCCCTCTAGCTCCTGTAAAAACACTTGTCTTTATTACACACTGTATCCCCTCTAGCTCCTGTAAAACACACTTGTCTTTATTACACACTGTATCCCCTCTAGCTCCTGTAAAAACATGTCTTTATTACACACTGCATCCCGACTAGCTCCTGTAAAAACACGTCTTTATTACACACTGCATCCCGACTAGCTCCTGTGACACACACTTGTCTTTATTACACACTGTATCCCCTCTAGCTCCTGTAACACACACTAGTCTTTATTACACACTGTATCCCCTCTAGCTCCTGTAACACACACTTGTCTTTATTACACACTGTATTCCCTCTAGCTCCTGTAACACACACTAGTCTTTATTACACACTGTATCCCCTCTAGCTCCTGTAACACACACTTGTCTTCATTACAGTCTGTATCCCCTCTAGCTCCTGTAACACACACTTGTCTTTATTACACACTGTATCCCCTCTAGCTCCTGTAACACACACTAGTCTTTATTACACACTGTATCCCCTCTAGCTCCTGTAACACACACTTGTCTTTATTACACACTGTATCCCCTCTAGCTCCTGTAACACACACTTGTCTTTATTACACACTGTATTTCCTCTAGCTCCTGTAACACACACTTGTCTTTATTACACACTGTATCCCCTCTAGCTCCTGTAAAACACACTTGTCTTTATTACACACTGTATCCCCTCTAGCTCCTGTAAGACACACTAGTCTTTATTACACACTGTATCCCTTCTAGCTCCTGTAAAAACACTTGTCTTTATTACACACTGCATCCCCTCTAGCTCCTGTAAAAACACGTGTCTTTATTACACACTGCATCCCGACTAGCTCCTGTAACACACACTTGTCTTTATTACACACTGTATCCCCTCTAGCTCCTGTAACACACACTAGTCTTTATTACACACTGTATCCCCTCTAGCTCCTGTAACACACACTAGTCTTTATTACACACTGTATCCCCTCTAGCTCCTGTAACACACACTTGTCTTTATTACACACTGTATCCCCTCTAGCTCCTGTAACACACACTTGTCTTCATTACACACTGTATCCCCTCTAGCTCCTGTAACACACACTTGTCTTTATTACACACTGTATCCCCTCTAGCTCCTGTAACACACACTAGTCATTATTACACACTGTATCCCCTCTAGCTCCTGTAACACACACTTGTCTTTACTACATACTGTATCCCCTCTAGCTCCTGTAACACACACTTGTCTTCATTACACACTGTATCCCCTCTAGCTCCTGTAAAAACACTTGTCTTCATTACACACTGTATCCCCTCTAGCTCCTGTAACACACACTTGTCTTTATTACACACTGTATCCCCTCTAGCTCCTGTAAAAACACACTTGTCTTTATTACACACTGCATCCCCTCTAGCTCCTGTAAAAACACGTGTCTTTATTACACACTGCATCCCGACTAGCTCCTGTGACACACTTGTCTTTATTACACACTGTATCCCCTCTAGCTCCTGTAACACACACTTGTCTTTATTACACACTGTATCCCCTCTAGCTCCTGTAACACACACTTGTCTTTATTACACACTGTATCCCCTCTAGCTCCTGTAACACACACTTGTCTTTATTACACACTGTATCCCCTCTAGCTCCTGTAACACACACTAGTCTTTATTACACACTGTATCCCCTCTAGCTCCTGTAACACACACTAGTCTTTATTACACACTGTATCCACTCTAGCTCCTGTAACACACACTTGTCTTTACTACATACTGTATCCCCTCTAGCTCCTGTAACACACACTTGTCTTCATTTCACACTGTATCCACTCTAGCTCCTGTAACACACACTTGTCTTTACTACATACTGTATCCCTCTCTAGCTCCTGTAACACACACTAGTCATTATTACACACTGTATCCCCTCTAGCTCCTGTAACACACACTTGTCTTTACTACATACTGTATCCCCTCTAGCTCCTGTAACACACACTTGTCTTCATTTCACACTGTATCCCCTCTAGCTCCTGTAAAAACACTTGTCTTCATTACACACTGTATCCCCTCTAGCTCCTGTAAAAACACTTGTCTTTATTACACACTGTATCCCCTCTAGCTCCTGTAAAACACACTTGTCTTTATTACACACTGCATCCCGACTAGCTCCTGTAAAACACGTCTTTATTACACACTACATCCCGACTAGCTCCTGTGACACACTTATCTTTATTACACACTGTATCCCCTCTAGCTCCTGTAACACACACTAGTCTTTATTACACACTGTATTCCCTCTAGCTCCTGTAACACACACTAGTCTTTATTACACAATGTATCCCCTCTAGCTCCTGTAACACACACTTGTCTTCATTACAGTCTGTATCCCTTCTAGCTCCTGTAACACACAATTGTCTTTATTACACACTGTATCCCCTCTAGCTCCTGTAACACACACTTGTCTTTATTACACACTGTATCCCGACTAGCTCCTGTAACACACACTTGTCTTTATTACACACTGTATCCCCTCTAGGTCCAGTAAAAATCGTCTTTATTACACTTTGTATTTCCTCTAGCTCCTGTAACGCACTTGTCTTTATTACACTCTGTATCCCCTCTAGCTCCTGTAAAAACACTTGTCTTTATTACACACTGTATCCCCTTTAGCTCCTGTAAGACACACTAGTCTTTATTACACACTGTATCCCTTCTAGCTCCCTGTAAAAACACTTGTCTTTGTTACACACTGCATCCCCTCTAGCTCCTGTAAAAACACGTGTCTTTATTACACACTGCATCCCGACTAGCTCCTGTGACACACTTGTCTTTATTACACACTGTATCCCCTCTAGCTCCTGTAACACACACTTGTCTTTATTACACACTGTATCCCTTCTGGCTCCTGTAACACACACTTGTATTTATTACACACTGTATCCCCTCTAGCTCCTTTAACACACACTTGTCTTTATTACACACTGTATCCCCTCTAGCTCCTGTAAAAACACTTGTCTTTATTACACACTGTATCCCCTCTAGCTCCTGTAAAAACACGTCTTTATTACACACTGCATCCCGACTAGCACCTGTGACACACTTATCTTTATTACACACTGTATCCCCTCTAGCTCCTGTAACACACACTTGCCTTTATTACACACTGTATCCACTCTAGCTCCTGTAACACACACTTGTCTTTATTACACACTGTATCCCCTCTAGCTCATGTAACACACACTAGTCTTTATTACACACTGTATCCCCTCTAGCTCCTGTAACACACACTAGTCTTTATTACACACTGTATCCCCTCTAGCTCCTGTAACACACACTTGTCTTTATTACACACTGTATCCCCTCTAGCTCCTGTAACACACACAAGACTTTATTACACACTGCATCCCCTCTAGCTCCTGTAACACACACTAGTCATTATTACACACTGTATCCCCTCTAGCTCCTGTAACACACACTTGTCTTTACTACATACTGTATCCCCTCTAGCTCCTGTAACACACACTTGTCTTCATTACAGTCTGTATCCCTTCTAGCTCCTGTAACACACAATTGTCTTTATTACACACTGTATCCCCTCTAGCTCCTGTAACACACACTAGTCTTTATTACACACTGTATCCCGACTAGCTCCTGTAACACACACTTGTCTTTATTACACACTGTATCCCCTCTAGGTCCAGTAAAAATACGTCTTTATTACACTTTGTATTTCCTCTAGCTCCTGTAACGCACTTGTCTTTATTACACTCTGTATCCCCTCTAGCTCCTGTAAAAACACTTGTCTTTAATACACACTGTATCCCCTTTAGCTCCTGTAAGACACACTAGTCTTTATTACACACTGTATCCCTTCTAGCTCCCTGTAAAAACACTTGTCTTTGTTACACACTGCATCCCCTCTAGCTCCTGTAAAAACACGTGTCTTTATTACACACTGCATCCCGACTAGCTCCTGTAACACACACTTGTCTTTATTACACACTGTATCCCCTCTAGCTCCTGTAACACACACTAGTCTTTATTACACACTGTATCCCCTCTAGCTCCTGTAACACACACTAGTCTTTATTACACACTGTATCCACTCTAGCTCCTGTAACACACACTTGTCTTTACTACATACTGTATCCCCTCTAGCTCCTGTAACACACACTTGTCTTCATTTCACACTGTATCCACTCTAGCTCCTGTAACACACACTTGTCTTTACTACATACTGTATCCCCTCTAGCTCCTGTAACACACACTAGTCATTATTACACACTGTATCCCCTCTAGCTCCTGTAACACACACTTGTCTTTACTACATACTGTATCCCCTCTAGCTCCTGTAACACACACTTGTCTTCATTTCACACTGTATCCCCTCTAGCTCCTGTAAAAACACTTGTCTTCATTACACACTGTATCCCCTCTAGCTCCTGTAAAAACACTTGTCTTTATTACACACTGTATCCCCTCTAGCTCCTGTAAAAACACACTTGTCTTTATTACACACTGTATCCCCTCTAGCTCCTGTAAAAACACACTTGTCTTTATTACACACTACATCCCGACTAGCTCCTGTGACACACTTATCTTTATTACACACTGTATCCCCTCTAGCTCCTGTAACACACACTAGTCTTTATTACACACTGTATCCCCTCTAGCTCCTGTAACACACACTTGTCTTTATTACACACTGTATTCCCTCTAGCTCCTGTAACACACACTAGTCTTTATTACACAATGTATCCCCTCTAGCTCCTGTAACACACACTAGTCTTTATTACACACTGTATCCCCTCTAGCTCCTGTAACACACACTTGTCTTTATTACACACTGTATTCCCTCTAGCTCCTGTAACACACACTAGTCTTTATTACACAATGTATCCCCTCTAGCTCCTGTAACACACACTTGTCTTCATTACAGTCTGTATCCCTTCTAGCTCCTGTAACACACAATTGTCTTTATTACACACTGTATCCCCTCTAGCTCCTGTAACACACACTTGTCTTTATTACACACTGTATCCCGACTAGCTCCTGTAACACACACTTGTCTTTATTACACACTGTATCCCCTCTAGGTCCAGTAAAAATACGTCTTTATTACACTTTGTATTTCCTCTAGCTCCTGTAACGCACTTGTCTTTATTACACTCTGTATCCCCTCTAGCTCCTGTAAAAACACTTGTCTTTATTACACACTGTATCCCCTTTAGCTCCTGTAAGACACACTAGTCTTTATTACACACTGTATCCCTTCTAGCTCCCTGTAAAAACACTTGTCTTTGTTACACACTGCATCCCCTCTAGCTCCTGTAAAAACACGTGTCTTTATTACACACTGCATCCCGACTAGCTCCTGTGACACACTTGTCTTTATTACACACTGTATCCCCTCTAGCTCCTGTAACACACACTTGTCTTTATTACACACTGTATCCCGACTAGCTCCTGTAACACACACTTGTCTTTATTACACACTGTATCCCGACTAGCTCCTGTGACACACTTATCTTTATTACACACTGTATCCCCTCTAGCTCCTGTAACACACACTAGTCTTTATTACACACTGTATCCCCTCTAGCTCCTGTAACACACACTTGTCTTTATTACACACTGTATTCCCTCTAGCTCCTGTAACACACACTAGTCTTTATTACACAATGTATCCCCTCTAGCTCCTGTAACACACTTGTCTTCATTACAGTCTGTATCCCTTCTAGCTCCTGTAACACACAATTGTCTTTATTACACACTGTATCCCCTCTAGCTCCTGTAACACACACTTGTCTTTATTACACACTGTATCCCGACTAGCTCCTGTAACACACACTTGTCTTTATTACACACTGTATCCCCTCTAGGTCCAGTAAAAATACGTCTTTATTACACTTTGTATTTCCTCTAGCTCCTGTAACGCACTTGTCTTTATTACACTCTGTATCCCCTCTAGCTCCTGTAAAAACACTTGTCTTTATTACACACTGTATCCCCTTTAGCTCCTGTAAGACACACTAGTCTTTATTACACACTGTATCCCTTCTAGCTCCCTGTAAAAACACTTGTCTTTATTACAAACTGCATCCCGACTAGCTCCTGTGACACACTTGTCTTTATTACACACTGTATCCCCTCTAGCTCCTGTAACACACACTTGTCTTTATTACACACTGTATCCCTTCTGGCTCCTGTAACACACACTTGTATTTATTACACACTGTATCCCCTCTAGCTCCTTTAACACACACTTGTCTTTATTACACACTGTATCCCCTCTAGCTCCTGTAAAAACACTTGTCTTTATTACACACTGTATCCCCTCTAGCTCCTGTAAAAACACGTCTTTATTACACACTGCATCCCGACTAGCACCTGTGACACACTTATCTTTATTACACACTGTATCCCCTCTAGCTCCTGTAACACACACTTGTCTTTATTACACACTGTATCCCCTCTAGCTCCTGTAACACACACTTGTCTTTATTACACACTGTATCCCCTCTAGCTCCTGTAACACACACTTGTCTTCATTACACACTGTATCCCCTCTAGCTCCTGTAAAAACACTTGTCTTCATTACACACTGTATCCCCTCTAGCTCCTGTAAAAACACTTGTCTTTATTACACACTGTATCCCCTCTAGCTCCTGTAAAAACACACTTGTCTTTATTACACACTGTATCCCCTCTAGCTCCTGTAAAAACACGTCTTTATTACACACTGCATCCCGACTAGCTCCTGTGACACACTAGTCTTTATTGCACACTGTATCCCCTCTAGCTCCTGTAACACACACTAGTCTTTATGACACACTGTATCCCCTTTAGCTCCTGTAACACACACTTGTCTTTATTACACACTGTATTCCCTCTAGCTCCTGTAACACATACTAGTCTTTATTACACACTGTATTCCCTCTAGCTCCTGTAACACACACTAGTCTTTATTACACAATGTATCCCCTCTAGCTCCTGTAACACACACTTATCTTCATTACAGTCTGTATCCCTTCTAGCTCCTGTAACACACAATTGTCTTTATTACACACTGTATCCCCTCTAGCTCCTGTAACACACACTTGTCTTTATTACACACTGTATCCCGACTAGCTCCTGTAACACACACTTGTCTTTATTACACACTGTATCCCCTCTAGGTCCAGTAAAAATACGTCTTTATTACACTTTGTATTTCCTCTAGCTCCTGTAACGCACTTGTCTTTATTACACTCTGTATCCCCTCTAGCTCCTGTAAAAACACTTGTCTTTATTACACACTGTATCCCCTCTAGCTCCTGTAAAAACACACTTGTCTTTATTACACACTGCATCCCGACTAGCTCCTGTAAAAACACGTGTCTTTATTACACACTGCATCCCGACTAGCTCCTGTGACACACTTGTCTTTATTACACACTGTATCCCCTCTAGCTCCTGTAACACACACTTGTCTTTATTACACACTGTATCCCGACTAGCTCCTGTAACACACACTTGTCTTTATTACACACTGTATCCCGACTAGCTCCTGTGACACACTTATCTTTATTACACACTGTATCCCCTCTAGCTCCTGTAACACACACTAGTCTTTATTACACACTGTATCCCCTCTAGCTCCTGTAACACACACTTGTCTTTATTACACACTGTATTCCCTCTAGCTCCTGTAACACACACTAGTCTTTATTACACAATGTATCCCCTCTAGCTCCTGTAACACACTTGTCTTCATTACAGTCTGTATCCCTTCTAGCTCCTGTAACACACAATTGTCTTTATTACACACTGTATCCCCTCTAGCTCCTGTAACACACACTTGTCTTTATTACACACTGTATCCCGACTAGCTCCTGTAACACACACTTGTCTTTATTACACACTGTATCCCCTCTAGGTCCAGTAAAAATACGTCTTTATTACACTTTGTATTTCCTCTAGCTCCTGTAACGCACTTGTCTTTATTACACTCTGTATCCCCTCTAGCTCCTGTAAAAACACTTGTCTTTATTACACACTGTATCCCCTTTAGCTCCTGTAAGACACACTAGTCTTTATTACACACTGTATCCCTTCTAGCTCCCTGTAAAAACACTTGTCTTTATTACAAACTGCATCCCGACTAGCTCCTGTGACACACTTGTCTTTATTACACACTGTATCCCCTCTAGCTCCTGTAACACACACTTGTCTTTATTACACACTGTATCCCTTCTGGCTCCTGTAACACACACTTGTATTTATTACACACTGTATCCCCTCTAGCTCCTTTAACACACACTTGTCTTTATTACACACTGTATCCCCTCTAGCTCCTGTAAAAACACTTGTCTTTATTACACACTGTATCCCCTCTAGCTCCTGTAAAAACACGTCTTTATTACACACTGCATCCCGACTAGCACCTGTGACACACTTATCTTTATTACACACTGTATCCCCTCTAGCTCCTGTAACACACACTTGTCTTTATTACACACTGTATCCCCTCTAGCTCCTGTAACACACACTTGCCTTTATTACACACTGTATCCCCTCTAGCTCCTGTAACACACACTTGTCTTCATTACACACTGTATCCCCTCTAGCTCCTGTAAAAACACTTGTCTTCATTACACACTGTATCCCCTCTAGCTCCTGTAAAAACACTTGTCTTTATTACACACTGTATCCCTCTAGCTCCTGTAAAAACACACTTGTCTTTATTACACACTGTATCCCCTCTAGCTCCTGTAAAAACACGTCTTTATTACACACTGCATCCCGACTAGCTCCTGTGACACACTAGTCTTTATTGCACACTGTATCCCCTCTAGCTCCTGTAACACACACTAGTCTTTATGACACACTGTATCCCCTCTAGCTCCTGTAACACACACTTGTCTTTATTACACACTGTATTCCCTCTAGCTCCTGTAACACATACTAGTCTTTATTACACACTGTATTCCCTCTAGCTCCTGTAACACACACTAGTCTTTATTACACAATGTATCCCCTCTAGCTCCTGTAACACACACTTATCTTCATTACAGTCTGTATCCCTTCTAGCTCCTGTAACACACAATTGTCTTTATTACACACTGTATCCCCTCTAGCTCCTGTAACACACACTTGTCTTTATTACACACTGTATCCCGACTAGCTCCTGTAACACACACTTGTCTTTATTACACACTGTATCCCCTCTAGGTCCAGTAAAAATACGTCTTTATTACACTTTGTATTTCCTCTAGCTCCTGTAACGCACTTGTCTTTATTACACTCTGTATCCCCTCTAGCTCCTGTAAAAACACTTGTCTTTATTACACACTGTATCCCCTCTAGCTCCTGTAAAAACACACTTGTCTTTATTACACACTGCATCCCGACTAGCTCCTGTAAAAACACGTCTTTATTACACACTGCATCCCGACTAGCTCCTGTGACACACTTATCTTTATTCCACACTGTATCCCCTCTAGCTCCTGTAACACACACTAGCCTTTATTACACACTGTATCCACTCTAGCTCCTGTAACACACACTTGTCTTTATTACACACTGTATCCCCTCTAGCTCCTGTAACACACACTAGTCTTTATTACACACTGTATCCCCTCTAGCTCCTGTAACACACACTAGTCTTTATTACACACTGTATCCCCTCTAGCTCCTGTAAAAACACTTGTCTTTATTACACACTGTATCCCCTCTAGCTCCTGTAAAAACACACTTGTCTTTATTACACACTGCATCCCGACTAGCTCCTGTAAAAACACGTCTTTATTACACACTACATCCCGACTAGCTCCTGTGACACACTTATCTTTATTACACACTGTATCCCCTCTAGCTCCTGTAACACACACTAGTCTTTATTACACACTGTATCCCCTCTAGCTCCTGTAACACACACTTGTCTTTATTACACACTGTATTCCCTCTAGCTCCTGTAACACACACTAGGCTTTATTACACAATGTATCCCCTCTAGCTCCTGTAACACACACTTGTCTTCATTACAGTCTGTATCTCTTCTAGCTCCTGTAACACACAATTGTCTTTATTACACACTGTATCCCCTCTAGCTCCTGTAACACACACTTGTCTTTATTACACACTGTATCCCGACTAGCTCCTGTAACACACACTTGTCTTTATTACACACTGTATCCCCTCTAGGTCCAGTAAAAATACGTCTTTATTACACTTTGTATTTCCTCTAGCTCCTGTAACGCACTTGTCTTTCTTACACTCTGTATCCCCTCTAGCTCCTGTAAAAACACTTGTCTTTATTACACACTGTATCCCCTTTAGCTCCTGTAAGACACACTAGTTTTTATTACACACTGTATCCCTTCTAGCTCCCTGTAAAAACACTTGTCTTTGTTACACACTGCATCCCCTCTAGCTCCTGTAAAAACACGTGTCTTTATTACACAGTGCATCCCGACTAGCTCCTGTGACACACTTGTCTTTATTACACACTGTATCCCCTCTAGCTCCTGTAACACACACTTGTCTTTATTACACACTTTATCCCCTCTAGCTCCTGTAACACACACTTGTCTTTATTACATACTGTATCCCCTCTAGCTCCTGTAACACACACTTGTCTTCATTACACACTGTATCCCCTCTAGCTCCTGTAAAAACACTTGTCTTTATTACACACTGTATCCCCTCTAGCTCCTGTAAAAACACACTTGTCTTTATTACACACTGTATCCCGACTAGCTCCTGTGACACACTAGTCTTTATTGCACACTGTATCCCCTCTAGCTCCTGTAACACACACTAGTCTTTATGAGACACTGTATCCCCTCTAGCTCCTGTAACACTCACTTGTCTTTATTACACACTGTATCCCCTCTAGCTCCTGTAACACACACAAGTCTTTATTACACACTGCATCCCCTCTAGCTCCTGTAACACACACTAGTCATTATTACACACTGCATCACCTCTAGCTCCTGTAACACACACTTGTCTTCATTACAGTCTGTATCCCCTCTAGCTCCTGTAACACACACTTGTCTTTATTACACACTGTATCCCCTCTAGCTCCTGTAACCCACACTTGTCTTTACTACATACTGTATCCCCTCTAGCTCCTGTAACACACACTTGTCTTCATTACACACTGTATCCCCTCTAGCTCCTGTAAAAACACTTGTCTTCATTACACACTGTATCCCCTCTAGCTCCTGTAAAAACACTTGTCTTTATTACACACTGTATCCCCTCTAGGTCCAGTAAAAACACGTCTTTATTACACTTTGTATTTCCTCTAGCTCCTGTAACGCACTTGTCTTTATTACTCTCTGTATCCCCTCTAGCTCCTGTAAAAACACTTGTCTTTATTACACACTGTATCCCCTTTAGCTCCTGTAAGACATACTAGTCTTTATTACACACTGTATCCCTTCTAGCTCCCTGTAAAAACACTTGTCTTTGTTACACACTGCATCCCCTCTAGCTCCTGTAAAAACACGTGTCTTTATTACACACTGCATCCCGACTAGCTCCTGTGACACACTTGTCTTTATTACACACTGTATCCCCTCTAGCTCCTGTAACACACACTTGTCTTTATTACACACTGTATCCCCTCTAGCTCCTGTAACACTCACTTGTCTTTATTACACACTGCATCCCGACTAGCTCCTGTAACACACACTTGTTTTTATTACACACTGTATCCCTTTTAGCTGCTGTAACACACACTAGTCTTTATTACACACTGTATCCCCTCTAGCTCCTGTAAAAACACTTGTCTTTGTTACACACTGCATCCCCTCTAGCTCCTGTAAAAACACGTGTCTATATTACTCACTGCATCCCGACTAGCTCCTGTGACACACTTGTCTTTATTACACACTGTATCCCCTCTAGCTCCTGTAAAACACACTTGTCTTTATTACACACTGTATCCCCTCTAGCTCCTGTAACACACACTTGTCTTTTATACATACTGTATCCCCTCTAGCTCCTGTAACACACACTTGTCTTCATTACACACTGTATCCCCTCAAGCTCCTGTAAAAATTCTTGTCTTCATTACACACTGTATCCCCTCTAGCTCCTGTAAAAACACTTGTCTTTATTACACACTGTATCCCCTCTAGCTCCTGTAAAAACACGTGTCTTTATTACACTTAGCTCCTGTAACACACACTGGTCTTTATTACACAATGTATCCCCTCTAGCTCCTGTAACACACACTTCTCTTCATTACAGTCTGTATCCCTTCTAGCTCCTGTAACACACAATTGTCTTTATTACACACTGTATCCCCTCTAGCTCCTGTAACACACACTTGTCTTTATTACACACTGTATCCCCTCTTGCTCCTGTAACACTCACTTGTCTTTATTACACACTGCATCCCGACTAGCTCCTGTAACACACACTTGTTTTTATTACACACTGTATCCCTTTTAGCTCCTGTAACACACACTAGTCTTTATTACACACTGTATCCCCTCTAGCTCCTGTAAAAACACTTGTCTTTATTACACACTGCATCCCGACTAGCTCCTGTAACACACACTTGTCTTTAGTACACACTGTATCCCCTCTAGCTCCTGTAACAACACTTGTCTTTATTACACACTGTATCCCCTCTAGCTCCTGTAACACACAATTGTCTTTATTATACACTGTATCCCCTCTAGCTCCTGTAACACACACTTGTCTTTATTACACACTGTATCCCCTCTAGCTCCTGTAAAAACACTTGTCTTTATTACACACTGTATCCACTCTAGCTCCTGTAACACACACTTGTCTTTATTACACACTGTATCCCCTCTAGCTCCTGTAAAAACATTTGTCTTTATTACACACTGTATCCCCTCTAGCTCTTGTAACACACACTTGTCTTTATTACACACTGCATCCCGACTAGCTCCTGTAACACACACTTGTCTTTATTACACACTGTATCCACTCTAGCTCCTGTAACACACACTTGTCTTTATTACACACTGTATCCCCTCTAGCTCCTGTAAAAACACTTGTCTTTGACATAACTTCACCTTTTAACATGTCGAGATTCACAGACATATAGAGATGTACAGACATATAGAGATTCACAGATATATATAGATTCACAGACAGATAGATATTCACATTCATATAGAGATTCACAGTGGTGTAGAGATGCACAGTGGTGTAGAGATTCATAGACATAAAGAGGTTCACAGTCATATAGAGATTCACAGTGGTATAAAGATGCACAGTGGTATAGAGATTCACAGTTATATAGATATTCCCAGTCATATAGAGAGTCACAGTGGTATAGAGATTCACAGTCATATAGAGATTCACAGTCATATAGAGATTCACAGTGGTATAGAGGTTCACAGTGGTATAGAGGTTCACAGTGGTATAGAGATTCACAGTTATATAGATATTCACAGTCATATAGAGATTCACAGTGGTATAGAGATTCACAGTGGTATAGAGATTCATGGTTATGTAGATATTCACAGTCATATAGAGAGTCACAGTGGTATAAAGATTCACAGTTATTTAGAGATTCACAGTTTTTAAGAGATTCACAGTCATATATAGATACACAGTCATATCGAGATTCATAGAGATTCAAGGTGCGTTCTACGCTTTTCTAATCCAACCCTGGTCCTGCATATTGAGCCAGACTAAAGGTATGAGACAGTTAGCTAGTCTGTCCATTGTGCAGTGCGCAGTCCATCTGCCATGACGGGTCCACATGGCTCAAACCGAGTTCCAGTGGCTTGCAGACGGCCTGTTAAAAATGTCTCTGCGGGACACGAAATGGCCGCCCTGGGGTATCATGGCCCCCTTTCCACGGAGATGGGAACACAAATTGCCATCCTGGGCCGCTTGGCCAAACGTTACGTTATCATTTTGAACGATATTCAGCGCAGTGGCCTTAGAGAAAATAAATAAATATGTTTTTAAGTATAAATACATTCAGGGAAGGGAGAGGCGGAGGAAGGCGACGTGTCCGATAGGGCAGTAAATGATAACGCTGAGGGGAACTGCAGGGAATGTGTTTTATCCCTTAAGAAGGCAATGACCTCTGTCGCTATGACATTTTCCCTCTGCGCCATCTCAGTGTGTGTGTGTGTGTGTGTGTGTGTATGTGTGTGTGTGTGTGTGTGTGTGTATGTGGCTGCTTACAAGAGCTAACAACACAACACGCCCTGAAGAGGTATACCTTTTTCAGTCACCAGCAGCCTTCCAAATCATTCAAGATGAAACATCACTGGAGTATTAAGTGTTTTTGATAAATCACTTTTATGCGAGATGCTTTAAAACAAAACTGAGAATAAACTGCGGCAACGGAGAACATGAATTGAAGAAGAAAAATGCATCCTGTGCGTTTGTAGAGACACGTCCATTAGTCTTTCTCACTAACATATGGCACGGGTAAAAACGGAAATTCTCTCGGCAGAAGCTTAGTGTAAAGATGCTATATGCGGTACATGCTGTATTACCTCATCTTATCATTTGTTTAGAGAGAAGAGAGGAGGAGGAAACATAACAAGAGAAAGAGAGGAGAAGACATAATAAGAGAGAGAGAGAGAGAGAGAGAGAGAGAGAGAGAGAGAGAGAGAGAGAGAGAGAGAGAGAGAGAGAGAGAAACCAGAAAGAGAGAGAAAGAGTGGGGAGAATATCACAAGAGAAGAGGAGCGCGAGGAGAAGTTGTTTTAGCCCTCCTAAAGATGCAAGATGGCACTTCGCCAGCGCTGTAGTTTGGGTTGGAACCCTGAAGCATTAGCATCACACCATCAAGCTGTTCCAACAGCCTGAGCGCTAACGGACTAATGTTGCTAATGGCTAATGGAGGTACCGCGTTAAAGACAACAAAAAAAGCGGGTCTACAACACAACACTAGATGCTACAGTCCATGTAAAGTACATCAACACTTATTTCACTGCTGCTTTTTATTGGTCACTGTCCATACAAAACACCTTTAAAAACAGGTGTTTTCCCCCCAGCAACGAGTTAATGAGCTAATGGCTAATGGAGCTAACGTGTTAAAGACTGTGATCTACGAAAACCAGCTCTACAACACTTGACGGTACAGTCCATGTAAAGTAGAAAGAGAGAGAGAGAGTGAGAGTGTGAGAGAGAGATAAAGAAAGATAGATAGATAGATAGATAGATAGATAGATAGATAGATAGATAGATAGATAGATAGATAGATAGATAGATAGATAGATAGATAGATAGATAGATAGTTAGCAGTTTAGCTAATGGGCTAATAGCTAATAGAGTTTGTATGTGTTTGTATCAGAACCTGCTACAACACAGATACGTCCATATACAACTACCAAACACAAGAATCTGCCATTTTGGGTAGTTAGTTTAGAACATGTTTCCGCTGTAATGTGGAGATTCACTCATTAGGCTAATCACTAATGGCTAATTGTAGTGCATTAGAGAACACTTGTAGTACAACACAGACACAACAGGCCAAGTACAGCAACATTTTACAGAACACACTGCTGTTCTGTTTGTCCCTAACCCCCATCCATACAATGTAAGGCGCCAAATTCAAAATCCAAAAGTTGAATTATTAACCATTCATCAATATACAAGTGTTGCATAGTCATCAAAAGCTCTGCTTCTTGGCAATATCACAGCGTTGTCAGATTTCAAAAAGGCTTTACGGCGAAAGCACAACATTTGATTGTTTGAGGATAGCCCCGCTCATATTTTATGCATTAGCATAAATCCATAACCAACGCGGGTCTGATAAAACGCATAAAATCGCTAATATAAAATCCCTTACCTTTCGAAGAACTTCTGCTGAGGGCTTCCCAAGTGTCCAACGAAGACATCCAATGGTTCTTTTGTTAGAAAAAGTCATTTATTATATCCATAAATCTCCATTTGGTTGGCGCATTATGTTCATAAAATACAGCGTCCACTCGCCCATTGAACCGTGAAGAGAACGTGTTCAACCTATACCTATACACTTGTCCAAGAACAATCAAACATCATTGATAATGTATCCTTAGGAACACTTTTATGTATATTTACTATAATATTACAACCGGATTATAAACTGGACGATAGGAAAGGAAAAAAACACAGCGCGCGCGAGCCCGTGAACGCGCCTCCTCTTCTGTTTACATCCTGTGACTAGTTCGAAATTCTTCTTCTATTACCATCCAGAGCAACCTAACATCACCAAACACTGTCTAGAGACTGTTGACATCCAGTGGAAGCAATAGGTACTGCAATCTTACTCCCAGATATGGCTGTTTTCAATAGGGAGGGGTTCAAAATGAGGCAATGTGTCAAAAACACTTTTTCCAGGACAGAAATTCTTCACGTTTTTGCCTGCTATATCAGTTCTGTTATACTCACAGACAATATTTTAACTGTTTTAGAAACTTCAGAGTGTTTCCTATCCAATAGTACTAATTATGTGCATATCCTAGTTTCTGGGCCTGAGTGGCAGGCCTTTTACTTTGGGCACGTCAGACTCTCCAAAACCGACACCTCAGCTGCCGCTCCCTAAGAAGTTAACATAGAAATCAATAGGCAGCCTGGACAAAAAGGTAATGTACATAAAAAACTGCAGATCCGGATGGATTTTCCTCGGGTTTTCGCCTGCTATATCAGTTCTGTTATACTCACAGACCATATTTTAACACTTTTAGAAACTTCAGAGTGTTTCCCATCCAATAGTACTAATTATGTGCATATCCTATTTTCTGGGCCTGAGTGGCAGGCATTTTACTTTGGGCACGCCAGACTCTCCAAAACCGTCAACTCTGCTACCGCTCACTAAGAAGTTAAAATGCAGAGGTGAGTAAGACTTCCAATGTGTTCATTACACATGGCAAATAAACTTCAAACTTGGTAAAGTATTTATTTAAAAAAAAGTATTTCACATAATGATGCCTTTAGAAGTTTGGTTCAATTACAAAACGTGTTCAGACTAGTCTACCTTCTCATCAGTCAGTTCATTGTATTGCAGACACTGTAGAAAACAGAGAAGGTTGACTGGACTCTGGGGCTTCTATTGTGTGCAGGCTACTGCTATCTAGTGGTGTGAGGCTCCATTGCACAACCATGGTCTCTATTTCTCCCAGGCCAGAGACTGACCCCTATTACAAAGCCTATAACCAATTACATTTCTCAATAGTACACACTTGGCATAAATAGTGAGAGAAGAGTACAGCCAACAATGTTCCATTAGGTTACAATAGAGTTTCACTAGAATGGTCATCATTTAATGCTACAATTCGTCCAAGAACTGAAACTGAAAAACCTGATCTCTCTCTCTCTCTCCTGTTCTGTCCCTCTCTCCCGTTCTCTCTTTCTGTCTCTCTGTCGTTCTCTCTCCCATGTTCTCTTTCTCTCTCCCGCCAGCTACCCAGCTGAAGTGTGACTGTGAGCAGCAGTTCAGTGCAGCAGCGGTGGAGGGAGGGATGGCAGGATGGAGGCATGGAGGGAGGAGATAGATGAGTGATGAGGCAGTGTTTGGTTAATGACAGGACGGGGTGTTAAACCTGAAGTGTTTAATTAACGCTACAATGGGCCTGCCTGTAACCCTACCGCCCATTCTGCCTTGATTGAGACCTCAGTCCTCACACGCACATGCTTGCGAATGCACATGCACTCACACACAAACCTCCTGCTGTACGATCTGCAAAAGAACAAGGGAGGAGAGAGGAGGGAGGAGCAAGGGGTGGAAGGGAGGTAAAGTGATAATGCTCCGCCACAAACACAAGATTGCTTTTTTTTCCCTCCCTCTAAACTCCATTTTCCGGGTCACTGCTATTGAATTCATTACTGTCTATGAAGAAGACATTGGGGTGGAGGAAGGAATAATGCTCTCTCTCTCTCTCTTTCTCTCTCTTCCCCTCACTGAGGAGTTGTGTGACTAGAGAGAGCTAGGGGCCAGGGGCCTAGGAAGGAGGAGGAGGAGAGGGGAGAGTAGTTTAATATGTGACATCTTTATCTAGTTTTAATTTCGGTCATAAACATTGAATGGTTTATTTGCTCATCTGCAGCTGTCTGCTCTGCTCTCCACCTCTCTCTCTCTCTCTCTCTCTCTCTCTCTCTCTCTCTCTCTCTCTCTATCTCTCTCTCTCTCACTCATCTCTCACTCTCTGACTCTGCCTCTCTCTTTCTCGTTCTCTCCGTTATTTAATTTGTTCTATCCTGGCAGCATCTCTCCAGTCTGTTTTATTCTCTTTCTCTTCCTCCAGGCCAAGCCAAGGCAATAGAATTAGATAACGATTTTTCTATTTTCAAATGAACTCAAAATGGACTTAGCAGATAGAAACAGGAAAAGCCAGCCTCTGGTACAACTCTATAGATTAAAATGAATAAACAACTGTTTGAAAATTGCTACATGACCAAATAGTAAATCCAATAAGCCACCCATCTCGTAAGATAATAGAGGGAGGGAGGGATGGAGAGATGGAGGGATGGAGTAGTAGTAGTAGTTCCTTGGTCTTGGGAGGATGGAGTCTGCTCTTTCCTATCCGAAGCTGCAGACGGAGGAATGACGCGACAGCGCTTTCCACCACTAGCGCTTCCCCCTGTGAGGGGTGACAGTGTGCATTCTGGGAGATCATCTGCTTCCTCCCCTCAGTCCCCGAGTGAGTCAATAGGCGCCATATGACAGCAGCTCACACATCACCCGGCACCCAGCGCGGCGACTGGGGCTGCTGCTAGAAATTTGCTTAAAGCCCATACCAATTAACTTCAGCCTGTCACAACGGATACGAGCCGGTTACGGGCAGCCAATGGGTGAGGGCCCTGTGTGCCTATTTGGCTGGCTGTCAGAGAAGAAGGGAAAGCTCAGCTGTTGTATGGATGGAAGAGAGAGGGAGAGAAAGAGCAGGAGAGCGAAGGAGAGAGAGAGGGTGAGAGAAAGAGAGAGAGACACACACAGAGACAAAGAGGGAGAGTAAGAGATAAAGAGAGAGAGCGAACGACAGGGACAACGAGACCGAAAGAGAGAGTCAAAGAGAGAGATCAGTGGAGGGGAGGCGTTTCTTCTCTTTTAAAGGGTATAAATCTGCAGCGATTCAGGCCTCTCTCTCTCTCTCTTGGTCGGTCTCGGTCTCCCTCCTTAATGATGATGTCAATCTGTGAAAAGGCTTGGCACACATTGGAGCTGTCAGGGGCCCATCCATCAGACAGGGGTTTGTCAAAGGAGCCGGGCTGCACAGCTCAGAGTAACGAGGCGCGCACAATGACGGCAAGCCCCCATTTGCATAGAAAATGACCCTCTTCTCTTTGGGAAAGTGATAGCGAGGATGAAGGGGATGGAGGGTATGTGGGAAAGGGGAAGGGGATAAAGAGAGTGTTTGGCCATTGTGGGTGTTTGTTGTTGAAGTGCCTTGTTGTGAGTCAGTGTGAATGGTTGTTGAAGTGCCTTGTTGTGAGTCAGTGTGAATGGTGTGAGTGTTGATTGGGATAGAAAAGGACAGGTCTTTGATGATTTCTCTCTTTCATTTCAAAGTGGAGATTGAGAACGATAATAGTTTGGATGTTTGTTGCTGTTTCAAAATGTTTATTTGTTTCATCCTCAGCTAATGTGTAGCTATAGCTATCTCTATATATTTAAGTTCTACTCAATTAAATCATATAACCTGATTAGGTTGATTCATTTTGTGATAAATCCAAGCCCAGTAGTTTATGTTCAGAGTGGTTGCCTCACCTCCACATCCCCAAAACACAGAGGAGCCACACACCATCGGGGCCCAGGCCCCTCACGTGCGCTTTGTCCATACTGCACGCTTTCTTTTCTCGCCCAAATGAGACATTGATGAATCCAGTGGGTTTTTCAACTTGGTTTTATGAACTACTCGAAGACTACACACTGACTTCATCTGCTAAACAAACACACCCACACACCCACACACACACACTGCTACCTCTACAGCTACCGTCCCTCCCACTGTGTGCTGGGAAGACAATGGTTAAAGCTACACATTAACACAGTCTGTTGTAGTGGCTATTCAGACACTTGTGCCATCTGGTCTGACTGGATTGTCCTTCTCCCTTCAGAGAGGGGACCGTGAGGGTCAGATCACCTGCAGGGATAGGGCAGAGTACATTACAAAGTGCTGGTCTATAATACAAGTGTGTGTGGGTTTGGGGGGGAGGGGGGGTGTTGTTGAGGTGGGGTGTGTGTTTGTGTGTGTGAGAGAGAAAAATACAAAAAGAGCGAGAAGGGGGAAAAAGAGGGAGCGGATGTGAATGAGTGCACGTGCGCATGCCCTAACTCTGTAGGCCCCTGTGTGGATAGTAGTGGGGGTCCTCCTGTTCCCTCATCCTGAACAGAGCCAGGGGACAGTAAAGGTGTCAGCACCATGATGGAAAGAGTGCTCCTCCACGGGACATCAGCAGCTGCTAGCCAGCTTTCCAGCAGCTTGGCCCTGCATGGTCCCCCCTGGTCACTCCACACTAGCCAGTGGTCTGGCCAGAGGTAGGACTGGTTAACATAAAGGACCGTAAGGGGTGGACCCTCTATTGGTCTACAGGCGTCACGAGGTTGGAGGTCAATGTGAGGAAGGTCAGATTATAGGTGCTTGAGTGCACGCGCAAAAGCATAGACACACACTTCTGAAATACAAATGCTGCATACAGCTTTGATGCAGCTGCTCAGATTAGCTAAAGTCAGGCCACCAGGACAATTATCATGGAGTGAAATGAAAGCTGTAAATTAAAAGCCATACCATGGATACTATTAACACAGACTAAAACATGAACTCTCCAAATCTTGTGACATGCAATACCCTGAACTATGTCTCATTACACAGTTTTAACCAAGTTGAGGGCTCCAGCACATCGTTTTATCTGCCCCAAACAATGTATTTTGGACTAGAACGTTCACCATCGTCAGCAGTACCTCCTTTCCAATAGTCAAATCTTAACAAACGCTGAGTGGTGGCTACCTAAACAAACACTCCAACACTACCTCTGCACCAGCAACAATGGCTGGTTCGTAAGAATCCTTTAAATCAAGCTTTATTAGCACAAACCTCTGTCCAAATCTCTCTTCAGTTGGATAGCTCAGCTTCCACGAGTCCAGTGCACGTCCAGTACACGTGCGTGTTCATGTTTGAACAGGTAGCATCATTAATCACATGCATACCAGAAAAGACAGTTAAAATCCTACTAGACAGTACACTTGGCAGACTGCCTTATTGCATTGTCATGGACCAATAAGCATCAAGCCCCAATCCCGCTTTCATCCAATCAAACAGCTGGCTTCACCGGGTCGTTAGGGAGGCGACGAATCAAAACGCTCCATACTCGGCCCGTTGCCCGGCCGCCTAATCTCACCAATGGGAGCACTGCGCTCTTGTAATCCAATTATATAGCAGATAAGCGATTTGTTAGACACTGTGTGTTGGTCTGGCAGCTAGCCAGTATGGTGGGTCTGTCTGGTTGGTAATAACGTGGCTGGGGATAGGAGCGGATAACGAGCACAGGAACAGAGAATGAAAACACACACACAAGAACAGGGTGATACAACAGGAGGGTGTAATGTACTAGCAGCAATAGCAGGATCAGTACATTTTCATGCAGGGTTTTTCCATTGGTCTCATTGATGCCATGCTGCATGATGACTATATCACAGGGACTAAAAGGCTGATTATTGGGTTGTAACAGCAGGTTGACCAGCTCATCGTGGAAATCCCCCCGTGTTAATTATGAGAACAGTTGTAGAAGCAAAATGCATGATTTCTGCATGTTCATTCCACCATAGGCCTGCTGTGAAAACCGGTGGATATATGCATAATATATGGGTAATCAAATCAAACCAATGTTTATTGGTTGCGTTCACAGATTTGCCGATGTCATCGCAGGTGAAGCGAAAGGCTTGTGTTTCTCGCTCCAACAGTTCAGTAATACAAAACGCACACATAATCCAGAAAAATTCAGAAATTAAGAAATATCAGAATGAGCAATGTCAGAAAATATAAATATATAACGTATATATAACGTATGGTGTGTATAAACCGAATGGACAGTGTATGATCAGAAAAGGTGGCTACATCAGTAGTTATATAGCATGAGCCATGAATACAGTATATACATATAAAGTGGGTAAAACAGTATGTAAACATTATTCAATTGATGGAGGCCACTGTGTTCTTGGGAACCTTTAATGCTGGAGACATGTTTTGCTAAACTTCCCCAGATCTGTCCCTCAACACAATTCTGTCTCGGAGCTCTACCTTCTATAGACAGGTGTGTGCCTTTCCAAATCATGTCCAATCAATTGAATTTACCACAGGTGGACTCCAATCCAGTTGTAGAAACATCTCAAGGATGAGCAACGGAAACAGGATGCACCTGAGCTCAATTTCGAGTCTCATAGCAAAGGGTCTGAATACTTATGTAAATAAGGTATTTATTTTTCTATTTTTTTGTATACATTTGCAAAAAAACTAAAAACCTGTTTTCGCTTCTTCAAAATGGGGTATTGTGTGTAGATTGCTTTTTTTTATTTAATCAATTTTAGAATAAGGCTGTAACATAACAAAATGTGGAAAAAGTCAAGGTGCAGGGTAGAGTGCCAGGTAGTAGCCGGGTAGAACAGTGACTAAGGCTAGTGGTGACTTTAACAGTCTAATGGCCTGGAGATATAACTGTTTTTCAGTGTGTCGGTCCCAGCTTTAATGCACCTGTACTGTCTACACCTTCTGGATGGTAGCAGGGTGAACAGGCCGTGGCTCGGGTGGCTGAGGTCCTAGATGATCTTCTTGGCCTTCTTGTGAGGGCTGTAGAGGGCTGTAGATGTCCTGGAGGGCAGGCATTGTGCCCCCGGTGATGCGTTGGACTGACCGCACCACCCTCTGGGGGAGCCCTGCAGTTGCGGACGGTGCACTTTCCATACCAAGCGGTGATACAGCCCGACAGGATGCCCTCAGTGGTGCATCTGTAGAAGTGCGTGAGGGTCTAATATGTCATAGACAACTAGTTATATTCCTAATGTACATTGCAAGGTTTGAGAGGAAGCAAAGTGACCAAATGTCCAATCAACTGGTCAGAATGGAGTGAGCAGGAGGGGTAGATAGGATAATGATGTGTTAGCTCTGTAGCTACATCACTCTGTCCTGTTGGGATGAAGGACAGTCTGTTTAGAGACAGACAACATATCCCACTTGTAAACGTAAAGATACATACTGTAGGCTGCTATTTACCTAAGTGCAAGTGTACAGAAATGCAAACTGATTCTGCATTCAGAGACTAGGTAACTTCCCATTTCCCTCAGACGTGGCAGTGTGTGAACACCTTGTTCTTGACACGATAGGACTTAATCATATCCTCTTCTCTCTTCGGAGAAGCACCGAACTGCTACATCACCTCTGAAAGGGGTGTGTGTGTGTGTGTTCGCATGCTAGTGCTTGCCTGTGTGTCTGTTCTCCTGTGTGTGTGTGTGTGTGTGCATAGCAAATCTTATTAAGAACACTTTCCTTCAAATCCACCCTGTTTCCCTCCACTCACTCTCCACCGCCGCTCTCTGAAAAAAGCCCCTCCGAGACGCCTTCCCAGCAGCCTCTGTAACTAATGACAGCCCTGGACAGATCTGACAGTGAGCTGTGTCTGTATATTGTGCTTAATATCATCATAATAATGAGAGCAAATTAGAACAATCAATTTCCACGGGCTGGTGCTTGATTGGACGAGAAGGGGGAAGTGACAAGGGGTGATCCATCATTCCACGGACCAGTCACATTAAGGGGAGCGCCGGGAGTGTGGTGGGGGCAGGTGGGCCGGGCTAGCGGCCAGTAACAGCCAATAGGGACGAGGCTGAGGAGAGCGAGGAGGGCAGGGCTAGGAATTAGACGCAGCGTTCTAGAAGAAAGCGTTTACTCAGCTGTGGTTTGGACTGGACAGTGGGTGTGTGTGTGTGTCATTTTACAGTATATACTTTGCTCTCCATGACAAAGGCCTTTTAAATGACAATAACGTTGTGTAAACACAATCAATTACTTTACCTCCAGCCAGCAACAAAACTACCATCACTCTATATTTTAACACACATCACCAATGACCTTGCTCTCACCTCTGACCTTAGAACCACCTCCAATTCAAAACAACACATTCTGAAAACCATGACATTGAGTTTTACTTTCAAATCTCAAACAAAGCAGATGTGGCATTTCGTCAACTACTTCTCTATTTCCTGTTGAGAGACTCAGTCAGTTGCTTGACAGCACGTATCCATTGCGGCCCCAGTCGGTGGTTCCCCGGCCCGTCTGCAGGGGCTGTGTTTGCAGATGGAAGCAGCAGCCTAGGGGTTAGAGAGACAGGGAGCAGCACCATTTCAATTCCCATCATGTGATCTACTATAATGCTCAATTACACCAGGCTGTGTGACAATACCTCACGGTGAACTGTCACCAGACCTTTGCTTCAAAATGGTTGTAGAAAACAGGCCTGTGCGTGGCTGAATATAACGTTTGAGGTAGTTCTCTGAAGATGTTTACAGGAGGGAGAAGTTCACCTTACATAAAGTATGATTTAAAGGGGCAATCTGGGACTTAAACAACAACAAAGCATTCTCCCAACAGTTTTTGGGAGTAACAGCTAAGAATTTGTGCACACAACACCTCAAATGGTTGTAGCCTACCAGATTAGAAAAGTAGTTGATGGAATTTTAACAGAGCAACTGTTGAATATGTAGTCTAGAGCAGTGGAGTGGGCCCTGTTTAAAAGTAGTGCGCTACATAGGGAATAGGGTGGTGTTTGGGACACTGCCCTAGTCATGATGAAGGTCGTGCCTGATCTTGCCTGATTGACTACCCAAACGTAAAATATGATGTATATTGTGACTTGTCAGGGCTGAAAAATATGATAACACCATGATGCACCATAACCAAAGACAGGAAACATGTTCAAGCTTATTTATTAATATAATTTACATACATTTGAATTCAAAACAACAACAAAGGACTTGATTTACACAACATGCCTACCACTTTGAAGGTGCAAAATAGTTTTTATTGTGAAACAAACAAGAAATAAGAAAAAAAAAGAAAAGAAAACTTGAACGTGCATAACTATTCACCCCCCCCCCCCCAATTACAGCTGCAAGTCTCTTGGGGTATGTCTCTATAAGCTTGACACATCTAGCCACTGGGATTTTTGCCCATTCTTCAAGGAAAAACTGCTTCAGCTTCAAGTTGGATGGGTTCTACTGGTGTACAGCAATCTTTAAGTCATACCACAGATTCTCAATTGGATTGAGGTCTGGGCTTTGACTAGGCCATTCCAAGATGTTTAAATGTTTCCCCCTAAACCACTCAAGTGTTGCTTTAGCAGTATGCTTAAGGTCATTTTCCTGCTGGAAGGAGAACCTCCGTCACACTCTCAAATCTCTGGAAGACTGAAACAGATTTCCCTCAAGAATTTCCCTGTATTTAGCACCATCCATCATTTCTTCAATTCTGACCAGTTTCCCAGTCCCTGCCAATGAAAAACATCCCCACAGCATGACCCTGCCACCACCATGCTTCACTGTGGGGATGATGTTCTCGGGGTGATGAGAGGTGTTGGGTTTGCGCCAGACATAGCGTTCCTCCATATGTTTGGGGAGTCTACCACATGCCTTTTGGCGAACACCAAACGTGTTTGCTTATTCTTTTCTTTAAGCAATGGCTTTTTATCTGGCTATTCTTCCATAAAGCCCAGCTCTGTGGAGTCTACGGCTTAAAGTGGTCCTATGGACAGATACTCCAATCTCCACTGTGGAGCTTTGCAGCTCCTTCGGGGTTATCTTTGGTCTCTTTGTTGCCTCTCTAATTATTGCCCTCCTTGCCTGGTCTGTGAGTTTTGGTGGGCGGCCCTCTCTTGGCAGGTTTGTTGTGGTGCCATATTCTTTCAATTTTTTAACAATGGATTTAATGGTGCTCTGTGGGATGTTTAAAGTTTCAGATGTTTTTTTATAACCCAACCCTGATCTGTACTTCTCCACAACTTTGTCCCTGACCTGTTTGGAGAGCTCCTTGGTCTACATAGTGCCACTTACTTGGTGGTGCCCCTTGCTTAGTGGTGTTACAGACTCTGGGGCCTTTCAGAACAGGTGTATATATATACTGAGATCATGTGACAGATCATGTGATACTTAGATTGCACACAGGTGAACTTTATTTAAGTAATTATGTGACTTCTGAAGGTAATTGGTTGCACCAGATCTTATTTAGGGGCTTCATAGCAAAGGTGAATACATATGCACACAACACTTTTCAGTTTTTTTTTAAACAAGTAATTTTTTTCATTCACTGTGTATGTCGATTCCATGAAATCCAAATTAAAATCCATTTAAATTACAGGTAGAAATGCAACAAAATAGGAAAAACGCCAAGGGGGTTAAATACTTTCGCAAGGCACTGTATATATTATACAGTATCAGTCAAAAGTTTGGACACACCTAAATTCCACAAATTAACTTTTAACATGGCACACCTGTTAAATGAAATGCATTCCAGGTGACTACCTCATGAAGCTGGTTGAGCGAATGCCAAGAGTGTGCAAAGCTATCATCAAGGCAAAGGGTGTTTAACTCTTTTTTTGGTTACTACATGATTCCATATGTATTATTTCACAGTTTTAATGTCTACACTATTATTCTAGGTACAATATAACGTGCAATATCCACTGAGTGTACAAAACATTAAGGACACCTGCTCTTTCCATGACATAGACTGACCTGGTGAATCCAGATGAAAGCTATGATCCCTTATTGATGTCACTTGTTAAATCCACTTCAATCAGTGTACATGAAGGGGAGGAGATGGGTAAAATAAGGTTTTTCAAGCCTTAAGACAATTGAGCATGGATTGTGTATGTGTGACATTCAGAGGGTGAATGGGCAAGACAAAAGATTTAAGTGCGTTTGAACAGGGTATGGTAGTAGGTGCCAGGCGCACCGGTTTGTGTGTGTCAAGAACTGCAACGCTGCTGGGTTTTTAACACTCAACAGTTTCCTGTGTGTATTAAGAATGGTCCACCACCCAAAGGACATCCGGACAACTTGACACAACTGTGGGAAGCATTAGATCAACACGGGCCAGCATCCATGTGGAACGCTTTCAACACCTTATAGAGTCCATGCCCCAACGAATTGAGGCTGTTCTGATGGCAAAAGAGGGTGCAACTCCATATTAGGAAGGTGTTCCTAATGTTTTGTACACTCAGTGTATACTGTATATATCCTCCTACACACTTTCTTGTGCATATCTGTTTAACAGGTACGATACAACGCACGACATATAACGTATCCTGCCTCGGAATATGGAATGACTACTACAGTAGCCACATTTACAAACTCTCACGCAAAAGAGAGAAGCAAAACCATAAACAAGCAAACTTCTCTTCAGCTAAGCAAGGTAAACATGATCAAAGACACTAAGACTTGGAGCACCTTCTTATGAAGCCTTATAAATGGATCGTAGCACCGTCTAATGTGCCATGAATACGTTGTTAAGGCATTATAACACTTGATAAAGTGTTTCTAAAACTATACCCTTCACCTGATGTGGTCCGAGCTCCTTTTCTGTCTAAACCAGTGATCAGGAAACGTGTCAGATCAGATATTGAATTCCTATCATGATCCTGTGTCAATAAATAAATACATTCTCTCTATACTGTACATTGTAGGAAAGGTTTTCACCCGGATTGAGAAAAGAAGACTTTCAGCATGATTCACGGAAAGAGAAGCACATAGAACTGAGAGGAGAGTGAAACCTAATGGTTGTAGACATGCTGACTTCCATACAATACATAGAGTCAATGTGGGCTACTGTACAACTGGTAACATCAATGGTTACATTTTGGAGCGGTATGGAGATAGATGTGTCAAAGATGTTTTTCATTTACATAGATATGGACATAATTAAACTTAGACACCATTGAGAAAACATTAAAACACCGGCACACATCTCACACACTATCCTAGAGCTCTTACTACATAAGGGGTTTTGTAGTGGTAGACTGACACAGGTGTCTGTAAACCATGAACACAGATTCAGAAGAAGAACGAAATGAAATACTGAACAATTAATCGAAATAGAGGATTTTTCCTTTGCTTTTCCCTGCCCAGTTAGTGCAGACAAAGTCCACCAATTCCACCACATTGCTTTCACCTATTCTGTCCCACTGGGCAATACCTGGTTAAATCAACGTTGTTTCCACATCATTTCAACAAATAAATTCAGTGTGATGACGTTGAATCAATGTGGAAAACTGATTGGATTTGCAAAAGGGAATTTTGGCTTTTTTTCAACTAACTTTTAACCTAAAGTCAATGTCATGGTGACATTTTATGTTGATTTCACATTGACTTCACGTTAGTTGACAACTCAACCAAATGGAAATCAAAAATAGATGTTTAACTGACGTCTGTGCCCAATGGGGTGTTTTCAGGTCAGCACAGATGAAGAGAGGAGACACTTTTAGACTACTGACGTCTCTATCGCTCTCTCTCTCCCTTTCCCCTTCTCTACTTCTTCTCTATCACTTCGTACTCCAGGTCGACGGCACCATAGCCGTTCATCTTGGCTAGTTTGAGGTTGTTAGCGACGCCCAGTCCGCTGCTCTCCTCCTCCAGCATGCCGTTCCTGGCAGCGAACATCTGGCTGATCTCCACAAATGTCTTGTTCTTGGTCTCGGGGACGATGAAGAAGACGTAGACCGCCACTGCCATGCACACGCCAAAGAACACCAGGTAGCAGTAGGCCCCTGCCGACATCTGGGGGGTGGAGAAAGAGTTGTTTGTTGAATGAATTGAATTGATTATTGGAGGGAACAGTAACAGGACATGATGCAAATTGGATCTTCAGACGACGGTACTTATTTAATTAAAACATTTGCTACTATACTACTGCTATACTACTAGTATACTACTACTAGTATACTACTAGTATACTACTGCTTTACTACTACAGATGAGTTTGAGGGGAGTTGAGGGAATAGGGAGCTAGATCGAGAGCTGTCGCGAAAAAGGCACGACTAAAATGCCAACATACAGCGGTAAAATGTGTGTACAGGAGTAATTATAGGCCAGTAGTTCTGACCTGTAGGAAGGGGAAGACAAAGCCGATGGTGAAGTTGGACAGCCAGTTGAGGCATCCAGCCACGGTGTAGGCAGCCGGACGATGGGACTGTTTAAACAGCTCTGCTGTAATCAGGAAGGGTACTCCAGCTACACAGGGACAGAGACACACACACACAATGAGACACATTGGCTGCATTTAGACAGGCAACCCAACTCTGATAATTTTTCCACTAATTGGTCTTTTGACCAATCAGATCAACTCTGAAAAAGATCTGATTGAAAAAATCTGATGTGATTGGTCAAAGAACAATTAGTGGAAAAAATATCAGAATGCGTGAACACAGCCATAGTCTACAAAAATATACTTTTCAAGCCATGATAGAATAACATCATGGGCTACTAGTTATAGTCACGTGAAGTTGGGCAAACTACCAACCCACTGATATTGATAACAGCAAGACTTTAGAGTAAGAATAGTACAATGAGGATTGAAACCACCATTATATTCCATCTATGTAAAACAGATGTAGGATCTTAATTTGACCCGTATTGTCACAGACAAATAAATCCTGCAGCAACAGGATTTGAACATTTAGTCCATAATATTGCTTGATTGGTAGTTAGGCTTTTAGCTGGCCAAAAGTAGGCTACATGAAAAGCACAATATTGTTAATATAACCATGTGTTAGTGTGGGTTTTCAGTGAACTTATGTAAATCACAAAGCTCATCTGAAAATTCTCAGCAACAAAAGAGTGATCAAATTAAGGTCCTACATCTGTATCTCAATATGTTAACTCTATAATATGTAGAATCTATAGACGGTTTCATTGCTCCAAATATCTAATTCATCATGGTTAGAAATGAGAGATATTATGAATGAGGAATAATACATTAGTAAAAGCCTAATGATGAACGTGTGAAGTTAAGTCCTCATTATTTGAGCATGATAATGACATGGGGAGAAGGCTTGATAATATAGTCAATAAGTAGGGCTCTGCAATTTGTCTACATCTGCAGTACTATGAGCTCCTTCACATTGTTTATGCAAGTTTTTGTCTCATGGAGACATTCATCACACACACACACACCAAAATATTCATTATGAACAATGAGCCATTGAAAATCTAATTGCGGCAAACAGAAAATCCTCATCTGAGCTTGATGTATGGATTTTGCCTGCTTGACGGATTACATTATGTAAACTAGTGCTGGGCTAATTCATCATGCTTCTAGCCACCATCAACACTCTAATAAACTGTTGCGTTCAGCCGACGAGCCTCAAACAAATGGGTGTAAGAATGGATGTTCCTGTTACCGTGGCAATTATGATTTCCTCATTTAGTGGATTAATGAAATACAATAGAGTAGCTATTTATGTTGGGTAAACAGTGAGGGGTTGTTTTGGCTGCCTTTTACTAGAGCACTTCTATATTCCACCACCAGAGAGCAGTGTTTCCTAGTTAGAAAATAACAGGCTGTGTCTACTGGATAAAGTGGAACGTTCAAAGTGCTATAGGTTTCTTAGAGGTTAAGAGTCAGTAACTGAAATGTTGCTGGTTCGAATCCCGGAGCCAACTTGGTGAAAAATCTGTTGATGTGCCCTTGAGCAAGACACTTAACCCTAGTTTCTCTGGATAACAGCATCTGCTAAATAACTTAAATGTACTTCTTAGAGTAGCATTATAGCCCCTAGTGCTAAAAGAGGAAGTACCCACTCTTCTATTGAGAGAGATATACATCCTGAGTATAGAACCTTGTTTTGAAGGAGAGAAACAAACAAACAGACCACCAGGGTAGATGTCTTACCTGGTCCTATACAGAAGCCAGCGATGATCCCCACCACACAGGCAACACTGATGTAGTGGGACTTAAATGGGCAGTGAATGGAAGCATAGGACAGTCATTATCAGAGACCATAGGACAGTCATCACATTACAAATAATAGACTGACTGGTTACTGATTATACTCATTAAAGAGACAGTCAAAGACACAGCGACAGTAACCAACGACAAAGAGAGTCTGCACGATTCAGACTAATAGTAATGAAGATTGCATTGTTCTTCTATAAACTGACCTGAAATCAGATTTTCACTTTTCACAGAAAATGCAGAATTCCAGGTCTGGTGAACTGATCCTAGACCTGTGTCTATAGGGGAAGATTCATGGATAGATGAACATACCTGGAGCATGAGGGAGAGAGTGATCCCTGCACAGCAAATTCCCATGAAGGTGAATCCACCAATCATCAGAGGTCTTCTGCCCAGCCGTTCAATGGTGAAGCACTGGACAAAGGAGAACAAGTTATTTCTATTGGCCGACAACTTAACATGTCAATGTTATGCTTCTGCATGGGAAAAATGGCAAACTGCTACCCAGAGACTGTGTTTCTTGGAATAGCTCAGGACCCAGTAGTATGTCCACTGACCTATATGTCTCTTTAGAAACTGGAGTCAGGGGATGCATCCCAAATGACACCCTATTTCCTTTGTAGTGCACTACTTTTGACCAGGGCCCAAAGGGGGATATATAGGGAATAGTGTGCCATTTGGGACAGACATGGTCTGAACCGAGCCGTACTGTATAGAATGTATACATAATATACTGTATATAATATAGCTGTGGTTTGAATATAGTATCTCAGTGGATATATGCTTAACAGTTCCTGAGGCATAGCCTTAATAGCTAAAGTACAGGCTCATCCAAAAGGAGTGTTGAAGTGAGTATTGCCACCAGCTACCAGACAATAATAATAACACCTCAGACTAGAGTAGGCTAGCTAATGTTAGCCTGGTTAAACCAGACTGAATGCTTCACTTACCTATGAGAGCAGCTTTCAGTCTGGTGAACCAGGCTAAGCTAGCATGCTCAGCTGTTGTGCTCACACAGTAATCCAATGACAGCTTGCTTACCCCTACGCATCCAGCGATAACCTCGATGGCTCCAGTTCCAACCGTGGTGTACTGGATCTGAGGGACCGGGATCCCTGCGTTCTCAAAAATGGCGTTGGTATAGAACCAGATCTGAAGAGAGAGAGAGCTGTAGATCAGTAGCTGAACAGTGAGTAAATCAAATCTAATTTTATTGGTCACATACACATGGTTAGCAGATGTTAATGCGAGTGTAGCGAAATGCTTGTGTTTCTAGTTCCGACCATGCAGTAGTATCTAACAAGTAATCTAACAAATTCACAACAACTACCTTATACACACAAGAGTAAAGGAATGAATACTAGTATGTACATATAAATATATGGATGAGCGATGGCTGACCGGCGTAGGCAAGATGCAGTAGATGGTATGGAGTACAGTATATACATATGAGATGAGTAATGTAGGATATGTAAACATTATATAAAATGGCATTTTTTTAAAGTGGCTAGTGATACATTTATTTCATCCAATTATAATTATTAAAGTGGCTAGAGATTTGAGTCGATGGCCGAACGGCATAGGCAAGATTCAGTAGATGGTTTAGAGTACAGTGTATAAATTTGATGAGTAATGTCGGATATGTAATTATTATATACAAAATTGTTTAAAGTGGCTAGTGATACATTTGTTACATCCAATTCCTATTATTTAAAGTGGCTAGAGATTTAAGTCAGTATGTTGGCAGCAGCCACTCAATGTTAGTGATGGCTGTTTAACAGTCTGATGGCCTTGAGGTAGAAGCTGTTTTTCAGTCTCTTGGTCCCAGCTTTGATGCACCTGTACTGACCTCGCCTTCTGGATGGTAGCGGGGTGAACAGGCAGTGGCTCGGGTGGTTGTTGTCCTTGATGATCATTTTGGCCTTCCTGTGACATCGGGTGGTGTAGGTGTCCTGAAGGGCAGGTAGTTTACCCCCGGTGATGCGTTGTGCAGTCCTCACTACCCTCTGGAGAGCCTTACGGTTGTGGGCGGAGCAGTTGCCGTACCAGGTGGTGATACAGCCCGACAGGATGCTCTCGATTGTGCATCTGTAGAAGTTTGTGAGTGATTTTGGTGACAAGACGAATTTCTTCAGCCTCCTGAGGTTGAAGAGGCGCTGTTGCGCCTTCTTCACCATGCTGTCTGTGTGGGTGGACCATTTCAGTTTGTCCGTGATGTGTACGCCGAGGAACTTAAAACTTTCCACCTTCTCCACTACTGTCCCGTCGATGTGGATAGGGGGGTGCTCCCTCTCCTGAAGTCCACGATCATCTCCTTTGTTTTGTTGACGTTGAGTGAGAGGTTATTTTCTTGACACCACACTCCGAGGGCCCTCACCTCCTCCCTGTAGGCCGTCTCGTCGCCGATCAAGCCTACCACTGTAGTGTCGTCAGCAAACTTGATGATTGAGTTGGATGCGTGCTTGGCCACGCAGTCATGAGTAAACAGGGAGTAGTGAATATGTACATTGTTGAATACACATGCTGTCGGGCTACATCTTTGTTGCATTGTTCTTTGAATACTAAATTTTTCCGTGTTCTGGACTGTATAGCGCTTACATCATCATCGACAGCAACATTAGTAACTGAGTGTACATATTAACATGGCCATCTGTTTTAACCTGGCTAAACAAATATGCCACGTTCAGCTAATGGTCATTCTTAAGCTCTTATTATTCATGGCTGATTCATCCTAATTGCTGTCATGACCATCCTAAATCCCATCTGTCAAATCAGACATATTTAATCAATGCTGTGGTTCAACATGTCAACGTTGGCTTATAGTATTCCCAGTGAAATGAGTGAATGTCATTATCTCGTTCGTCATACTTCACTACAACAACACACTAAGACGGACAAGATCAGGAAAAGTAGATGAAATGCACAGATATAGTTGGTTTCAGTAACCATCCAAACACATACATAGATTTTTCTACCCACTCATGGAAATAGGTCACATCCACACACTGGTATTTGCCCGTCCCTGTGTAGAATTCTGATTGGACTTCTAGAATCTAGCATCACCAAGCAGGAAATGGGTTGCAAAGACCTCCTCGGAATTCTAAAAGGTGGACATTGGGGTTCTTTGATATCACATTAGAGCGGTTGTGCTCCGTGTCTAGAACAGCTACGGCAGTAAAAAGCAGCATAGCGTGGCCGTGCTGTGAAATGGGGACCAGCATGAGACTGTGTATGCGAGTGCTTATCCACATGGTGCTGAAGGGCCAAGGGTCCATGTCACTTGGACCAGTGTGTGTGTGGAGATCCATTTGGACTATGAAATAAGGATGTGTGTGTGTGTGTGTGTCTAGGGTGTATTGTACAGTAATGAGGACCAGTGTGTGTGTGTGTGTCTAGGGTGTATTGTACAGTAATGAGGACCAGTGTGTGTGTGTCTAGGGTGTATTGTACAGTAATGAGGACCAGTGTGTGTGTGTGTGTCTAGGGTGTATTGTACAGTAATGAGGACCAGTGTGTGTGTGTGTGTCTAGGGTGTATTGTACAGTAATGAGGACCAGTGTGTGTGTGTGTGTCTATGGTGTATTGTACAGTAATGAGGACCAGTGTGTGTGTGTCTAGGGTGTATTGTACAGTAATGAGGACCAGTGTGTGTGTGTCTAGGGTGTATTGTACAGTAATGAGGACCAGTGTGTGTGTGTGTCTAGGGTGTATTGTACAGTAATGAGGACCAGTGTGTGTGTGTGTGTCTAGGGTGTATTGTACAGTAATGAGGACCAGTGTGTGTGTGTGTGTCTAGGGTGTATTGTACAGTAATGAGGACCAGTGTGTGTGTGTCTAGGGTGTATTGTACAGTAATGAGGACCAGTGTGTGTGTGTGTCTAGGGTGTATTGTACAGTAATGAGGACCAGTGTGTGTGTGTGTGTCTAGGGTGTATTGTACAGTAATGAGGACCAGTGTGTGTGTGTCTAGGGTGTATTGTACAGTAATGAGGACCAGTGTGTGTGTGTGTGTCTAGGGTGTATTGTACAGTAATGAGGACCAGTGTGTGTGTGTGTGTCTAGGGTGTATTGTACAGTAATGAGGACCAGTGTGTGTGTGTGTGTCTAGGGTGTATTGTACAGTAATGAGGCGTGCCCCTGCTTTGTCACTCAGCACCAGTGGTTCTAAGTGAGGCTGAATAATATAGTGGTGGTGGTGATAGGTGTATAAACACACACAGGGACACCAACTCTCCTGCATGTGCGCATGAATGTACGGACAAACACACAAACATTGACCCACCGCGTCGATACCGGACAGCTGCATGCCGATATTGACCACCACTATGGTGATGACCTGCCATCGGACGCTCCGGTCCTTCAGCAGACCGATGACCGACACGGTCTGGACCGAGGACATGGACCGCTGCTCCTCCTGCATCTCCTCGATCTCTGCCTGGATGTTCACTTTGGACCGGTACCACTTCAGAGCTGTGGAGAGAATTTCACTTAACTAGACTGGTGAGTACAGCACAGCTAGGGTTGTATACAGTATGGACAGTATTGAAACACAAGTCTTTGTTGTATTGGTCTGTGGTTATACAGCTTTCCCACCAAAAACGAACAAACAGAAAATCTGCATCTCTTCATATAATACTCCTTACAATAGCAATTCAGGTCTTTAGGTCTTTTACAGTCTACTCTATATGCCAAGAAAAGAAAGAACTATCAACTATATCCTCCTAATGGACGGAGCCTCCTCACCTGTGATGGTGGCGTGGACATTCCTCTTCTCTATGAGCAGGTACCGCGGGCTCTCTGGGAACCATGGCAACAGCATCAGCTGGAACATGGTGGGGATCACCACCAGAGACAGGAAGAGGGGCCAGTGCTCTTCCTGTTGAGGGGTTAGAGGCCAAGGATATAGGGACAGCAAGAGGTCAATATGAGTTTCTTTAAAAAAAAATGTATATAACAAAGTTTGAAGGTAGCAAATCTCTGGAATAAAAAAAACAGCCAAATAGTCTGCTGAATGGAGATCCTCGTAAAAGGTGAGTCTACCACGTGGGTCGATACTACTGACTGATCTGATTACTGTAGAACTGGGACACACTGCACATGTATTCAGATCACATTCCATGATAGCTCCGCCTTGAGAGGAGGATATCATTTCGCCAAAGAAAAGTCTGAAATGAAATGAATTTCACATACTCTTCTCGCATTGCAGTGTACTTGTATTAATCCTCCAATGTTTAGGCTTCACCAGCACGTCACAGGGTGAGTTTATTCTGTTAAACTCCGAGCGGTTGTTTTGGGCCCAGTACAGGGCCCGGAAAGTTTGGAGGGGTACTCCCCCACCCAAAACATTTAATAAATCAATAGGTCAGGAAATACAGTGACCTATCATTTGAAAGACACAGCCATTGTCTTTTTGGAAATTGAACTAAAATCTTACTGCTGGCAATGTCATAAGAATCTCCCCCTCACATTAAGGCCATATATCATGGATATATTCATAGAGTATGCAATGTAGGTCAAGTCACCAAAAGTGCAAACATTTAGTATGTATGGAAAGGGTACACCCTGATGGTCATTGTAAAGCAATGAATTTCTTTCTCTATCCACATGACCTTGTATGCATCCTAACGCTCACTCATTTACAATAGGAAAAGTGAATGGGATAACAAGTTAGAAGTTTCTTCCCTTGTTTGTGTCTTTTCTTTGATTGCTAGGGTAATTTTCAGCCATTTTGGAACAGTGACTCACTACCCTAACCAGACGCAACTGGTTTCATGTGGCCATGAGACGTCATGTGTTCTCGTATCTAGTGGACAAACTAGGAATCCGACAGGGGATACATTTACATCAATGGATAGGTAGAAACTTCATCTTTCACTTCATATGTATATAATTCCTGTAATATGAAAAATGAAGGCATGGAACTTTGCACATGCCCTTCGCTTTTAAAATGGCTGTGTTCCTATGGAAATGTGTGCATGTTTAGAATGCCACCATTATTTAAAATATATATATATTTTGGGGAACAGTAATTGGTGATATATTTTATTTCAAACCTAGACTTTAAAATGTCTTATTCCCCATCCCGCCCTCCGTGAAGAAAAAAACAAAAAAAACTGTACATTTCAGGGGGTTTAGGCCTGCTGAATGTCAGTCTCTGTAGTAGTCAAATTTTAATCACCTTTATCAGAATCCCACAGTTCTTACCTTTGTAACTATACTAAACATGTGTTTGTAGGACTTATAGTTTGGAAACCGAAATGTACTTTATGAGGATAGTATACAATATTATGCAGGGTTTAGAAAATGCCACCAGAGGGCGGTAGAGTTTAAGAGGTTACGTTTCATTTGTCTTTACCTCACCAAAGCTCTTTATCTATTTACGCCAAAGAAAAGATCAACAAAGAAGATTAACTATGAACTAAGATATTAAGGATAAGATTTTACTGCACCTTTCCCAGTAGTTCATGTAGCCCCAGGATCTGAGCGATGAAGACTCCTATACAGATAAAGAAGCTAGGCACGAGGCCCAGGAAGCCTCGCAGGTTCTTAGGCGCTATCTCCCCAGGTACATAGGTACCACACTCAGAGAGATACCTGGAGGGAGGGGAACAGAGGTTAGAGGTCATAGAGATTCTTAGGAGCTATCTCCCCCAGGTACATAGGTACCACACTCAGAGAGATAGCTGGAGGGAGGGGAACAGAGGTTAGAGGTCATAGAGGTTCTTAGGTGCTTTCTCCCTCAGGTACATATGGACATTACACAGATCAGATTCAGCATTAGCAGTTAACCTTACAGCTTGCATTGTTGCTGATAAGAGCTGATAATGTGTTGTAGAGCAACAGAAAGAAGACCCGATTCATTCAGATAAGTAAAACACAACACACAGAAATGCATATATCAAATGTATCTATTTAAAGCCTTTTTTAAAATCAGCAGAAACCCAGCCTAAAATCCCAAAGCGCAAGCAATGCAGTTGTAGAAGCACGGTGATAGGAAAAACTCCCTAGAAATGCAGGAACCTAGGAAGAAATCTAGAGAGGATAGTAAAAACTCCCCAGAAATCAGTCTCTGAGGGGTGGCCAGTCCTCTTCTGGCTGTGCCGGGTGGAGATAAGAGTACATGGCCATTAAGGCTAGATCGTTCTTCAAGATGTTCAAACGTTCATAGATGACCACCAGGGTCAAATAATAATCACAGTGGTTATAGAGGGTGCAACAGGTCAGCATCTCAGGAGTAAATGTCAGTTGGCTTTTCATAGCCGAGCATTCAGAGGTCGAGACAGTAGGTGCGGTAGAGAAAGACAGAGAGAGACAGAGAGTACTTGCGCCAGGTGTCAAGTTACGTACAGTATGTGTTATGTATGCCTTATGAATACCCACTCACATAGTGTTTCCTAATCCTTACTCAATACGTTAAGGACGGTAGGACTTAAATGGTATTATTCTCTGTTACTGCATTACCGGAGTGTACCCCTGTGATGAAGCGTCCAACAATGATCATCTCTGGAGAGCCAAAGGTCCTGCTGAAGCCCATGAAGGCTCCAGCTATAAACACCAGACATGTGATTCTCACCAGGGTCCCTTTCCTGTAGACAGCAGAACAATCAGCCTGAGAAACCTTCAACAAACCCTTGGCCAGTTTTCCATTGAATTCTCTTTTCCTTTCCCCATTTTCACAAAATCCTTAATCAAAATCCAGTTATCAGTCGAGGAGCTCTCAAACACCTTGGCATTTTCTATGATGCAGCACATCACTGACATTACAGTGCCTGTAGAAATTCTACACACCTTGAACTTTTTTCACATTTTGCTGCCTTAAAATGAAATCTAAAAAAGGGATTAAATTTGATTTTTTCATACACATCTAAACAATTTACTCCACATTTTCAAAGTCAAAGAAAGTTATAGAACATTTTCCAAATTAGGAAAATATTAAATATCCTAAATGGATAAGTCTCCACCACCATGAGGTAATACTTGGTGGAAGGCCATTACAGCTGTGAATCATTTTCATTAAGATTCTACCAACTTCGCACAACTTTTAGGACAACTTGAAAATCAGAGACAAGGTTTGAATATTGCTGTCCATCAATGATTCCCAACCAAATTTAATGAGCTTGAGCAATTTTGACCAAAAACAATGAATATACAGTATGTTCTCCTAAGAGTTGTGCAAAGTTGACAGAATCTTATTCCAAATGATTCACAGCTGCAATGGCTCCCAAAGGTGCTTCCACCAAGTATTAACTCAGGGGGGTGGAGAATTATCCATTTATGAATGTTCTAGAACTTTCTTCCACTTTGAAAATGTGGAGTATGTTGTGTAGATCTGTAGGAAAAATATGTACATTTTAATCCCTTTTTAGATTGAATTTTAAGGCAGCAGAATTTGAAAAAGGTTCAAGGGGGTGTAGACATTGACAGGCACTTGCACCAACACGAGTGGTCACAGACGAATGTGACTGTCATTTAGTTGTTTACTGATCAGTCAATGACGTTATGTCAATGACATTATAAAAACAAAGAGTCGCACACTCCATATGTATAACCTCCCGGTGATGTATTGGGTAAAACAAAATACCAACCTTTTGGGCATTCACTGTGCCTTCTTCAGGGTAATGTCATGAATACTTGAACCAGGTTATGTAAACAAACAGGGCAATTAGTGCAACCAATGGCAATAGTGAGGGTGTGTCGTAATTGCTAGGTTGATCAGAATGAATTGAGCGAAACTGTTAAAAGACAATAGCCCACAGCATATTGAATATATTATTTAATTATTATCATTAGCATAATATTAGCGTCAACATACATTGTTTCATTTAATGTCACCCATATATTTAACTATTTCCAATTTCATTCAATGTTTTTGTTACATGTAATCTTCTGGTTCAACGCTAACGCATAATAAGCATCATCAACAGGGGAACAACATAGGGTGCACGCTGATAAACTGTAGAAAGAATACATTCATTTACAAGACCTGTTCACAGAAAATATAATTGGTCATAAGAAGGGCATGAGATCAAGGTCAATATTCAGACCACTAGGGGTCAATGTTTTTAGACAGGATATCCAGTAGGCCTCCCTCTGTAGTAGTAGGATCTCCATGTTACCTCCTCTCGGTAGAGCAACATGCTCAATGCCTGTGTATTTGAGGGAGGAGATTGGCTGGTTAGCTTCAACAAAGTGAGCTGCTACTGGATTGTCAATGTTCTTACACCTGACTGAGCTGCGGTGTTCAGCTACGCGTCGTTTTAATTGTCTTTTCGTTTGTCCCACGTAGGCTTTCCCGAATGTACAGGTGATGAGGTAGACTACTCCCTTTGTCTTGCATGAGATGGTCCCCCCTAACAGGGATTTTTTGACATATGTGGGTGTCTGAAGAAGGATGTTTTTGTAGTGCTATTGCATTGTGCCATGGGCCACATTTGTAGTTCCCATTTGGAATGGGTGTCAAGAGAGTCCGGGGGCAGGTCAGATCTCATTAAGCTATCACCAATATTGCGACCACTCAATTGCACTGCTTTAATACATAACCTGGTTCAAGCATTCATGGCATTACCCTGAAGAAGGCAAAGTGATGCCGCAAACTTTTTTTTTTTTTTTTTACCAAATAAATTACTGGGAGGTTATACATATGGACTGTTTGACTCTATTTTCACAGCTTATAGTTTAACAGTTTATTCTCTGTTAGTCGGCACCTCTACACTAAATCATTTTCTCTGGGTGTGCGCCAGCTCATGCTTTTTTATTATGTCAATGGCGTTATGTCAATGGCGTTATGTCAATTATGGCTGGAGGGGTAAGTCTAAGACTTGGGGCTAAGTCTTACCTTCCAAATCTGGTGACTAGTATGCCCACCATGAGGCTGCCCACCATGCCCCCGATGGCAAACACAGACACGGTGACGGAGTACAACAACGTAAGCTTCTTGTCGTCCAGACCCCTCCCATTCCTTGCTACCATCGTCTGGTTAAAGAATGCCTTGATGTACTGGGAGAGGAGGAGGAAGAGAGGGAGGAAGAGTCAAACATGCCGTAGATCCCATGTCAAGTTAGAAGAAACTGCTAGAAGCAGACACCATTGTCTGGTTGTAAAGCTGCTTTATCGAATCAAATCACATTTGATTGGTCACATACACGTGGTTAGCAGATGTTAATGTGATGGCAGCGAGATGCTTGTGCTTCTAGTTCCGACAGTGCAGTAATATCTAACAAGTAATCTAACAATTCCCCAACAACTACCTAATACACACAAATCTAAAGGGGTGAATGAGAATATGTACATATAAGTACATGGATGAGCGATGGCCGAGCGGCACAGGCAAGGTGCAATAGATGGTTATAAAATACAGTATATACATGTGATATGAGTAATGTAAGATATGTAAACATTATTAAAGTGGCATTATTTAGAGTGGCATTGTTTAAAGTGACTAGTGATCCATTTATTAAAGTGACCAGTGATTGGGTCTCAATGTAGGCAGCAGCCTCTCTGAGTTAGCGGTTGCTATTTAGCAGTCTGATGGCCTTGAGATAGTACATAGAAGTTGTTTTTCAGTCTGAGGGAGGCGATGAGAAGGAGAAAGGGTAGAATGTAGATAAGGAAGTCATTTCAAGATAATAGAGTCTAGAAGTGATGGGATCAACAGACAATACCCAGTCCTTTATTCTTCTAACTATTTACATGTGTGGCTTTTGGCATTGTTACATTTGTCTGTAGCGTTTCTGTTCCCCTTTTATAGAGATTATGAAGGAAAATCTATTTTCACTCAATTTCAGTGCAGGCACATACAGTGCATTCGAAAAGTATTCAGACCCCTTCACTTTTTCCACATTGTTATGATACAGCACCCCAGAAGACTGGAGGCTGTAATCGCTGCCAAAGGAGCTTCAACAATGTACTGAGTCAAGTGTCTGAATACTTATGTAAAGAAGGTATTTCTGTTTTTATTTTTAATACATTTCTAAAAAGCAGTTTTTGCTTTGTCATTATGGGGATTGTGTGTAGATTGTGGAGAATTTGTATTTATTTAATCAATTTTAGAATAAGGCTGTAACGTAACAAAATGTGGAAAAAGCCAAGGGGTCTGAATACTTTTCGAATGCACTGTACGCCTGGCTATGCACTGTAATACAATGATGACAACGGTGGCTTAAACGCTGTCGCCTGACATCAGAACAGAGGTCAGGAAGGGCCAGAGAATAAGGTAACAATCGACCATTACAGACTCATTGAGTTGAATGGCTTAAATCACTTGTCTGTAAGTTGAAGTCAAATCCGATTAGTGAGCTAATAGCCTAATGTACAGTATGCTGACAGACTTCTGTTACTCCACTCCTTATTTAAAGTAACACAATGATGTCTGAGGTTTGCGCGTAATGCTGTTCCAAAAAGACATGCAGCATACTGTATAGGTGAATCTACCACACACGTCATGTACAGTACCACGAAAGTGTTGATCACAGAACACTTGTTTGGGTGCCCTCCCTTTAAAACTGACAGGCAGATATCCTTTAGCAGGCCCTTTGATAAAGCAGAGTACACTTTTTTTTTTATTGAGTCAATGGAGTGTTTTTGGATCATACTGTAGGAGAAAGAATGATTCCTCTCCCTTTGAGGAAAAATTACACATGATGAAGTCAAATAGACCACATCCTAGTCTTCCATGTGACTGTACTCTTAGGGGGAAAAAAAGCTATCTAGAGCCTAAAACAGGTTCTTTGGCTGTCCCCATAAAATAACCCTTCCGAAAAAACATTTTTTGGGTTGCAGGTAGAACCCTTTTAGGTTCCATGTACAACCCTTTCTGCAGAGGGCTCAACATCGAACCCAAAAGGGTTCTACCTGGAACCAAAAAGGGTTCTCCTATGGGGACAGCCAAATAACCTTTTTGGAAGCCTTTTTCTAAGAGTGTACTTCTCTCTCTCGCTCTCTGGCATTTTCAGGTCACGGCTAAAATTCAATTCCAGGGCCTCCTTTCCTGTCCTCTTTTTCTAATACTGGCCCCTCTCCTTCTCTAATGTCCTTATTGTCTCTGAATCAGCATGATGTTACTATTATGTAATTAATTCATCTTCTCTCTGCCTCTTCCTGGCCTTAGCTGAAACAGAGCAGTAAAATACAACTCTCTCACTGGAAGAGACAGACCTGGGTTCAAATACTATTGGAAATAATTTCAAACACATACGCTGGACTTGATTGAGCTTGCCTGGCACAATGTACCCAACAGAATAGTTGCCAAAGTGCTAAACTCAGTCATCCGACAATCCTGGTAGACTAAAACAAGCAGGCAAAGTATTTGAAAGATTTCAAATTTATTTGAACCCAGGTCTGTGAATAGACACTACAGTCTCGTGTGACAACCCATTTGGCAGGAAGGAGGCTCATTGATGGTCCTGATTCCCCACGTTACCGATTTGTTGGTGAAGTGTCGAGCAGTTTTTCTGCTTGTTTTCCAGATGTGAAAGACTAGGTTGTGTTTTGGAGGCGTGCACATTTCTAATTATTCTGTTTGTCCACTGGGGAATTTGAAGCAAGGACAATAAAAGGAGGGAACCGACAATTGGAGCAAGGGATTGTGTGACAGGGATGTAATCGATAAACATTCCTAAAATGGTTGTAAAAAAAAAGAGGGCGTGGACAGATTTGACAATGGGATTGAAATGAAAAACATTGCAATATCCATCACTGAAGAAAGCAACCTCGTCATCCTCATCACCAACAACTACAACAACAACCACAAGAACAGTAACATCAGGTATCCATGAGACAGGGAGGTGGTAGCATTTTCACTCATCTTACCATGCAACAATGCGTCATGGTATGGCCTGATTTTCCCCAGTGTCTGTGGGTTAGAGATGAGTACGATGAGTCTCTTCTTTAACGCCCAGGAAACTCAGATTCAAACTCCCATTAGACAGCTCTGCAAGCGGCCAGCGGTGGGTAGCCTAGCGGTTCGACCGTTGGGCCAGTAACCAAAAGCTCGCTGGTTCTAATACCTGAGCCGAAAAGGTGAAAATCTACTATGGCTGACCCTGTAAAACCCCCCAAAAATTCACTGCACCTATCCGGTGTGTGACAATAAAACATATCGTTTTTTTATGTACAAGCAACCGAAAAAAAATGCCTATTCGGCACCTCCAATCACTCATTAATACGATGCAGAAGTCAGAAGTCTACAACAGCTGAATACATTGGAGGTTCCGAAAATGCTGCTTGTACATTTTTACATAGACCTTTTTTCTACTTTTTTTTCCCCCCTCGAACATACTGGCCGTAACGGGAGTAAATTAAAAGTTGCTCAGCAAAACACCATATTTGGTAACAAAGGTATTTTGACATTTTAGCGCTTGGGAGTCAGACAAGAGACACGTCACACTCTTCATCGTCATCTCTAACCCAGAGACACTGTTGCTGTGGAAATGTGCGAATTATATTGTCTATGGAAGTATACGTCAATGGCCATTATGTGTTGTTTTAATGACACCATTTTGTCTCCTGAAGACAAATCAGTTTAGTTTATGAGATCCCTATCCAAGTCTAAGATGGAAATGCTCTGCAGTAGCAGGCCTTACAACGTCAACCGTTCCCATTGTGGAAATAACACAGTCTAATAATTTGAGTGACTTACCATGGCTGACTGAATTGACAGTTCACACTGAGCCTGTTCAACCATCCAGGTCAAAACAAATCTACCACAACCAGGAAATCAGGCAACAAGACTCATGGCCCGGCTCATGGGTGAAGTTTCCCATGGGTACAGACGTAGGATCAGCTTCCCTTCCCCTAATGTAAACGTTAACCAATAGTGGGGAAAATGCAAAAATGACCCAAGATCAGCAATTTCACACTACTCCCATGACTCTAGATGCGAGGAGAGTAGTAACATGGCGTGAACAGGATACTCACGGTGGTAAACCTATACAATACATATGGTGTCTTAGTTTGTGTAGCTCCTATGTTATATTCCACTAACTGCAGTACATATGTACTTATAAAAAGGATAGGTCGGGTCATGGAGTCTGTATATTCACAATAGGCCTATTCCTGTTGACTGTAAGTATCTCACTGAAATTGTATATTTCCCTGTTCACAACCATTTCAGTGCATGTAGGCCTGCTGTGTCTTATTGCATAGAGATGTTACTGTGGTGCCTCCTACCTCTGCAGGAGAGTTGACGACGGCCAGGTTGTAGCCATAGAGCATGGAGCTACCGAACGAGGCCAGGAAAGCCACGGCCAGCAGCGACTTGGTGAGAGACTAGGAGGAAGGAAAAGATGACACAACATTAGGAGATGCTGTACAGGTGTAGGGTCTTCATTTGATCATCCTGTTGCTCCAGGATTATTTTCCTGCTGTGAGAAACTGGTCAAATGAAGATCTTACACCAGGAAGTAGGAACACTGCAAAACCTGATGAGAAACACCCAAGACATCTGATAACATCTGGAAAGTTTTATCATACAATATGGGGTTGTATGACAGGGTTTTTTCTGAGCACATATACGGACCAGGAAAACCCCTAGGCCCTGGTTACAGGTTATCAGGTAAAATCTGGGCCCTGGTTACAGGTCATCAGGTAAAACTGGGCCCTGGTTACAGGTCATCAGGTAAAACTGGGCCCTGGTTACAGGTCATCAGGTAAAACTGGGCCCTGGTTACAGGTCATCAGGTAAAACTGGGCCCTGGTTACAGGTCATCAGGTAAAACTCAGGGTCCTAAATACACTCAGAAAAAAAGGATCCAAAAGGATGCTTTGGCAGTCCCAATAGGGTAAGCCTTTTTGGTTCCAGGTAGAACCCTTTTGGGTTCCATGTAGACCCCTCTGTGGAAATGGCCCTACATGGAGCCCAAATGGGTTCTACCTGGACCCAAAAGGGTTCTTCAAAGGTTCTCCAATGGGGACAGCAGAATAACCATTTTAGGTTCTAGCAAGCAATTTTCTGTTTACCAATATACAGTGAGGGAAAAAAGTATTTGATCCCCTGCTGATTTTGTATATTTGCCCACTGACAAAGAAATGATCAGTCTATAATTTTAATGGTAGGTTGATTTGAACAGTGAGAGACAGAATAACAAAAAAAATCCAGAAAAACACATGTGAAAAATGTTATATATTGATTTGCATTTTAATGAGGGAAATAAGTATTTGACCCCTCTGCAAAACATGACTTAGTACTTGGTGGCAAAACCCTGTTGGCAATCACAGAGGTCAGACGTTTCTTCTAGTTGGCCACCAGGTTTGCACACATCTCAGGAGGGATTTTGTCCCACTCCTCTTTGCAGATCTTCTCCAAGTCATTAAGGTTTCAAGGCTGATGTTTGGCAACTCAAAACTTCAGCTCCCTCCACAGATTTTCTATGGGATTATGGTCTGGAGACTGGCTAGGCCACTCCAGGACCTTAATGTGCTTCTTCTTGAGCCACACCTTTGTTGCCTTGGCCGTGTGTTTTGGGTCATTGTCATGCTGGAATACCCATCCACGACCCATTTTCAATGCCCTGGCTGAGGGAAGGAGGTTCTCACCCAAGATTTCATGGTACATGGCCCCGTCCATCGCCCCTTTGATGAGGTGAAGTTGTCCTGTCCCTTAGCAGAAAAAACACCCCCAACGCATAATGTTTCCACCTCCATGTTTGACGGTGGGGATGGTGTTCTTGGGGTCATAGGCAGCATTCCTCCTCCTCCAAACATGGCGAGTTGAGTTGATGCCAAAGAGTTCCATTTTGGTCTCATCTGACCACAACGCTTTCACCCAGTTGTCCTCTGAATCATTCAGATGTTCATTGGCACTGGCTTCAGACGTGCATGTATATGTGCTTTCTTGAGCAGGGGGGACCTTGCGGGCGCTGCAGGATTTCAGTCCTTCACGGCGTAGTGTGTTACCAATTGTTTTCTTGGTGACTATGGTCCCAGCTGCCTTGAGATCATTTAAAGAGATCCTCCCGTGTAGTTCTGGGCTGATTCCTCACCGTTCTCATGATTATTGCAACTCCACGAGGTGAGATCTTGCATGGAGCCCCAGGCCGAGGGAGATTGACAGTTCTTTTGTGTTTCTTCCATTTGCGAATAATCGCACCAACTGTTGTCACCTTCTCACCAAGCTGCTTGGCGATGGTCTTGTAGCCCATTCCAGCCTTGTGTAGGTCTACAATCTTGTCCCTGACATCCTTGGAGAGCTCTTTGGTCTTGGCCATGGTGGAGAGTTTGGAATCTGATTGATTGCTTCTGTGGACAGGTGTCTTTTATACAGGTAACAACTGAGATTAGAGCACTCCCTTTAAGAGTGTGCTCCTAATCTCAGCTCGTTACCTGTATAAAAGACACCTGGGAGCCAGAAATCTTTCTGATTGAGAGTGGGTCAAATACTTATTTCCCTCATTAAAATGCAAATCAATTTATAACATTTTTCACATGCATTTTTCTGGATTTTTTTGTTGTTATTCTGTCTCTCACTGTTCAAATAAACCTACCATTAAAATTATAGACTGATCATTTCTTTGTCAGTGGGCAAACGTACAAAATCAGGAGGGGATCAAATACTTTTTTTCCCCCTCACTGTATTTATGATAATTTTATTAATGGAGTCATGTGGTGTAGGCCTAAGTGTTGGAGAGAACAGTACAAACTGTGACTGTAAATACTATGAAACAGGTCATTGGGCATTTCAATAGAAAATATACATAACCATAGTTCATTATGCTTAATGATGATTTAAAATCAACCTGTCAACATAACAGCTTTCTGTGATGTACTGTACAGAACCAGTTTTCATAGGGAAGTTGACCTGAATGTAACTACATTACAACACTTAAAGTATAGCATTATTGATATTATGAGCATTAAACTCTAGGTTACACTTCATAGATCAGTTATGGATAAACAAATCTGCAATGCAAGCAATTATTAAGTAAAGTATACAACTTCTACTGTTACTAGGCTACTTTAACAACAACAGCTGCCACAAAATGTGTTGCTATAGCCTTGTGACAGACTTGTGACAAATTGAGTAGCTGGCAGGCATGCAAGATTTGGGTGCCGAGATTAGCGCCACTATACAATGACAACAATGTGTATAAGGGTGTCAGAGTCTGAAATGGTTCATTTCATTTCTACTATCTGTGGCCGGATTAGTATGGAATTATGAGATTAGTAAATTATGAGATTAGTACATGATTTCGCATGTACAAGCGTTTAATACATCATAAATAGAGTATGGGTTGGATACTGTCTGGGACAAGGAGAGCTGTACTGTACTGGACCTTGGCCGAACCTGGGTCATGTTCATTGGGCACAAAATAGAAGATAATGGATTGAAAAAGGGAGGGACAACCTGGACTTGTCCAATAAGAATACTTGTTTTCTTTTTCGGTTGCAAAACTTTTTTATTGTTAATCTGTTGCGTGCCTGAATGAATACAGCCCTGTTTAGTCAGCCTGCTGGAATTGGTCCAACCCTCGAATCAGTTGGAAGCTACTCAGTTACCACCTGCCAAATACAGAATTACTGTACACTTTTTCATGTGTTCGTTTTTTTCCTAACTTGGTGTAGCAAGAAAAGGCTTGAGGAAAGGTTTAAAAAAAAAATAATCACACTACAGATAGTTGTATAAACATCTAGAATTGGTTATGGACAAATAGACCAGTTCAATAAAAAATGTAATCTAAATGTAAAGTTGACAGAAAATCCCTTTACAAGGCCAAACTCTATTCTACTCTATTATTCAGAGTGGGACAGAATCAGAATAGGCTACTACGACCAATAATCTACCAGAATCTTTGTGTCAGCATACAAGCTAACTGCACTAACTTGATTGATGGCCTGCAATGGCTTCTTGATAGCTAGCTATAAGGTTGGGAGATTGGGATCCCACTGTAGCTGGGCTAGCTAAAGCCAACTTCATAACATATCTAGGTGGCTAGTAGTATTACAGAGAAACACAAAATCAAAACAAAAAAATACAAAAAATATTTTGTCATTTTAAAACAGAAAAAAATCTGTGGGGGCACGTGCCCCCTGTGCCCCTATGGGCATGAAGGCTCTGCATAAACTGAGACATACTAGGCTAAGTAGAAGTACTGTGTTATTGTAGTAGTCAGGAGCCCTGCCTGAACTTAGCCCCCTGTCCAGATGCTGAATTCCAGCACAGCCAGCTTAACTGACATCCCCAGTACACAGGGTTAGTAGCTGAGAGAGGATTTAACTACACTCTAATAACCAAACTTAACCAAACCTCATCAGGAGTACAGCAGAAAGCAACAGAAGCTGCTTTTGGGAAAGTCAACTGTGGATAGTAGGTATGGGGGTGAATGGTTGAGGCATAGTACAACAAGAACACATAAGGACAAGAGCTAAAATAATGATCTGGATACAATAAGCTACGACTCCACAGCAGGTGTACAGTAGTAGCCTATAGCATGATTACAAACGCTCAAGACATACTCATATTTACAACGAATGAATGAATAGACGAGTGTAAACAAAGTACCCAGGGCCGTTTATAGTTCCGTATAGAGTTCATAGAATCAAAACATCCTGATGTAAATGTATTAACATAGATCCGATATGGAGCTCAATCCAAAACAAAAGCTGTCCTTGTCTAAACTGCCTATAAAGATTACTCAAACGCTTTGGGGCCTACCACTCATGTACTTTAGAGGCCTCCTCTATCTTGCGATCATCGTAAAACAAACAGGCAGACAAAGCCTTAATTTCAGAGAAGTTAGGGTGAACAATAAAAAGCATAGTGGAGCATGGCTAGCCTAGGAACCTAATTCAATCTTCTTAAAGGGCCAGTGGGAGAGACTAACAGACAACCACACACGAAAATGGCCGAAAAGAGACAATGCAGCATTGTGACATCCAATAGGTCGCTCTAGTCTTCTGACAAGCCTGGATTCAGTGGCTTGTATTGAAGTTCATAAGAGGCTTTAACTATTGATTGGATCTTAAAAAGACATATTTGTTTCCATTAAAAGTCCCAGTTACTAGGTATCCTTTTCTGAGTAAAATGTTGAAAAGTTTTCCACTTATAAGCTCAAGTTGCAGCAGTTTAGATGTTCTGATGTTTTAGCTGGTCTAGATGAGCTGCATTCCTTAGTGAATTGAAAGCACTGGCTGAGAGATGAATGCAGAGAGGTGTAAACCACACAGCAGAATGCACTGTAGGCTAAAACAACACACGCACAGTAATGTGTATTGGGAAGGGTTTGCAGTCCACTACAATAGGCCGACAACGTTGCCATGCCATAATATACATGTTTTTTTTTTTATCTGAAAATAAGCCATACTGAATATAAGCCATATTTGTAGCCTACCATATATGGCCATAAAAGGGAAATGGCAAGAATATTTTTCAGGATAAAAAATATATTGAAAGCCAGTTAGATCTCCAACGTGGAGTGTATATAAAAATGTATAAAAATGGAATAAAGTGATATACTTGTAGAGAAGGCACAACTATGTTAGAAAAGTGATGAAAGAAAATGTAGTCCGTCTTTGTATGAAATAAACAAAAATCTATAGGAATCATCAAAAAGCCAATTAATAAAACAGAATCAACACTTACCCCTCACATTTCCCATCTTCTGCTAATAACACTTCCTCTGCCATCTATGAAATCATCAATAAATGCTCCCTGGGTTTGCGGTGCGGTTTTCAGAGAAAGGAATGTTTCTCCTACAACACTTTTTATACCACAGGCATCTCCATCCATGTTATTTTGGGTGGAAAGAGGCGGGTTCTGATGACTGACATAATTGAGAAGTTGTGAAAGCTTCTGCCTACCAATCCACGGAGCACAAAGCCTACAGGCCCCTCCCAGCAGCAAACCAACTTCCTCGGTTCTGCTTGATGGACTGCACGCAATCACATGATGGTTGTCAGCGTGACTCTCCGAGCCAAGAGCGACTACCTTAGTGAATTCAATCAGCTTTGCCTCTGTTAATGTGTTGTTAAGAGCCTTCTGAGCAAAAAACAATTGGAGGTAAGACTCAAAAGTCCATTGAAAAAATACCTAAAATGGACAACAATGCTTCTTGCTAGTCTAAAGTGTATTATTGTAAAAACAATCACCAACATTAAAGGCCTACAACCTACAATGTCCTTCATACATTTTAGGCTATACATCATTCTCAAATTGTCATTTGGTAGACACTGTAACGAGTGCACTGAGAGTCAGGACGCAAGTTCAGGGAGTGAGTGTTTTAAACCAATGAACACAGAACACAAACAACACACCAATGTGAAAGCAGAGTCAACAACACCTGAGGAAAGAACCCAGGGGAGTGACAGATATAGGGAAGATAATCAAGGAGGTGATGGAGTCCAGGTGAGTGTCATGAGGCGCAGGTGTACGAGACGATGGTGACAGGTGTGCGGGATAATCATCAGCCTGATGACCTAGAGGCCGGAGAGGGAGTATACGTGACACACTGATTCATAAACATTGTAGATAGGCTAGCCTACTATGCATATAATTTAATGTATCAAATTAAATCAAATGTTATTGGTCACATACCCATATTTAGCAGATGTTACTGCGGGTGTAGCGAAATGCTTGTGTTCCTAATAGTGTAGTAGTATATCACAATGTACAGTACCAGTCAAAAGTTTGGACACACCTACTCATTCAAGGGTTTTTCTTTATTTTACTATTGTCTACATTGTAGAATAATAGTGAAGACACCCAAACTATAAAATAACACATATGGAATCATGTAGTAACCATAAAAGTGTCCGAATCAAAATATATTTTATATTTGAGATTCTTCAAAGTAGCCACCCTTTGACTTGATGACAGCTTTGCACACTCTTGGCATTCTCTCAACCAGCTTCGTGAGGTAGTCACCTGGAATGCATTTCAATTAACAGGTGTGCCTTGTTAAAAGTTAATTTGTGGAATGTCCTTCCTTCTTAATGCGTTTGAGCCAATCAGTTGTGTTGTGACAAGGTAGGGTTGGAATAGCCCTATTTGGTAAAAGACCAAGTCCACATTATGGCAAGAACAGCTCAAATAAGCAAAGAGAAATTACAGTCTGTCATTACTTTAAGACATGAAGGTCAGTCAATACGGAACATTTCAAGAACTTTGAAAGTTTCTTCAAGTGCAGTCGCAAAAATCATCAAACGCTATGATGAAACTGGTTCTCATGAGGACCGCCACAGGAAAGGAAGACCCAGAGTTACCTCTGCTGCAGAGGATAAGTTCATTAGAGTTACCAGCCTCAGAAATTGTCAATTAACTGCACCTCAGATTGCAGCCCAAATAAATGCTTCACAGACACATCTCAACATCAACTGTTCAGAGGAGACTGTGTGAATCAGGTCTTCATGGTCGAATTGCTGCAAAGAAACCACTACTAAAGGACACCAATAAGAAGAAGAGACTTGCTTGGGCCAAGAAACACGAGCAATGGACATTATACCGGTGGAAATCTGTCCTTTGGTCTGCAGTCCAAATTTAAGATTGTTGGTTCCAACAGCCGTGTCTTTGTGAGATGCAGAGTAGGTGAACAGATGATCTCCGCATGTGTGGTTCCCACCATGAAGCATGGAGGAGTAGGAGTGATGGTGTGGGGGTGCTTTGCTGGTGACATTGTCAGTGGTTTATTTAGAATTCACTGCACACTTAACCAGCATGGCTACCACAGAATTCTGCAGCGATGCGCCATCCCATCTGGTTTGCGTTTAGTGGGACTATCATTTGTTTTTCCTCAGGACAATGACCCAAAACACACCTCCAGGCACTGTAAGGGCCATTTGACCAAGAAGGAGAGTGACACACACGGATACCTGGCCTCCACAATCACCCGACCTCAACCCAATTGAGATGGTTTGGGATAAGTTGGACCGCAGAGTGAAGGAAAAGCAGCCAACAAGTGCTCAGCATATGTGGGAACTCCTTCAGGACAGTTGGAAAAGCATTCCAGGTGACTACCTCAAGAAGCTGGTTGAGAAAATGCCAAGAGTGTGCAAAGCTGTCATCAAGGCAAAGGGTGGCTACTTTGAAGAATCTCAAATATAAAATATATATTTGTTTAAAACTTTTTTTACTTACTACATGATTCCATATGTGTTATTTGATTGTAGAATAATAGTGAAGACATCAAAACAATGTAGAAACATTTTAAATAAAGAAAAACCCTTGAATGAGAAGGTGTGTCCAAACTTTTGACTGGTACTGTATGTCATGATTGTTATGATTGTCATGTAATCCCATATTATTTCCACAGTAGGCCTGAATACAGTAAGCGCCCTCTTCAGTTATTCATAAAAGATATAAGAGGCCAGATCAAATGTAATATTTGACTGTCTTTAGCTATGGGTCTGTCATGCTTTTCTTCCCTCGGGAATGACCAAAGCGCAGCGACGTAGGGCGTGCTGGACTCTCTAAGCGCACGGGGAGCCTGGTGCGCGGAGCCGGGAACAGGGACTGGACGTGTTGACTCCACAACACGAACTGGGATCTTGGAACTCGGAACAGGGACTGGACGTGTTGACTCCACAACACGAACAGGGGACCTGATGCGGAGAGCAGGCACCACTCTTCCAGGTAGCACACTGACCCTGGCCTGACCGATGAGTGGCGCTGGGATCTCTCGGACTGGGCTGTGGATTCGCACCGGAGATTCTGCCCGTGGGACCGCAGGATATCTGGGTCCCAAAGCGCACTGGAGACCTGGCGCGCAGAGCTGGCACCACTCTTCCAGGTAGCACACAGACTTTGGCCTGACCGATGAGTGGTGCTGGGATCTCGCACTGGGCTGTGAACACGCATCGGAGACGCTGCACGCAGAACCGGTGCAGGATATCCAGGTCCCAGGAGACGCACTGGAGATCTGGCGTGCAGAGCTGGCACCACTCTTCCTGGCTGCACGCTCAGTCTAGCCCGACTGATAATTGGAGCTGGAATCTTCGCACCGGCCTCTGAATACGCACAGGAGAAACCGTGCGCAAGACTGCATAGCAGGGTGACCTCTCCGTGCGGCGCTCTCTCCAACGCTCTCTCCACAAAGCACGAGGAGTTGGCTCAGGAGTCCCTCCTGAACCGGCCAACCTCCTCGTGTGCCCCCAAAAGTTTCTTGGGGCTGTCTTTCGGACCTCCGTGCCAGGCGAGTCCCAATGAGCTGTTCCCTGGTCCAGTACTCCCGGGTCTCTCGCTGCTTGGTCTTCGGTTGGTGGGTTATTCTGTCATGCTTTTCTTCCCTCGGGAATGACCAAAGCGCAGCGACGTAACCAGAATACATGTTTATTTACAAAAACGGGACGAGACGGAACAAAACAATAAACGATGAACAAGACGTGAACCCTAACGCTAAATCCTAAACTGAACACAGAGATCTAAACCTAAACCCGACTGGCGAAACCTAACTAAACACGAAAGGCGAAACCTAACTAAACACGAATGACAAGCACCTGACTGAACACTATAACCATAACATAAACAATAACCCACGAAACTAAAGTGCAACCCCCAAACATATATATGATTCCCAATTAGAGGTAACGAGACTCAGCTGCCTCTAATTGGGAACCATTATCCCAACATAGAAATAGACACCATAGAACACACAAACCCTACACCAAAAGCGAAACCAAAACGCTCCAGCCTGTCATCTCAGGCCTGGGAGTTACAGTAGCCCCCAAAGGCGCGGACTCGGACGCCCAAAAGTCCGTGGGGGTCTTGAGATGGGTCCCTTTGTTCCAGGTGGGGGCTCCGGTGCCGGCCGTGCTGGCTCGAGTTCACGCACGGAGGCCCCGGACCATTCCCTGGAACTCTGGTGCGTGGAGCAGAAGCTGGGCGTACTGGACTCATGATGCTCACGGGAACTCTGGTGCGTGGAGCTGGAACTGGCCATACTGGACTCATGATGCTCACCGGAACTCTGGTGCGTGGAGCTGGAACTGGCCATACTGGACTCATGATGCTCACCGGAACTCTGGTGCGTGGAGCAGGACCTGGCCTTACCGGACCCACGATGCTCACGGGGACTCTGGTACGTGGAGCAGGAACTGGCCGTACTGGACTCGTGATGCTCACGGGAACTCTGGTGCGTGGAGCAGGAACTGGTCGTAGTGAACTCGTGATGTTCACTGGAACTCTGGTGCGTGGAGCAGGAACTGGCCGTACTGGACTCGTGATGCTCACGGGAACTCTGGTGCGTGGAGCAGGAACTGGTCGTACTGGACTCGTGATGCTCATGGGAACTCTGGTGCGTGGAGCAGGAGCCGGTCGTACTGGACTCGTGATGCTCACTGGAACTCTGGTGCGTGGAGCAGGAACTGGCAGTACTGGACTCGTGATGCTCACTGGAACTCTGGTGCGTGGAGCAGGAACTGGCAGTACTGGACTCGTGATGCTCACTGGAACTCTGGTGCGTGGAGCAGGAACTGGTCGTACTGGACTCGTAATGCTCACTGGAACTCTGGTGCGTGGAGCAGGAACTGGTCGTACTGGACTCGTGATGCTCACTGGAACTCTGGTGCGTGGAGCGGGAACAGGCCGAACTGGGCTCGGGACGCGCACTCTGGTGCTTGAGGCGGGAACAGGCCGAACTGGGCTCGTGGCGCGCACTCTGGTGCGGGGAGCGGGAACCGGCCGAACTGGGCTCGTGATGCGCACTCTGGTGCGGGGAGCGGGAACAGGCCGAACTGGGCTCGTGACGCGCACTCTGGTGCGGGGAGCGGGAACAGGTCGAACTGGGCTCTCCAAGCGCACGGGGGGCCTGGTGCGCGGAGTCGGAACAGGGCGTGCTGGACTCTCTAAGCGCCGCGGGAGCCTGGTGCGCGGAGCCGGAACAGGGCGTGCTGGACTCTCTAAGCGCACGGGGAGCCTGGTGCGCGGAGCCGGAACAGGGACTGGACGTGTTGACTCCACAACACGAACTGGGATCTTGGAACTCGGAACAGGGACTGGACGTGTTGACTCCATAACACGAACTGGGATCTTGGAACTCGGAACAGGGACTGGACGTGTTGACTCCACAACACGGACAGGGGACCTGATGCGGAGAGCAGGCACCACTCTTCCAGGTAGCACACTGACCCTGGCCTGACCGATGAGTGGCGCTGGGATCTCTCGGACTGGGCTGTGGATTCGCACCGGAGATTCTGCCCGTAGGACCGCAGGATATCTGGGTCCCAAAAGGTGCACAGGAGACCTGGCGCGCAGAGCTGGCACCACTCTTCCAGGTAGCACACAGACTTTGGCCTGACCGATGAGTGGTGCTGGGATCTCTCGCACTGGGCTGTGAACACGTACCGGAGACGCTGCACGCAGAACCGGTGCAGGATATCCAGGTCCCAGGAGACGCACTGGAGATCTGGCGTGCAGAGCTGGCACCACTCTTCCTGGCTGCACGCTCAGTCTAGCCCGACTGATAATTGGAGCTGGAATCTTTCGCACCGGCCTCTGAATACGCACAGGAGAAACCGCGGCGCAAGACTGCATAGCAGGGTGACCTCTCCGTGCGACGCTCTCTCCAACGCTCTCTCCACAAAGCACGAGGAGTTGGCTCAGGAGTCCTTCCTGAACCGGCCAACCTCCTCGTGTGCCCCCCCCCAAAAGTTTCTTGGGGCTGTCTTTCAGACCTCCGTGCCAGGTGAGTCCCAATGAGCTGTTCCCTGGTCCAGTACTCCCGGGTCTCTCGCTGCTTGGTCTTCGGTTGGTGGGTTATTCTGTCATGCTTTTCTTCCCTCGGGAATGACCAAAGCGCAGCGACGTAACCAGAATACATGTTTATTTACAAAAACGGGACGAGACGGAACAAAACAATAAACGATGAACAAGACGTGAACCCTAACGCTAAATCCTAAACTGAACACAGAGATCTAAACCTAAACCCGACTGGCGAAACCTAACTAAACACGAAAGGTGAAACCTAACTAAACACGAATGACAAGCACCTGACTGAACACGATAACCATAACATAAACAATAACTCACGAAACTAAAGTGCAACCCCCAAACATATATATGATTCCCAATTAGAGGTAACGAGACTCAGCTGCCTCTAATTGGGAACCATTATCCCAACATAGAAATAGACACCATAGAACACACAAACCCTACACCAAAACGAAACCAAAACGCTCCAGCCTGTCATCTCAGGCCTGGGAGTTACAGTAGCCGCCCCAAAGGCGCGGACTCCGGACGCGCCCAAAAGTCCGTTGGGGGGTCTTCGGGTGGGTCCCTTTGTTCCAGGTGGGGGCTCCGGTGCCGGCCGTGCTGGCTCGAGTTCACGCACCGGAGGCCCCGGACCATTCCCTGGAACTCTGGTGCGTGGAGCAGAAGCTGGGCGTACTGGACTCATGATGCTCACGGGAACTCTGGTGCGTGGAGCTGGAACTGGCCATACTGGACTCATGACGCTCACCGGAACTCTGGTGCGTGGAGCTGGAACTGGCCATACTGGACTCATGATGCTCACCGGAACTCTGGTGCGTGGAGCAGGACCTGGCCTTACCGGACCCACGATGCTCACGGGGACTCTGGTACGTGGAGCAGGAACTGGCCGTACTGGACTCGTGATGCTCACGGGAACTCTGGTGCGTGGAGCAGGAACTGGTCGTACTGGACTCGTGATGTTCACTGGAACTCTGGTGCGTGGAGCAGGAACTGGCCGTACTGGACTTGTGATGTTCACGGGAACTCTGGTGCGTGGAGCAGGAACTGGTCGTACTGGACTCGTGATGCTCACGGGAACTCTGGTGCGTGGAGCAGGAACCGGTCGTACTGGACTCGTGATGCTCACTGGAACTCTGGTGCGTGGAGCAGGAACTGGCAGTACTGGACTCGTGATGCTCACTGGAACTCTGGTGCGTGGAGCAGGAACTGGCAGTACTGGACTCGTGATGCTCACTGGAACTCTGGTGCGTGGAGCAGGAACTGGCAGTACTTGACTCGTGATGCTCACTGGAACTCTGGTGCGTGGAGCAGGAACTGGCAGTACTGGACTCGTGATGCTCACTGGAACTCTGGTGCGTGGAGCAGGAACTGGTCGTACTGGACTCGTAATGCTCACTGGAACTCTGGTGCGTGGAGCAGGAACTGGTCGTACTGGACTCGTGATGCTCACTGGAACTCTGGTGCGTGGAGCGGGAACAGGCCGAACTGGGCTCGGGACGCGCACTCTGGTGCGGGAGCGGAACCGGCGAACTGGGCTCGTGATGTGCACTCTGGTGCGGGGAGCGGGAACAGGCCGAACTGGGCTCGTGACGCGCACTCTGGTGCGGGGAGCGGGAACAGGTCGAACTGGGCTCTCCAAGCGCACGGGGGGCCTGGTGCGCGGAGTCGGAACAGGGCGTGCTGGACTCTCTAAGCGCACGGGGAGCCTGGTGCGCGGAGCCGGAACAGGGCGTGCTGGACTCTCTAAGCGCCCGGGGAGCCTGGTGCGCGGAGCCGGAACAGGGACTGGACGTGTTGACTCCACAACACGAACTGGGATCATGGAACTCGGAACAGGGACTGGACGTGTTGACTCCACAACACGAACTGGGATCTTGGAACTCGGAACAGGGACTGGACGTGTTGACTCCACAACACGGACAGGGGACCTGATGCGGAGAGCAGGCACCACTCTTCCATGTAGCACACTGACCCTGGCCTGACCGATGAGTGGCGCTGGGATCTCTCGGACTGGGCTGTGGATTCGCACCGGAGATTCTGCCCGTAGGACCGCAGGATATCTGGGTCCCAAAAGGCGCACTGGAGACCTGGCGGCGCAGAGCTGGCACCACTCTTCCAGGTAGCACACAGACTTTGGCCTGACCGATGAGTGGTGCTGGGATCTCTCGCACTGGGCTGTGAACACGTACCGGAGACGCTGCACGCAGAACCGGTGCAGGATATCCAGGTCCCAGGAGACGCACTGGAGATCTGGCGTGCAGAGCTGGCACCACTCTTCCTGGCTGCACGCTCAGTCTAGCCCGACTGATAATTGGAGCTGGAATCTTCGCACCGGCCTCTGAATACGCACAGGAGAAACCGTGCGCAAGACTGCATAGCAGGGTGACCTCTCCGTGCGACGCTCTCTCCAACGCTCTCTCCACAAAGCACGAGGAGTTGGCTCAGGAGTCCCTCCTGAACCGGCCAACCTCCTCGTGTGCCCCCCCCCAAAAAGTTTCTTGGGGCTGTCTTTCGGACCTCCGTGCCAGGCGAGTCCCAATGAGCTGTTCCCTGGTCCAGTACTCCCGGGTCTCTCGCTGCTTGGTCTTCGGTTGGTGGGTTATTCTGTCATGCTTTTCTTCCCTCGGGAATGACCAAAGCGCAGCGACGTAACCAGAATACATGTTTATTTACAAAAACGGGACGAGACGGAACAAAACAATAAACGATGAACAAGACGTGAACCCTAACGCTAAATCCTAAACTGAACACAGAGATCTAAACCTAAACCCGACTGGCGAAACCTAACTAAACACGAAAGGTGAAACCTAACTAAACACGAATGACAAGCACCTGACTGAACACGATAACCATAACATAAACAATAACCCACGAAACTAAAGTGCAACCCCCAAACATATATATGATTCCAATTAGAGGTAACGAGACTCAGCTGCCTCTAATTGGGAACCATTATCCCAACATAGAAATAGACACCATAGAACACACAAACCCTACACCAAAACGAAACCAAAACGCTCCAGCCTGTCATCTCAGGCCTGGGCGTTACAGTAACCGCCCCCAAAGCGCGGACTCGAGACGGCGCCCAAAAAGTCCGTTGGGGGGTCTTCGGGTGGGTCCCTTTGTTCCAGGTGGGGGCTCCGGTGCCGGCCGTGCTGGCTCGAGTTCACGCACCGGAGGCCCCGGACCATTCCCTGGAACTCTGGTGCGTGGAGCAGAAGCTGGGCGTACTGGACTCATGATGCTCACGGGAACTCTGGTGCGTGGAGCTGGAACTGGCCATACTGGACTCATGACGCTCACCGGAACTCTGGTGCGTGGAGCTGGAACTGGCCATACTGGACTCATGATGCTCACCGGAACTCTGGTGCGTGGAGCAGGACCTGGCCTTACCGGACCCACGATGCTCACGGGGACTCTGGTACGTGGAGCAGGAACTGGCCGTACTGGACTCGTGATGCTCACGGGAACTCTGGTGCGTGGAGCAGGAACTGGTCGTACTGGACTCATGATGCTCACCGGAACTCTGGTGCGTGGAGCTGGAACTGGCCATATTGGACTCATGATGCTCACCGGAACTCTGGTGCGTGGAGCAGGACCTGGCCTTACCGGACCCACGATGCTCACGGGGACTCTGGTACGTGGAGCAGGAACTGGCCGTACTGGACTCGTGATGCTCACGGGAACTCTGGTGCGTGGAGCTGGAACTGGCCATACTGGACTCATGATGCTCACCGGAACTCTGGTGCGTGGAGCTGGAACTGGCCATATTGGACTCATGATGCTCACCGGAACTCTGGTGCGTGGAGCAGGAACTGGTCGTACTGGACTCGTGATGTTCACTGGAACTCTGGTGCGTGGAGCAGGAACTGGCCGTACTGGACTTGTGATGTTCACGGGAACTCTGGTGCGTGGAGCAGGAACTGGTCGTACTGGACTCGTGATGCTCACGGTAACTCTGGTGCGTGGAGCAGGAACCGGTCGTACTGGACTCGTGATGCTCACTGGAACTCTGGTGCGTGGAGCAGGAACTGGCAGTACTGGACTCGTGATGCTCACTGGAACTCTGGTGCGTGGAGCAGGAACTGGCAGTACTGGACTCGTGATGCTCACTGGAACTCTGGTGCGTGGAGCAGGAACTGGCAGTACTGGACTCGTGATGCTCACTGGAACTCTGGTGCGTGGAGCAGGAACTGGCAGTACTGGACTCGTGATGCTCACTGGAACTCTGGTGCGTGGAGCAGGAACTGGTCGTACTGGACTCGTAATGCTCACTGGAACTCTGGTGCGTGGAGCAGGAACTGGTCGTACTGGACTCGTGATGCTCACTGGAACTCTGGTGCGTGGAGCGGGAACAGGCCGAACTGGGCTCGGGACGCGCACTCTGGTGCGGGGAGCGGGAACCGGCCGAACTGGGCTCGTGATGTGCACTCTGGTGCGGGGAGCGGGAACAGGCCGAACTGGGCTCGTGGACGCGCACTCTGGTGCGAGGCGGGAACAGGTCGAACTGGGCTCTCCAAGCGCCGCGGGGCCTGGTGCCGGAGTCGGAACAGGGCGTGCTGGACTCTCTAAGCGCACGGGAGCCTGGTGCGCGGAGCCGGAACAGGGCGTGCTGGACTCTCTAAGCGCACGGGGAGCCTGGTGCGCGGAGCCGGAACAGGGACTGGACGTGTTGACTCCACAACACGAACTGGGATCTTGGAACTCGGAACAGGGACTGGACGTGTTGACTCCACAACACGAACTGGGATCTTGGAACTCGGAACAGGGACTGGACGTGTTGACTCCACAACACGGACAGGGGACCTGATGCGGAGAGCAGGCACCACTCTTCCAGGTAGCACACTGACCCTGGCCTGACCGATGAGTGGCGCTGGGATCTCTCGGACTGGGCTGTGGATTCGCACTGGAGATTCTGCCCGTAGGACCGCAGGATATCTGGATCCCAAAGGCGCACTGGAGACCTGGCGGCGCAGAGCTGGCACCACTCTTCCAGGTAGCACACAGACTTTGGCCTGACCGATGAGTGGTGCTGGGATCTCTCGCACTGGGCTGTGAACACGTGCGGAGACGCTGCACGCAGAACCGGTGCAGGATATCCAGGTCCCAGGAGACGCACTGGAGATCTGGCGTGCAGAGCTGGCACCACTCTTCCTGGCTGCACGCTCAGTCTAGCCCGACTGATAATTGGAGCTGGAATCTTTCGCACCGGCCTCTGAATACGCACAGGAGAAACCGTGCGCAAGACTGCATAGCAGGGTGACCTCTCCGTGCGACGCTCTCTCCAACGCTCTCTCCACAAAGCACGAGGAGTTGGCTCAGGAGTCCCTCCTGAACCGGCCAACCTCCTCGTGTGCCCCCCCCCAAAAAGTTTCTTGGGGCTGTCTTTCGGACCTCCGTGCCAGGCGAGTCCCAATGAGCTGTTCCCTGGTCCAGTACTCCCGGGTCTCTCGCTGCTTGGTCTTCGGTTGGTGGGTTATTCTGTCATGCTTTTCTTCCCTCGAATGACCAAAGCGCAGCGACGTAACCAGAATACATGTTTATTTACAAAAGCGGGACGAGACGGAACAAAACAATAAACGATGAACAAGACGTGAACCCTAACGCTAAATCCTAAACTGAACACAGAGATCTAAACCTAAACCCGACTGGCGAAACCTAACTAAACACGAAAGGTGAAACCTAACTAAACACGAATGACAAGCACCTGACTGAACACGATAACCATAACATAAACAATAACCCACGAAACTAAAGTGCAACCCCCAAACATATATATGATTCCCAATTAGAGGTAACGAGACTCAGCTGCCTCTAATTGGGAACCATTATCCCAACATAGAAATAGACACCATAGAACACACAAACCCTACACCAAAGCGAAACCAAAACGCTCCAGCCTGTCATCTCAGGCCTGGGAGTTACAGTAACCGCCCCCAAAGGCGCGGACTCGGACGCCCAAAAGTCCGTTGGGGGTCTTCGGTGGGTCCCTTTGTTCCAGGTGGGGGCTCCGGTGCCGGCCGTGCTGGCTCGAGTTCACGCACCGAGGCCCGGACCATTCCCTGGAACTCTGGTGCGTGGAGCAGAAGCTGGGCGTACTGGACTCATGATGCTCACGGGAACTCTGGTGCGTGGAGCTGGAACTGGCCATACTGGACTCATGACGCTCACCGGAACTCTGGTGCGTGGAGCTGGAACTGGCCATACTGGACTCATGATGCTCACCGGAACTCTGGTGCGTGGAGCAGGACCTGGCCTTACGGACCCACGATGCTCACGGGGACTCTGGTGCGTGGAGCAGGAACTGGCCGTACTGGACTCGTGATGCTCACGGGAACTCTGGTGCGTGGAGCAGGAACTGGTCGTACTGGACTCGTGATGTTCACTGGAACTCTGGTGCGTGGAGCAGGAACTGGCCGTACTGGACTTGTGATGTTCACGGGAACTCTGGTGCGTGGAGCAGGAACTGGTCGTACTGGACTCGTGATGCTCACGGGAACTCTGGTGCGTGGAGCAGGAACCGGTCGTACTGGACTCGTGATGCTCACTGGAACTCTGGTGCGTGGAGCAGGAACTGGCAGTACTGGACTCGTGATGCTCACTGGAACTCTGGTGCGTGGAGCAGGAACTGGCAGTACTGGACTCGTGATGCTCACTGGAACTCTGGTGCGTGGAGCAGGAACTGGTCGTACTGGACTCGTAATGCTCACTGGAACTCTGGTGCGTGGAGCAGGAACTGGTCGTACTGGACTCGTGATGCTCACTGGAACTCTGGTGCGTGGAGCGGGAACAGGCCGAACTGGGCTCGGGACGCGCACTCTGGTGCGGGGAGCGGGAACAGGCCGAACTGGGCTCGGGACGCGCACTCTGGTGCGAGGCGGGAACAGGCCGAACTGGGCTCGTGGCGCGCACTCTGGTGCGAGGCGGGAACCGGCGAACTGGGCTCGTGATGCGCACTCTGGTGCGGGGAGCGGGAACAGGCCGAACTGAGCTCGTGACGCGCACTCTGGTGCGGGGAGCGGGAACAGGTCGAACTGGGCTCTCTAAGCGCACGGGGGGCCTGGTGCGCGGAGTCGGAACAGGGCGTGCTGGACTCTCTAAGCGCACGGTGAGCCTGGTGCGCGGAGCCGGAACAGGGCGTGCTGGACTCTCTAGCGCCGCGGGAGCCTGGTGCGCGGAGCCGGAACAGGGACTGGGCGTGTTGACTCCACAACACGAACTGGGATCTTGGAACTCGGAACAGGGACTGGACGTGTTGACTCCACAACACGAACTGGGATCTTGGAACTCGGAACAGGGACTGGACGTGTTGACTCCACAACACGGACAGGGGACCTGATGCGGAGAGCAGGCACCACTCTTCCAGGTAGCACACTGACCCTGGCCTGACCGATGAGTGGTGCTGGGATCTCTCGCACTGGGCTGTGAACACGTACCGGAGACGCTGCACGCAGAACCGGTGCAGGATATCCAGGTCCCAGGAGACGCACTGGAGATCTGGCGTGCAGAGCTGGCACCACTCTTCCTGGCTGCACGCTCAGTCTAGCCCGACTGATAATTGGAGCTGGAATCTTTCGCACCGGCCTCTGAATACGCACAGGAGAAACCGTGCGCAAGACTGCATAGCAGGGTGACCTCTCCGTGCGACGCTCTCTCCAACGCTCTCTCCACAAAGCACGAGGAGTTGGCTCAGGAGTCCCTCCTGAACCGGCCAACCTCCTCGTGTGCCCCCCCCCCCAAAAGTTTCTTGGGGCTGTCTTTCGACCTCCGTGCCAGGCGAGTCCCAATGAGCTGTTCCCTGGTCCAGTACTCCCGGGTCTCTCGCTGCTTGGTCTTCGGTTGGTGGGTTATTCTGTCATGCTTTTCTTCCCTCGGGAATGACCAAAGCGCAGCGACGTAACCAGAATACATGTTTATTTACAAAAACGGGACGAGACGGAACAAAACAATAAACGATGAACAAGACGTGAACCCTAACGCTAAATCCTAAACTGAACACAGAGATCTAAACCTAAACCCGACTGGCGAAACCTAACTAAACACGAAAGGCGAAACCTAACTAAACATGAAAGGCAGAACCTAACTAAACATGAAAGGCAGAACCTAACTAAACATGAAAGGCAGAACCTAACTAAACACGAATGACAAGAACCTGACTGAACACGATAACCATAACATAAACAATAACCCACGAAACTAAAGTGCAACCCCCAAACATATATATGGTTCCCAATTAGAGGTAACGAGACTCAGCTGCCTCTAATTGGGAACCATTATCCCAACATAGAAATAGACACCATAGAACACACAAACCCTACACCAAAACGAAACCAAAACGCTCCAGCCTGTCATCTCAGGCCTGGGCGTTACAGTGTCATTCAAAATACACAGTCTTGCGACATTGGCCAGTCCACCACCATAAGATCACATACTACCACTAGTTAGTTGTGGATGCTGAAATTCTTCACACTGGGTCATTAGGGTCTGCTGTTTTGTTTGTTCGTTCATTCATTTATAAATTTGCTTATTTAATCTAGTGTCTAATAGCAATGGCTGATTTCCAACATATATCTTGCAAAGTCACTCAATAAAAAACCTATTGTTACCCAATGACCTCAAAGTCCTGCATTACCAACGTCCTCCACCTAACCAGTCGTCTCAGGTCTGCTCATGAGGGTAGTCTGTTGTTGACAGTTTGACAGTCAATCAATCAAATCCTCACTCATGACTCTCAGCAGGATGCCTCCGTTGAGTGTCCATTGGACACAGTAACCTCACTGGGATGAGTCACACATGACTCAGCTCTACTATTTCATGTTCGACAGTTCTCAGAGAGGCATCCGGTCAGGTCAACCTCATGTGAGGTTGTTGAGGAACAGAGCTAATATTTGCACTAATTGGAGCAATTGGACATGGAAATGGAAGTTAGCATAGCTATGAATTGAGCAGGCGCTTTATCCAGTATATGTAAAGATATGTAAGTTATTTGTCTTTCTCATAGGCCTGCAATTTCAGACTTTTCATCCTGAAGGCTTTGTTGTTCCAATATACATACATTATGTTGTTGATCCGTTATCCTAAATATGCTAACCTAATGTAAATAATGGCTGTTTATCATAAATGGGTTTAGTTACTCACACACTCGCATTCACAAACACACACGCACGTGAACACTTACACAATTACATCATAGACCACCAGGCATTTTCTAACAAAGCACAATACCCTTTCCAAAAGGTCCTTTTTGGATTCTGGGCATATTCTGCAGTCCTGTGACTAACTATTTATTACGTAAAAAGTTTTACTGTATGCAGGAGGCACAGATAGAGCTCTCATTTAGGACACACAGGCCCTGGTCATGTGCATACCATGGTACTAGCCAAGTACAGTTCAGATGGTTTTGAAGAAGCAATAATGATATCACACACACACGGATACTCAATCAGACACAGCTGTCTCAAAGACAGCGACCTAAATAGAGTCTCCATCATCCTTCCATTGCCCTCTCTCTCTCTCTCTCTCTCTCTCTCATTCCCTGCTGTCCCTACTGTAACCCAACAGTACAGTATCCTCACAAAGGGAAGGAGGGAATGAGCCTTGGCAGCCCCCCAGGCACGTGCTTCATCCCGCCAAGCTCTCTCTCTCTCTCTCTCTCTCTCTCTCTCTCTCTCTCTCTCTCTCTCTCTCTCTGTGTCTCTGTCTCAGGTCAAATGGTTTATGTCATATGACTCCCATCACCGTACACTGTCTGTGGCATCATGCTGCTTTTTGGTGAAAAATCAATTACACTTTTCAACATAGGGGCACTGTTCATGGCACAGGCGGGGGGTGGAGTGGAAGGGGTTGTGTGTGTGTTAGTGGGCGTGTTTCTCCCCTGCTGGGGCACAATGACACATGAAACAAATGTGCCAAGGCTGACTGATAGCCATAGTGATGTGTCGCAGGGATGGGGATGAGTATTGGGGGATGGGAATCTGATCCTAGATTTGTACCTAGAGGAAACTTCACCCTGGAGCGCTATATTGATGATGCAGGCAGAAAAGGAAGCACAATGTTTACAACTGTCAGAAAACAAATCAAAGGCTTTACTTCCTTCTCATTTCCGCAGTCTTTCTGTACTCCCCTGTGGGCTGTATTGATAAAGCGTCTCAGAGTAGGAGTGCTGATCTAGGATCAGGTCCCCCTTTCATCTTATTCATTATGATCTAAAAGGCTAAACTGATCCTAGATCAGCCCTCTTAGTCTGAGACGCTTTATGAATACTAATCCACTTCCCTAGAGCATTGTTCTCCCAGTCCCAGTCCTTCATGGAAGCTCAACAATACAGATCACATGCATCAGGAACCCCTGGATTAAGAAGGAAAATACACCATGTGAAAAGTATCAACTACTTCCACAGATTACCTGTCCACTCAGACTTTCTGAGAAAGCATCCAAATGAATCCAATCAAATCAAGTTTGATTGGTACCATATGCATATTTAGCAGATGCTATTGCGGGTGTGGCGAAATGCTTGAGGCCCCGTTTATCACAGAAAAAGATTTATGAAGTCAAATGTGCTTCTTCCCCAATCAACATATCTAAGATTCCATCAGACAGGAGCTAGGGTCTGTCATGGGATAAGCAATATGTCATGGGATAAGGAGTATATCACCATTATAACTAAATTGTATTACTGGGCGAGTGAGTATTTTCATGCTTTTCAGAAGTGTTCTTTTTGTCGTTCCCCAGTTCCCTACTGCCTCCTCTAGATTGTCTGTATTGGTTAGGACTGGCAATGAGTTACACATGCTGCCTATGACTTTAGTCAATCCTGTTAGTTTGAGAAGGAGAGAACACACAGGAAACTAAACTCAGCAAAAAAAGAAACCTCCCTTTTTCAAGCCTGTCTTTCAAAGATAATTCGTAAAAATCCAAATAACTTCACAGATCTTCATTGTAAAGAGTTTAAACACTGTTTCCCATGCTTGTTCAATGAACCATAAACAATTAATGAACATGCACCTGTGGAACGGTCTTTAAGACACTAACAGCTTATAGACAGTAGGCAATTAAGGTCACAGTTATGAAAACTTAGGACACTAAAGAGTCCTTTCTACTGACTAAAAACACCAAAAAGAAAGATGCCCAGGGTCCCTGCTCATCTGCGTGAACGTGCCTTAGGCATGCTGCAAGGAGGCATGAGGACTGCAGATGTGGTCAATAAATTGCAATGTCCATACTGTGAGATGCCTAAGACAGCGCTACAGGGAGACAGGACAGCTGATCGTCCTCGCAGTGGCAGACCACGTGTAAAAACATCCCCACAGCATGATACTGCCACCTCCATGCTTCATCGTAGGGATGGTATTGGCCAGGTGATGAGCGGTGCCTGGTTTCCTCCAGACGTGGCGCTTGGCATTCTTGGTTTCATTAGGCCAGAGAATCATGTTTCTCATGGTCTGAGAGTCCTTTAGGTGCCTTTTGGCAAACTACAAGTGGGCTATCATGTGCCTTTTGCTGAGGAGTGGCTTCCGTCTTGCCACTCTACCATAAAGGCCTGATTGGTGCTGCAGAGATGGTTGTCTTTCTGTTCCACAGAGGAACTCTGTATCTCTGTCAGAGTAACCATCGGGTTCTTGGTCACCTCTCTGACCAAGGCCCTTCTCCCCCCGATTGCTCAGTTGGTTGGGCGGCCAGCACTAGGAAGAGTTTTGGTGGTTCCAAACTTCTTCCATTTAAGATTGATGGAGGCCACCGTGTTCTTGGGGACCTTAAATGCTGCAGAATTTTTTTGGTGCCTCGACACAGTCCTGTCTTGGAGTTCTTTGGACAAATCCTTCAACCTCATGGCTTGGTTTTTGATCTGACATGCACTGTCAACTGTGGGACCGTAGACAGGTATGTGCCTTTCCAAATCATGTCCAATCAATTGAATTTACCACAGGTGGACTCGATTCAAGTTGTAGAAACATCTCAAGGATGATCAATGGAAACAGGATGTGCCTGAGCTCATAGTCTCATAGCAAAGGGTCTGAATACTAATGTAAATAAGGTATTTCTGTTTTTTATATTTTATAAATTTGCAAACATTTATACAATCCTGATGTTGCTTTGTCATTATGGGGTATTGTGTGTAGATTGATGAAGACATTTCTTTAATTGATTTTAGAATAAGGCTGTAATGTAACAAAATGTGGAAAAAGTGAAGGCGTCTGAATACTTTCCAAATGAACTGTAAGTGAATGGAGGAGACATTGCGATACAGAGCGGTCTTTATCAGTAATCAACATCAGGCCACTACTTAGCTCGTTTGCAGGCCACTACTTAGCCCTGGACCACTGAAGTACGGCCTTTCTGAGAGGGAGAGAGAGAGAGAGAGAGAGAGAGAGAGAGAGAGAGAGAGAGAGAGAGAGAGAGACCACATGGTGGGTAGACCTTTTTTCAATTATCCTGTCTCCTTCCTTTACCCTCTCTCCTTCCTTTACCTTGTCTCCCTACTTTACCCTGTCTCCTTCCTTTACCTTGTCTCTCTCCTTTACCCTGTCTCCTTCCTTTACCTTGTCTCTCTCCTTTACCCTGTCTCCTTCCTTTACCCTGTCTCCTTCCTTTACCCTGTCTCCTTCCTTTACCTTGTCTCCCTCCTTTACCCTCTCTCCTTCCTTTACCCTGTCTTCCTCCTTTACCCTGTCTCCTTCCTTTACCTTGTCTCCTTCCTTTAACCTGTCTCCTTCCTTTACCTTGTCTCCTTCCTTTACCCTGTCTCCTTCCTTTACCTTGTCTCCTTCCTTTACCCTGTCTCCTTCCTTTACCTTGTCTCCTTCCTTTACCCTGTCTCCTTCCTTTACCTTGTCTCCTTCCTTCACCCTCTCTCCTTCCTTCACCCTCTCTCCTTCCTTTACCCTCTCTCCTTCCTTCACCCTCTCTCCTTCCTTTACCCTCTCTCCTTCCTTCACCCTCTCTCATTCCTTTACCCTGTCTCCTTCCTTCACCGTGTCTCCTTTCTTTATCCTGTCTCCTTTCTTTACCGTTTTCTTCTATTACCCTGTCTCTTTCGTTTTCTCTTCTTTTCCCTCCTTAACAACATTCTGTGACTCCACTTAAGAGCACTCTACTCTGGTTTTGTCACATGGGAATGACTGCAAATGTTACCACTATCAATACATGCAATTATTTAAAATGTGTATTTATTATGGTCCAGCAAAATTAAGGCAATTATACTTTCTTTTTTCATGACAATACATCATAACAGATTTCACAACAAATTAAGTGTGTACCCTCAGGCCTCTACTCTACTACCAAATATCTATAACACAAAATCCATGTGTACATGTGTGTATAGTGCGTATGTTATTGTGTGTTTGTATGTATATGTCTATGTTTGTGTTGCTTTACAGTCCCCGCTGTTCCATAAGGTGTATTTGTATCTGGTTTTTTTGGTATCTAATGTTACTGCTGGCATGAGTTACTTGATGTGGAATAGACTTTCATGTAGTCATGGCTCTATGTAGTACTGTGCCTCTCCCATAGTCTGTTCTGGACTTGGGGACTGTGAAGAGACCTCTGGTGGCATGTCTTGTGGGGTATGTATGGGTGTCTGAGCTTTGTGCCAGTACTTCAAACAGGCAGCTTAGTGCATTCAACATGTCAATACCTCTCATAAATACAAGTAGTGATGAAGTAAATCTCTCCTCCACTTTGAGCCAGGAGAGATTGACATGCATATTATTAATGATAGCTCTCTTTGTACATCCAAGGGCCAGTCGTGCTGCCCTGTTCTGAGCCAATTGCAATTGCAGTCCCTCTTTGTGGCACCTGACCACACGACTGAACAGTAGTCCAGTTGTGACAAAACTAGGACCTGTAGGACCTGCCTTGTTGATATTGCTGTTAAGAATGCAGAGCAGGGCTTTATTATAGACAGACTTCTCCCCATCCTAGCTAATGTTCCAAGCAGTTTAGTCTCCTCAACTTGCTCAATTTCCACATGATTTATTACAAGATTTAGTTGAGGTTTAGAGTTTAGTGAATGATTTGTCCCAAATACAATGCTTTTAGTTTTGAAATATTTAGGACTAACTTCTTCTATGCCACCCATTCTGAAACTAACTGCAGCGCTTTGTTATGTGTTACTGTCATTTCAGTCGCTGTGGTAGCTGACGTGTATAGTGTTGAGTCATCCGCATACATAGACACACTGGCTTTACTCAAAGCCAGTAGCATGTCGTTAGTAAAGATTGAAAATTGTAAGGGGCCTAGATAGCTGCCATGGGGAATTCCTGATTTTACCTGGATTTTGTTGGCGAGGCTTCCATTAAAGAACACCCTCTGGTAGCTCTTTATCCACAATATAGCAGGGGGCGTAAAGCCATAACACATACGTTTTTCCAGCAACAGACTATGATCGACATTGTCAAAAGAACCACTGAAGTCTAACAAAACAGCCCCCACAAACCTTTTATCATCCATTTCTCTTAGCCAATCATCAGTCATTTGTGTAAGTGCTGTGCTTGTTGAATATCCTTCGATATAAGCATGCTGAAAGTCTGTTGTCAATTTGTTTACTGTAAAATAGCATTGTATCTGGTCAAACAATTTTTTTCAAAAGTTTACTAAGGGTTGGTAGCAGGCTGATTGGTCGGCTATATGAGGCAGTTAAGGGGGCTTTACTATTCTTAGGTAGCATTTCTCTACACCCAAAATAACATCTGCTAAACATGTGTATGTGAACAATAAACAATAAAAGATTTGATTTTTGAATAACTTTTGCTTCCCTCCATGCCTGAGGGCACACACTTTCTAGTAGGCTTAAATTTAAGATATTGCAAATAGGAGTGGCAATATGGTCCGCTATTATCCTCAGTAATTTCACATCCATGTTGTCAGATCCCGGTGGCATGTCATTGTTCATAGACAACAATCATTTATTCACCTCTTCCACACTTACTTTACAGAATTCAAAATTACAATGCTTGTCTTTCATAATTTGGTCAGATATACTTGGATGTGTAGTGTCAGCGTTTGTTGTTTTTGCTAATCTTGCCAATGAAAAAATAATTAAAGTAGTTGGCAATAACAGTGAGTTTTGTGATGAATGAGCCATCTGATTCAATGAATGATGGAGCAGAGTTTGCCTTTTCGCCCAAAATGTCATTTAAGGTGCTCCAAAGCATTTTACCATCATTCTTTATGTCCTTTATCTTTGTTTCATGGTGTAGTTTCTTCTTCTTTTTATTCAGTTTAGTCACATGATTTCTCAATTTGCAATACGTTTGCCAATCGGTTGTACAGCCAGAACTATATGCCATCTCTTTTTCCTCATCCCGCTCAACCATACCATTTTTTAATTCCTCATCAATCCACAGGGATTTAACAGTTCTTACAGTAATTTTTTTAATAGGTGCATGCTTATTAGTAACTGGGATAAGCGATGTGTCAAGTGCACCGTCTGGTTGTTCGTCATACACACCACGGACCAACAAATATTCTTCACATCAACAACATAGGAATCACTACAAAACTTCCTGTGTGCCCTCTTATAAACAATATTAGGCCAAGCCTTTGGAACTTTGGTTTTCCTAGATATGGCTACCATATTGTGATCACTACATCCAATGGATTTGGATACCGCTTTCAAACAAATTTCTGCAACATTAGTAAAGATGTGATCAATACATGTTGATGATTACATTCCTGTGCTGTTTGTTACTACCCTGGTAGGTTGATTGATAACCTGAACCAGGTTGCAGTAGTTACAGTTTGAAGCTTTCTCTTGAGTGGGCAGCCTGATGAAAGCCAGTCAATATTTAAATCACCCAGAAAATATACCTCTCTATTGATATCGCACACATTATCAAGCATTTCACACGTTATCCCGATACTGACTGTTCGCACTTGGTGGTTTATAGCAGCTTCCCACCAGAACAGGCTTTAAGTGAGGCAGATGAACCTGTGGCCAACAGTATTTAACATGAGATCCTCTCTAAGCTTTACAGGAATGTGGTTCTGAATATAAACAGCCACACCTCCACCACTGGCACTTCAGTTACAAGATTAAAAATGACCTAGGACACTTTCACTTTAAATCTTGTTGTCTTAATCAGGCCATTTCACTCCATGATTTACTGTAATATTCTCATCAAGTTGAAACGAGCTCCCCTCTGATAAATTACCCATCAATACCAAACAGTGGGTGGTGTGTGTGTGTGCTTGCATTTGTGTGTGTGCTTGCATGTGTGTGTTTGTGTGTATGTGTGGTGTAACACAACGTCCCCTTTAATTCTAATATATCCACGATGACAGATCTTCTCTCTCATCTTCTCCCATCTCATGTCTCTTAATCAGTCTCCCCTCTGAGCCCCAGTCTTGCACCAGTCTCGTGTGCAGTATTTAAATTCCTCATTGACTCTGTTAGAGCGGGAAGAGACTGTCCCCCATTGTTTTGCACTGAACAAACTGGGGAGCTGATCATGTTAAGTGCGGCCATGATGGATGAGGAGAGAGGGAACCTAATATCCTCGCCCCATGCCATCGTTTAGCAGAGATATGATTAGAGAGAGAGAGTGTGAGAATGACTGATAGAGAGAAGACTGTCCATATTTTCTAAATCCCTGTGTAATTGAGGAGTTTAGCAGTGTAAAAAAGACTGACTCTAGCGTTCATCTAGAGATGATAGGAAATCTTGTTGACTTTTTTCAATCTCTGTCTTCCTCCTGGTGGTAATTAAGGAATTTGGCAGTGACTCAGTGAGTCCAAGGTAAACTGTCCTTCTGTCCAAGGGCTCCAGCTGCTGTGTGTGTGTGTGTGTGTGTGTGTGTGTGTGTGTGTGTGTGTGTGTGTGTGTGTGTGTGTGTGTGTGTGTGTGTGTGTGTGTGTGTGTGTGTGTGTGTGTGTGTGTGTGTATTTGTATTCACACATGTTTATGAGGTCACTGCAGAATGACAATTTATACTTTTATTAAGCCTGATGGAGTGAGAATCAGGAACCAATCCGGTTGGTTTCACACCACTCCGGTTGGTTTCACACCACTCCGGTTGGTTTCACACCACTCCAGGCGACACTCATAGAGGCAATTACATGTCTTTCCACTTAGAGTTCAGGAGTTAAATACATAAAGGTGTAAGAGTATCCTACTGTAGTTACACATACATGGTTATTGGGAGTCAGGGCTGCATGATATTTGTGTGTACAACTTTCCCATTTGGCACCTTGGTGTGAGATGCAGCCCTCGACTGGATGCATGGAAATGAACGATTCTACTGACCCCTTGTGGCAAATGCATGGAACTTTAGGATGAAAGAGTAACAGAATAAGAACAGTAGTGTTGAGACAGACATTTTACTGTCGACACAGACCTCTCTCTCACATACATTCACGCACATACACACACACACTTTCCTTACCCCCCCCCCAAAAAACGATTACTCTCCCGTGAGACCAACCCATTGGCCTGAAGATGGACCAGCCCACTTCCCTATGGCCATTTGTGCAGACAGCCTGGGGCGGCGTGGAAGACAGGGATGATAGCAAGGTCAAGTGTGAGGTCAGAATGGATGATTGGTGCTTAAGGCAAAGTACATAACTCTGTTTGTCTGACGTCATTGTCAAGGGATTTTTGTCATGCAGAGCAAAGTATATGCATTAAATATCACACACACACACACACACACATACACACCTCCAGGCTGGCATGGGGCATAAATCACACAAATGGCATCACAGCCTTAAAAGGGCAACATTCCAACAGATATACCACTCTCCCACACAACAAAGCCACACTCACAGCATAATTAATTGCAACAAATTACCTCCGATCCCCTTCCTGTCTCACCTCCCCTTGCTCTCTCTCTCGCACACACTCACACGCATGCCAACACACACACATAAGCACACACAGGCACACACACACACAACCTCCCCTCTCAGCACACACACCCCACACACACACACCCTCCGCCACCCATAAGTGCTTTAATGTGGCTTATTGCCGTGGTAGCGGAAGGTCTTGGGTCCCATTGGCCGCGGAAATATTCCGTTGACGGATGTTCTGCTGTCTTCAGGCGGATTCTACCCTCCCCGGACAGACCCAGCTGTCACTGGGAGATGATAACATTAACATTGTGTGTGTGTGTATGTGCGTGTGTTTGTGTGTACGTGTACGGGCTTGTCTTTGTGTGTGTGTGTAGTATGGGAACGTTCGGCAATGACTAATGCCCGTCATCAGCGAACGAGGCCGGTGACAAATCGAACGGCAGCCCTGGCGCGCCGTAATAAAAAATAAGATGGATGGCCCGGCTCAGGCTAGGGCCCACGTTAATGCGATTTCCACCGCTCTCTGTGGCTCCCAATTAAGAGATGGGGGAGAGGAGAGAGGGAGGGAGGGAGGGAGGGGAGAGGAGAGAGGGAGGGAGGCGTGGGGGGAGAGAGAGAGAGAGAGAGAGAGAGAGAGAGAGAGAGAGAGAGAGAGAGAGAGAGAGAGAGAGAGAGAGAGGGAGGGGAGAGAAGAGAGGAGACAGGGAGGGAGGAAGATAAAGAGGGTAGAGAAAAAGAAAGACAGGGGAAGGGGGGAGTGATGGATAAAGAGAGAGACTGTAGATGAGGGTGAGAATGAGGGAAATGCGGAGAAAGAGAGAGAAAAAATTACACAAGCTTCACTAATTGTTATCTGTAGCGCCAAAGGCAACTGTCTCTCTCTCCCCTCTCCCCTTCCCTTCCTTCCTTCCTTTTTTTCTCTCTCTCTCCCTCCCTCCATCTCTCCTCTCTTTTGTTCTCCCTCTCTCTCTTCCCTCTTTCTGCCCAAGGGCTACATTTTATGGTGCACCAGATGAAGCCTAGTTAAATTAGTTGATAGTGATGAACACAGCCCACTCTCTCACCAACTGGCTGGTGAACACAGCCCATTCTCTCACCAACTCACTGATGAACACAGCCCACTCTCTCACCAACTCACTGATGAACACAGCCCACTCTCTCACCAACTGGCTGATGAACACAGCCCACTCTCTCACCAACTGGCTGATGAACACAGCCCACTCTCTCACCAACTGACTGATGAACACAGCCCACTCTCTCACCAACTCACTGATGAACACAGCCCACTCTCTCACCAACTCACTGATGAACACAGCCCACTCTCTCACCAACTCACTGATGAACACAGCCCACTCTCTCACCAACTGACTGATGAACACAGCCCACTCTCTCACCAACTGGCTGATGAACACAGCCCACTCTCTCACCAACTCACTGATGAACACAGCCCACTCTCTCACCAACTCACTGATGAACACAGCCCACTCTCTCACCAACTGACTGATGAACACAGCCCACTCTCTCACCAAATGGCTGATGAACACACACAGATGGGAGAGAACAGTGACAGATCACAGGCTGTAAAGTTCTGGCACACAGGCTGATAGACAAGGACAGAGTGGAAGATGGCTGTATTATGCAGAAAAGGCCTTCACAATCTATTTAGTGGATGCAAAAATGACGGTATGGGCACCTGTTGGCAAGAGGAGATGTGTGTCTATCGGACAAGAAAACCAAATGTAATTACTAGTAGACAAGCTACAGCTCCTCACAAACATGTCCAGTGACACCTGCAGATTCACCGTCTGGTAAACACAGGCTTCCTAAATCAGTGTTGTTCAAGTTCTTCTTCCAACCCAGCAGAAACACACCTGATTCATCTAATCAACCAATCATCAAGCCCTTGATTAATGGAAACAGGTGTGTTAGCACCAGGCTGGAACAAAAGCCTGCACACACAGGACTGCAAAGCCGTCCCCTCCTAAATCACCACTTAAGAACAGTGGTGTCAGAGAAACAGCCTGTGGCCCCGGACCTTCCAGATGAGCTATGTCTCTGTCCAGACAGAAGGTAAACTGTCCTTCTGTCCAAGGGCCCCAGCTGCTGTGTGTGTGTGTGTGTGTGTGTGTGTGTGTGTGTGTGTGTGTGTGTGTGTGTGTGTGTGTGTGTGTGTGTGTGTGTGTGTGTGTGTGTGTGTGTGTGTGTGTGTGTGTGTGTGTGTGTGTGTGTGTGTGTGTGTGACCCCAGCTGCTGTCTCGCACTAAGAGGATCAGTCCTAGACAGATTGCATTGTGGGAAAAAGAGGGCATATCCCATCCGTCGTTCATACCCAAGGGCCGCTTTTTTGTCACTCTGTCAGTGTGAACTCTTAAACCCCTTCTGCAGCCAGAACACTGCAGAGGCTGGGCTAAATGTCTCTCACCATTATATCGACCTAAGGAGAGGGTGAAATGACAATGAAATATAGCTCCCCTCAACCAGGAAAAAGCGCACAGCCTAAAGAGGACAGGCTAAGTCTCCTCGGACCCTAAAGTCGCCACGTTCCAAATCAGAGACAGATAGATGCGTACTAGTCTTGGACACTACCTTACTATTTTTTCAGTCTTTCCTCACATCCTATCTCCTTGCCTCCTTCTCAACTGTATTGGAGAAGACAGTTCACGGTCCCTCCCCTCAGACTTTCTTCTCCAATGCGCTTGAAGCAGATGAGACGAGAGGATGCAAGGAATCAAGGAAAGACAAATTGAGAAAGAGCCTACTGCAATGCAGGTAAAACAAAAAGAAATGTAGCTGAAATAAGTAATAAGTTGAACTCCTGAGAGAGATGGACAGATATTGCTCTGAAGGTGGGTCTCCAACGAGGAGAAATTATTAGAACACTTCTGAGTTGGTCCCAAATCGAGGCCAAGGCCTCCACGTCGTTAACTTGTCACCTGGATGGAGCACCTGAATATGACTTGAAGTTATTGCAGTAGGGCGCGTGTGCCCACACATGCACACACACACATATACAGTGTATAACACCCTCCACACACACACACACCTATCCATCCCCTTCCCACACACACACACACACACACACACACACACACACACACCTATCCATCCACCCAACCCCCGCCCACACACACATCACGGTGATGATGATCTAAGAATTACTGTACATGGATCAACGGTGGATCGATTCGGTGGACAAAGTCATTATTGCAGAGGCAGAGTTCAATGCCTCCCTCAGGCCTCAGAGATGGGAGCTAACCCCTTGTATTTATCATCCTGGCAATGATATAAGCTGTGTGTATCCAAGCGCAACAAGCTGCCTGGTTATATTTTGCTGGTTCCTCTTATTTCCACTGCTACCTAATCCACCTTTATTGACTTGAGAAGCTGGTGGTATTGATGCAGATCTAAGGAGCCACACAGTAAAATGTCATACTTTGGTATTATGGAGTTAATATGACTACTGGGCCAATACAGGAAGGTGTGTGTGAGCGACGACCCTTTTAAGTGTGTGTGTGTGTGTGTGTGTGTGTGTGTGTGTGTGTGTGTGTGTGTGTGTGTGTGTGTGTGTGTGTGTGTGTGTGTGTGTGTGTGTGTGTGTGTGCATGTGCTTGTGTGTGTGTGTCTACATTCCCATATGAAGGATGACCCTGTTAGAGCTAGTGTGTGTGGACATCAGTCACAGACAGTGAGATCACATGGATCAGAGAGATCACAGACAGGCAGAGTTAGGATCGATTCTCTAGACCAGGAGGAATTAGCCAGGAAATTAAAGCTGGTCATCAAAAGGCCAAAGCCATGATAGAGAGAGAGAGAGAGAGAGAGAGAGAGAGAGAGAGAGAGAGAGAGAGAGAGAGAGAGAGAGAGAGAGAGAGAGAGAGAGAGAGAGAGAGGTCTGAGGTCATCTGCCTTTGGCCTTAAGAGCAGGAACCCAGACTTCACTGGAAAAAATTCAAACAGAAAACCGAAGACAATTACATGACAAATGGTTTGATGAAGAATGCAGAGACCTAAGAACAAACTTAAGAAACCTATCCAACCAAAAACTTAGAGACCTATAAAACCTGAGCCTTCACTATGGTAAATCACTAAAACAATACAGAAATACACTACGGAAAAAGAAGGAACAGCACGTCAGAAATCAGCTCAAGGTAATTGAAGAATCCATAGAATCAAACCACTTCTGGGAAAATTGGAACACACTAAACACACAACAACACGAAGAGCTACTTGTCCAAAACTGTTAACGATTTGGGGACGACCAGGAGGACGAGGTGCAGGGCGATCCGGATAGAGACGATGGAACTCCCGCAGCATTGAAGGGTTCAAAACGTCCTCCACCGGCACCCAGCATCTCTCCTCCGGTCCATACCCCTCCCACTCCACGAGGTACTGAAGGCCCCTCCTCCGACGCCTCGAGTCCAGGATGGCTCGAACAGCATACGCCGGAGCCCCCTCGATGTCCAGAGGGGGCAGAGGAACCTCCCGCACCTCAGACTCCTGGAGTGGACCAGCCACCACCGGCCTGAGGAGAGACACATGGAACGAGGGGTTAATACGGTGATCTGGGTGTAGCTGGTGCAGAGGAGTCAGGCGCAGGACAGCAGAGATGAGTACCACAAGTCATTTTACTCAAATAAAGTTCTCAATAACAACACGAGAAAACCAAGCCCACAAATACGGACCGTATAACATAAAACAATCACGCACAAAAACATGGGGAAAACAAGAGGGTTAAATAATGAACATATAATTGGGGAATTGAAACCAGGTGTGTAAAACAAGACAAAACAAATGGAACATGAAAAATAGATCGGCAATGGCTAGAAGACCGGTGACGTCGACCCGCCGAATGCCGCCCGAACAAGGAGAGGGACCGACTTCGGTGGAAGTCGTGACAAAAACAGAGATGTATGGATAAACCACTTCTCCAATCTTTTTGGATATATAAAAAATAAATGGCAAAAACATATAGATGATCAAATACAAATCTTAGAATCAACTATTAAAGACTACCAGGACCCACTGGATTCTCCAATTACATTGAATGAACTACAGGACAAAATACCAACCCTCCAAGCCTGTGGTGTTGATGGTATCCTAAATTAAATGATAAAATATATAGACCACAAATTCCAAATGGCTATACTTATCAGTCCTTGAACCAAGGACTGATAACCCCAATCCACAAAGTGGAAACAAATTTGACCTCAATAACTACAGTGGGATATGCGTCAACAGCAACCTTGGGAAAATCCTCTGTATTATCATTAACAGCAGACTCCAACATTTCCTCAGTGAAAACCACGTGCTGAACAAATGTAAATTTGGCTTTTTACCAAATTACTATACGACAGACCACGTATTCATCCTGCACATCATAATTGACAAACAAACCTAAACAAAGGCAAAGTCTTCTCATGCTTTGCTTATTTCAAAAAAGCTTTTGACTAAATATGGCATGAGGGTCTGCTATACAAATTGATGGAAAGCGGTGTTGGGGGAAAAACATACAACAATATAAAATCCATGTACACAAACAGCAAGTGTGCGGTTAAATTGGCAAAAAAACACAATTTTCTTTCCATAGGGCTGTGGGGTGAGACAGGGATGCAACTTGAGCCCCACCCTCTTCAACATATATATATCGAATTGGCGAAGGCACCCGGCCTCACCCTACTAGAATCTGAAGTCAAATGTCTACTGTTTGCTGATGATCTGGTGCGTCTGTCCCCAACCAAGAAGGGCCTACAGCAGAACCTAGATCTTCTGCACAGATTCTGTCAGACCTGGGCCCTGACAGTAAATCTCAGTAAGACAAAAATAATGGTGCTCCAAAGAATATCCAGTTGTCAGGACCACAAATTCAAATTCCATCTAGACACCGTTTCCCTAGAGCACACAAAAAACTATACATACCTCGGGTTACAGATAACTTCCACAAAGCTGTGAACGAGCTGAGAGACAAGGCAAGAAGGGCCTTCTACACCATCAAAAGGAACATAAAATTCAACACACCAATTAGGATCTGGCTAAATATACTTGAATCAGTTATAGAACCCATTGCCCTTTATGGTTGTGAGGTCTGGTGTCCGCTCACCAACGAAGAATTCACAAAATGGGAGAAACACGAAACTATCCTCCGTGTACAACGTAAAACACCAAATAATGCATGCAGAGCAGAATCAGGCCAATACCCACTAATTATCAAAATCCAGAAAAGAGCTGTTCAATTCTACAACCACCTAAAAGGAAGTGATTACCAAATCTTCCATAACAAAGCCATCACCTACAGAGAGATGAACCTGGAGAAGAGTCCCCTAAGCAAGCTGGTCCTGGGGCTCTGTTCACAAATACAAACAAACCCCACAGAGCCCCAGGACAGCAACACAATTAGACCCAACCAAATCATGAGAAAACAAGAAAATAATTACTTGACATATTGGAAAGAATTAACAAAAAAACTGAGCAAACTAGAATGCTATTTGGCCATAAACAGAATACCTGACCACTGTGACTGACCCCAAATTAAGGAAAGCTTTGACTATGTAAAGACTCAGTGGGCATAGTCTTGTTATTGAGAGAGGCTGCCGTAGGCCCACAGAATGAGGTGGAAACTGAGCTGCACTTCCTAACTTCCTGCCAAATGTATGACCATATTAGAAACACATATTTCCCTGAGATTACACAGAAAATCCAACTCCCATATCTATTGGGTGAAATACCACAGTGTCATCAGAGCAGTAAGATTTGTGACCTTTTGCCACAAGAAAAGGGCAACAAGTGAATAAAAAACATAATTGTAAATACAACCCATATTTATGTTTATTTATTTTCCCTTTTGTACTTGAACTATTTGCACATCGTTACAACACTGTATAGTATATAGACATATGACATTCAAAATGTCTCTCTTCCTTTGGAACTTTTGTGAGTGTAAGGTTTCCTGTTAATTTTTGATTGTTCATTATCTATTTAACTTGCTTTGGCAATGTAAACATACGTTTCCCATGCCAATAAATCCCTTTGAATTGAGTTAAGAGAGAGAGAGAGAGAGAGAGAGAGAGAGAGAGAGAGAGAGAGAGAGAGAGAGAGAGAGAGAGAGAGAGAGAGAGAGAGAGAGAGAGAGAGAGAGAGAGAGAGAGAGAGAGAGAGAGAGAGAGAGAGAGAGAGATATGAGAGAGAGAGAGATATGAGAGAGAGAGAGATGGGGGAGAGAGAGAGAGAGAGAGAGAGAGAGAGAGAGAGAGAGAGAGAGAGAGAGATGGGAGAGAGAGAGAGATGGGAGAGAGATGGGAGAGATGGAAGAGAGAGAAATAAGGGATAGAGAGGGAGAAAAAGAGGAGAGAAACTGAGAGACATTCTGCACACTGACAATGCAGTACTTGTGAGCAAGACCATTAGAGTGCTTTCCTCTTCTCTCCTATTTCCTCCCTCCATCCCTCCATCCCTCCATCCTCAGTGGTGCTGACCTGCCATTATTTATACAGCCAGCCAGCAGGGCCCAAGTGGAAGGTTGGCCCGGGCCTGAGCCCCCATCAATCACCTCTCTCTCTCTGCTGGACGGAGGGGTTGGAGGGAGAGAAGGCCAGGGTCAGCACCACTCACCATCTACTGATGAGAGACTATTTATAGATCACATCGTAGATAGGAGGAGGTAGGGGTAGAGGGGGGAGGAGAAGGAGAGGAGGTAGGGAGGAGGTGAAGGATAGGAGGTAAGGAGGGAGGGGGAGGAGGAGGAGATGAGGTGGGTGGGTGGGGGGGTTACAGTCATTGGTGTGTCTGTGTGTTTTGCGGTTTTCAAGATTTCAAGATTTCAAAATTGAATTGCAAACGCTACAATCAGGTAAAATGGACATGACAAATACAAAAGTGTTGTTTTCAAAAGGTAAAATGTCCTGGTGCACTTCTTATCAATAGTAAACTATATATTTGACTAATATCAAATTTATAAAGAGTACCATTGACTAAAGGGTACTATTGTACTAATGATCGTGCAGTATAGTGGTTATTATAAGCCTCTTGCTGCATTGGCAGAATTGTCCTGTATGATACACATTTAACAGTAGAGGGAGCTAACTAACCACAGATGGGAAAACTCAAGTAACAGCCAAAATGAGATTCGTCAACAGTTTGACAGACTGATATCAAAGTCACAATACAACATAAGAAAGTGTAAATGATAGTCAAGTCACAGAGCAGAAAAACGAAACAATCAAAACCCAGACAACATCTAAGATACCAAAATCTCACAGAATAGCAGTTAAGTTTAAGATCACCTCTGGGCTGTTCTGTCACTGTACTGCTGCCAAACCTACTGTTGTGACACCACCACCACCATGGTGCTAGAATGATAATGACCACTGGTTATAGAGGTGGTATAGGCTCTCCTGGCCAAACTGGCTACAGGCATAGATTCTTAATTTGACCAGTTTCTCACAGCAGGAAAATAATCCTGCAGCAACAAGAAATTTGAATTATTGTGTGGATTATAATGAATGGACATTTTTTGTAGGGGTTGGTACATTTTTGCAAGACAGGTCTGACATATTTAAGTGGAAATTACAAACTTCAGAAGCCTTTTTAAACCTACAAGTTTGCATTTCCTGCTGTGTGGGAAATTTCTTGCAACCATTGGGTGATCAAATTAAGATCCTACATCTGTATGTACAGAAGACCACAAGATTACTGGTTGTCTTTCTCTCTGTGTCCTCCTTAATCACAACTGTTGGTTTTATGGTTTTCTGACACAATATACAAACGCCTCTGGATTCAAAAATAGACTATGGCTCTATCCCTATTTCTTAAGCTTATTTTTGTGTGAAAATGAACAAAAGTGTGTTTTGTCAATAACCAAAGTTTACTTTGGGATTTTCTGGTAATTTAGAACATTACAAAGACATTTAATGAGATCAAGCAGGTCCCAATGCACAGTTTGTAATAGACTAATAAGGATTGGGTTATACAGGAGGGACTGGTGTAAAACTGTGGTAAAAAGAATAGGCCACTTTTGGCCTATGTGCATTCAGAAAGTATTCACACCCATTGACTTTCTCCACATTTTGTTGTGTTACAGCCTGAATTTAAAACTGATTAAATTGAGATGTTGTGTAACCTGCCTACACACAATACCCCATAATGTCAAAGTGGAATTATGTTTTTAGAATTGTTTACATATTAATTAAAAAATGTAAAGCTGAAAGGTCTTGAGTCAATAAGTATTCAACCCCTTTGTTATGGGAAGCCTAAATAAGTTCAGGAGTAAAAGATTCCTTAACAAGTCACATAAGTTGCATGGAATCACTCTGCGTGCCATCATCATGTTAACATGGGTTTTGAATGACTACCTCATCTCTGTACCCCACACATACAATTATCTGTTAGGTCCCTCAGTTGAGCAGTGCATTTCAAACACAGATTCAACCATAAAGACCAGGGAGGTTTTCCAATGCCTCGCAAAGAAGGGCACCTATTGGTAGATGGGTAAAGAAAAAGCAGACATTAAATATCCATTTGAGCAAGGTGAAGTTATTAATTACAGTTTGGATGGTGTATCAATACACCCAGTCACTACAAAGATACAGGCATCCTTTATTAATTCAGTTGTCGGAGAGGAAGGAAACCACTCAGGGATTTCCCCATAGTGACTTTAAAACAATTACAGAGTTGAATAGCTGTGATAGGAGAAAACTACGGATGGATCAACAACATTGTAGTTACTCCACAATATTATCTAAAAGCCAGCGTGAAAAGAAGGAAGCATGTACAGAATAAAAATATTTAAAAACATGCATCTGGTTTGCAATAAGGAGCTAAAGTAAAACTGCAAAAGAAATGTGGCAAAGAAATTAACTTTATGTCCTGAATACAAAGTGTTACATTTGGGGCAAATCCAACACAACAAATTACTGAGTACCACTCTTAATATTTTCAAGCATGGTGGTGGCTGCATCCTGTTATGGGTATGCTTGTCATCGGCAAGGACTAGGGAATGCTTTAGCATAAAAATAAATGGAATAAAGCTAAGCACAGGCAAAATCCTAGAGGAAAACCTGGTTCAGTCTGCTTTCTAACATACACTGGGAGACAAATTCACCTTTCAGCAGGACAATAACCTAAAACAGAAGGCCAAGTATACACTGGAGTTGCTTACCAAGATGACGATGAATGTTCCTGAGAGTCCTAGTTACAGTTTTGACTTAAAATGGCTTGAAAATCTATGACAAGACTTGAAAATGGTTGTTTAGCAATGATCAACAACCATCTTGGCAGAGCTTGAAGAATTTAAAAAGAATAATATGCAAATATTGTACAATCCAGGTGTGCAAAGCTCTTAGAGACTTACCCAGAAATACCAACAGCTGTAATTGCTGCCAAAGGTGAATCTAACATGCTGTCACCTCCTGGCCATAGATAGCCCTCTGGGTTTTGGTTGTTTTGGTCAGGACGTGACTAGGGGGTTATTGGGTATTCTATGTTCGTTATTTCTATTTTTTGGTTTTGTATGGTTCCCAATTAGAGGCATCTTATTGTCGTTGCCTCTAATTGGGGATCATACTTAAGTTGTTCCTTTTTCCACCTGTTTGTGGGTTATTGTTTTCTGTAAGTGCCTGTGTGTGCTACACTATATTGTTACGGTCAGTCATTTCTTTCTTGTTTGAACGTTTCACTGTAAATTAAAAGATGTGGAACGTCATGCACGCTGCGCCTTGGTCTACTTCTTTAGACGATCGTGACAGAATAACCCACCACCAAAAGACCAAGCAACATGCCCAGGTGAAGGAGAGTTGGACCTGGGAAGAGATTCTGGGGGGTTGCGAGACCCTTCCTTGGCGGGAGTCGCCGAGGAGAGAAGAGGGACATCGACGACACCGGGGTCCGCGGCAAACAGGAGCCCAAGGAAAATCCCAAGAATACTTATCTAATCAAGATATATTAGTGTTTTATTTGTTATATTTTGGGGGCAAATGTTAGAATTTTTCTTCTACATTGACAATGGAATATTGTATGTACGTCAATGACAAAACATTACAATTAAATCCATTTTAATCTCACTTTGTAACACAACAAAATGTGGACAAAGTCAAGGGTTGTGAATACTTTCTGAAAGCTTTGTTATTGTACTCTAACTCTCTTCAACAAGGAGACTGTGACTTTTATTAGATTACATCTGTAGGGTGATGTCTACATGTTGTCTGTATATTCAGGTCAAAAGCGCAACTAGCAAATGTTAAAGGTCTCTCCAGTTTAGGTCGTTCCCTCTGATGTTACCCTGTGCCACCTACCCTCACCCCTCACCCCCCTCACTCTAGGCAGTAAGAGCACAGTAACATGAGGCCAGAGTGCCATGTCCTAACGATCCAGCCTAGACAGCAGAGGTGTTGTCATGACACAGACACACACACACCCACACACACACACACACACACACAACCCAGTCCCTAACCTTATCCAAACACGACCCCCCAGGATTTGACGGACAGCGCGGCAGATAGGGGTGGGTCTTTGATGGATAAGAACCCAACCCTGCCCCCACCTCGCCCTCCCACCACTCCAACGACAGATCCTGTCAGGGTGTCCAGTGAGAACCAGTATCAAATGGATCAACCTCTTTCCCACCCCTTTCGCCCCTCCTCTCCCTTCCCGTCCCCTCTAAAGGGGAACTGTCACTGACTGACACTGTGACAGACTGTCACATAGCAGTCAGGTGCTTTCAACACACTGATAATGTGCCATGTGGAATTTGGCCCCCCGACTGTTATCCTAACTGTAAAGGACAGAGAGAGATGGAGAGAGAGAGAGAGAGAGAGAGAGGGGAGAGAGAGAGAGAGAGAGAGAGAGAGAGAGAGAGAGAGAGAGAGGAGAGAGAGGGAGAGAGGGAGAGAGGGAGAGAGAGAGGGAGAGAGGGAGAGAGAGATGGAGAAAGTATTTTTGGCATTGTTGTGCTGAAAGTTGGTTCCATGTGTTTCCTCCAACTTCCTGACCTGACTACCCTATTAACCGGATGCAGAGGCATCGTCTTATCCATGGGTTAATCAAAACTGAACTACCACACACACACACAGAGAAATACATTTGCACAGTATCTGCATACACACACACAGCCACACTGTCTGCACTACTAGCTGATGTCGGAGGTTGTGTGGGATTGTGTTACATGCCTTGTCAGCGGTAGAAGAAATTCCCCTTGAGCAGAACGCCTGTGTCACGACTTCCGCCGAAGTTGGTCCCTCTCCTTGTTCTGGCGGCGTTCGGCGGTCGACGTCACCGGTCTTCTAGCCGCCACCGATCCATTATTCATTTTCCGTTTGTTTTGTCTTCATTATCACACACCTGGATTCCATTCCCATGATTACATGTTCCTTATTTAACCCTCTGGTTCCCCCATGTTTTTGTGCGTGATTGTTTGTTGTATTTTGGTTCCGTGTTTCGAGTGATTTGTTTTCACCACTCGTGTTGTATATTTTTTAGTAAAATTATATGAATACTCATTTTTGTTGTCCTGCGCCTGACTCTGCCTTACTGGCATCATGGAGAACTGTTACAGCATGTTAGTGTTTTTTTGTCAAGAATCTTGTTCTGGAGGCAGCTCTGCAGAGTGGTCACTAGCTGGCATAGCCATAAGATCAGATTTTAAGCCTAAATCTAACCTCAACCCTAACCACACTGCTAAGTCTAATGCCTTGAATTAAGCATTTTTCTTTTTATAAATTTGTACAATATTGTCAATTTTGACTTTGAATCCTGGAGGCATAATTGAGCTAATTTCCACTTAGATAAAGGTCAACCTGCTAGTAAAACAGAGAGGCTTTACAGATGTTCAACAGTGGAGGCTGGTGGGCGGAGCAATAGGAGGACGGGCTCATTGTAATGGCTGGAATGGAATAAATGGAACCGTATCAAAGACATCAAACATATGGAAAGCACCTGTTGGACGCCAATCCATTTATTCCATTACAGCAATTACAATGAGACCATCCTCCTATAGCTCCTTCCAACATCCTCCTCTGATGTCCACCTAATGATACAGAAGAGGGCATGAGGATTTCTAAAGATCAACAGAAGGTATCAAATCTATTGTTACGTTATGATTACCAGGTGAACATTTCAGTTGATGTTGGAACAAACAGTAGGCAATCCATAGAGCCAGGGGTTTATCTTGTCCTCCTGACCACATGACCTGGCTAGGAAATACTTTGGGCCCTAGGTATCACCTAAAATGTCATTCAAGACCATTTGGGTACTTGGGTAGAGACGTTAAAGTGACTATTTTCTGAGTTATTCACATGGTTAGGAAGATTTCAAGACCATAAGCATCAACTAACACACCGGTGGAGACTTTTAAGGAGTTGTAGGTGATTCACAAAAAATGACTTTTAGGGCACTCTGTGTAGCTCTTTAAAAGAGATGTCTTCCTTTCCATTTTTCACCGGACGAGAGGTTTTCCATGATCCAGAACGCAGATGGTTGGGGCACACAGGACCTCTGATGTCCAGAGGGTTAGGGTTAGTGTGTGTGTGCGTTTGGGTCCGTGTAAAGTTGCCTTCGTAGGCGATTAATACATCGACGCCCCAGTCGGGTCCCAAACTGACGTAGAGCCTGGACTCTGGACCGGAGAGGGGAGGGGGCATGGAGGGCGAGAAGGTGATAGTAGCGTTGATTGAGGTTTGAAGAGCGACAAAAATGCCCCCTGGAATGCGCCAATCTCTGGAGGTCTCGTGTTCCAATATGTCCAACAGCGTGTTGTTAAAAGCATTCCTTCCAGCCTGTTAGGGTTCTGTCCTGAGTGTCCTGCCACGCTAAAAGGAGACTTCATTTGTTTGTTTACCTCTAAAGAGGATGAACCGTATCCTGACAACCAAACTCACTGATAACCCCTATTCTGAAGATAAAGGGAAGACATAGTCAAAGTACACAAGAAGGTAACCATTTTTGTGTTGTTATGACTTAGTTCTGGAAAATTCCATTGTGATTCCATGGTGATATGAATCATGGGGACATGGAGGACCATATTTGTAAAAGACATACAGACCACTATGGACTCCTCAAAACTTGACACAAACCTGGTTTTATAAAACTAGCCTCAACATCTCTTTTCATAGAAGGTATACCTTGCTATTATGCTATGGGATCTCCAGACCTCACCCTTCTCTACTTAACAACAAGCCTTGAATCGCAGTACAGACTCAGGGGTATTTTAAGGGGGGACAGGGGTTCGGAGTTCTTAGATGCCTGGTGGTCTCTGAACTCTTGTGGTTGTCCCCCCACCCAACCCTCCCACCCAAGCAGTGGTCGTGCTGTGAGACGGGGTCGTTCGGAGCCAGAGGTTAAACCGCACGACACGGTTGGGGCGAAAGGGCCCTGCTTACACACCGCCTGATTGGTTCTCCAGGTTGTGAACGATAGAAGAGAGGGGGTGGCAGAGAGAGAGAGAGATAGAGACTCAGAGAGAGGAGAGACAGGGAAAGAGAGATTGGAGAGAGAGAAACGGAGAGAGAGAGAAACGGAGAGAGAGGAACGGAGAGAGAAACGGAGAGAGAGGATGGAGGGGGGAGTGAGAGGGAGGGAGGGGAGAAAGAGAGAAAGAGAGTAAGCGAAAAGAGAAACAGAGAAAGAAAGAAAAAAAGGGGTAAATAGAAATATTCCAGTTTTATATTCCAGGACCAAAATGTTGACAGCAGCACCATACAGGTTGCAAAATGGTACATGGTTTATGAACTGATGATAAATAAAACAGAGCTTGATTCAAAACCTACAGTTTTTCAATTTTAAATGATTATACAAAATTCTTGCCACAAAGGGAATTGTATGTACATAGGGCATACACCCATCTCAACTCTGCAGATTTTGCTACAAAGTGACAGAATCATTAGATCATGTATTCTGGTATTGCCCCTTTGTAGCTTGTTTCTGGTCACAGGTTCAGTACCCTACAAATAGCACCGTTGGGAGATTTGAAATGCCATAGTCAATCAATCAACAATATAACTTACAATCTGTAGATACTATGCGATTAGAAAGGTTCAGAATTGATGTGAAACATCGCAACACAGCTGAAAAATATATGGCACATAGAAACAATAAGAAGAAGGTGGTTTCCAGAGATAGGTGGGATGGACTGAGAGTAGCTGAGGGGTGGGTTTAAAATAGTTATGACTGAAAACCCGATGCACTATGTACACCATATATAATGTAAACCGCATGTGTTTAAGTACTATCTATCCAGATGTAATGTATATCAAATACCTATATTCTTTCTATGTAACGACTGGGAAAGAAAAAGTGCCATGTATGTAAAATGTGTGTAGAATGGGTTTCCCAGTGACTTTCACAGCAGCGGTGAGGCTGGTGACTGGTGCAGACAGTGTGGGTAAAGGTAGTTGAGGTCCTGGGATGTCAGCATCTGTTTCACCCCCACTAGATTATAGTTCCATACGGTCCGGAGTCCGAGATGTACATGTTGACATGTGGTTTAAGCCTGAAAGACTGAAAATACGTGTCTAGGTTGTACTGTCGACATGCACAATATGCATCACTGTCAAAGTTGACAGTTCTGTAAGTCCCTTTGTATTGTACAATACTTGAACTGACCTTCTGGGTGCACACTATACTCTTCCAGTACTGTACATTTTTTCCCCCAATTCACGTTTTTTATCATACTTCAATTACTCTTTGCATTGGGAACTCATAATTGCAAATATTCATAGTCACACAAACATATTGTTGTTCTAGGAATGTAAAAGTGCATCATATTGTTATTGTGGGTGTGTTATGTGCATCATGGCATCCTGGCCTTGTGTTTCCCTTTAGATGAATGTCCCAGCCATGTTAACCATCTTTCAACGAGACCATTCGATATACAACACATTCAAATGAAATGACACATTTGGCATGACGGTATGTGCACGTGGCAAAAGAAGCATGTCAGAAACTGTCACGCGGCCAGGACAACAGCCTGGGACGCAAGAATATGGAAACCAGAAAAAAACACAGTTGGCAGCCATCTTTGTCCATGTAGCTAAGGGACAAATTGGCACAAAAAGACTAATAACTCATCAAAACAATGTTGAGGCTGGGTCTCTAAAGGTGAGAGAGAGATACACACATTTCCCTCAGATTACACAGGCCCACAAAGAATTCAAAAAAACAAATCAAATTTTGATAAACTCCCATATCTACTGGGTGAAATACCACAGTGTCATCAGAGCAGCAAGATGTGTGACCTTTTGCCACAAGAAAAGGGCAACCAGTGAATAAAAACCCCATTGTAAATACAACCCGTAGTTATGATTATTTATTTTCCTTTGTGTACTTGAACTATTTGCACATCGTTACAACACTGTATAGTATATAGACATATGACATTTGAAATAAGGTTTCTGTTCGCTTTTATTGTTTATTTCACTTTTGTTTATCGATTTCACTTGCTTTGGCAATTGAAATAGATGTTTCCCATGCCAATAAAGCCCTTTGAATTGAACTGAAATGAGAGAGAGCAATAGAAAGACAGATAGAAAGAAATAAAAAAGAAAGAAAGAGAGAGAGACAGCGAGAGAGATAAAGAGAGAAAGAGAAAGAGAGACAAAGAGAGAAAGAGAAAGAGAAAGAGAAAGAAAGAGAAAGAGAAAGAGAAAGAGAGAGAGAGTTAACTCAGCGTGGGGTTAACAGATAGAAGCAGAGCGGGCTATGGATGCTGCAGTCACTCAGTCAGTGCAGAGCAGAGCTCAGCACAGCATGGTAAAATAATTAAGCTCAGCCTTTGAAGGGGACTAAACAAACACAACAGCACTCAACACTGGGCTGACCCTTTTCTCTCTCTCTCTCTCTCTCTCTCTCTCTCTCTCTCTCTCTCTCTCTCTCTCTCATTCTCTCCCTCTTTCTTTGTATCTCTCTATGTCTCTAAGATCCCTCATCCACCCCTCTCTCTACCCCCCTCTCTCTTTCTCTCTCTCTCTCTATCCTTCCTTTCATTTTATATATTGTGCACTCTCCTGGAGTTGGTTCCTCCTGGGAAGGGAGGAGAGGTTGGAAGGGGCTAGGTGAGTCACAGGTCAGTTTTAACATCTTCTAATGTTCGCTTCAAACCAAAGGGAGGGGAAGGGCTGCTGGAGTACTTTGCCAGTAATCCATAACTATTATGATACCATTAAATATCCTGTCGTTAAGTGGGTTTTAAAACGTTGGAAAATAAAAAAATGAAAGCTTGCTATATTACTGTTTATAGGCCGTATTGACGTTGTTTGCACCACGTTGGGTGGGTGTCTAGTACATACAGAACATAAGAGAATACTTTTTAATCTTCTAGGAAAACACTGGATAGGGTGCTTGTACGCATATTTGTAACTACAAGGCCTCAATGTGATTCAGAAAATGGATATCTAGCTAAATGTTGGTGCCACATGTACCCATTTTCAACTTCTTTCCTCTGGTCTCAAACATTGGGAGTGGTAGTAAACAAAGGCCTCGGTGAAGTCAGGGTTTGGCTAGTTTGCATGAGAAAAACCACGTCCTCAACGTGTGAGAGCCATACAAGGCCATAGAGCCCACTGGTTCCACCGTACCAAAGAACAAGACAAATCATCCTCACATTTCTATGTGGAGGAAAATAAGCTAATTGAGTTATAGACCAATTATTATTTCTCCCACACAGAACATGTGGAAAAGCATCACAACACTGTATTAGGATCAGCACTAGTGGAAAAAAAGAGAATAGAGTCCTCAGCTCTCCCATTTCAAGTCAAGGAAAGCCTAGAAGCCATGGTTGCTATACAATACTCAGTGATATACCCCAGTGATAGACTTTCTCTCCAACACAAACACCCCAGCCCCAAGACAACCCCACCACCAGCCAAGCAGCCCTATGTAAAGTGGAACTGGTACGGATAGGGAGAGAACAATAGGATCATAAAGCCACAAGATGTAATTTGAGTGGCGCCCAAGTCAGTGTGAGTTGTGGGATTCACACCAATTGTTCCCTTTTAAATATCCACCTCTTGGATGAGTGTGAGGAATTTCCAAACCAGGAGTGTGATCTCACCAGAGAGAGGGAGCGAGACAGAGAAGGGTTGATGATGGTGATGATGCATTGGGGACATGACGTTAAGCTCGAAAAACGTTGGGCTTGAAGACCTTCTTTCTCATCTTTCAGAAGCTTTTTAAGGCGTTGACGGCTCTAGCGCTTCGCCTCCAACTAAGGTGCAAGGGGAGTAGAGGGTCTAGGCTGAGGCTGCTAGAGGGGAAACAGTGGAGGGATCTGTAAAAGTAGTGGGACTAGTGGCGTGCCGCGGTCCATATAGGATCAGTACAGTTCAGTTATGAAAGGGATGAGGACAGAGAGAGAGTAGGAGGTGTGAGAGAGAGAGAGAGAGAGAGAGAGAGAGAGAGAGAGAGAGAGAGTCACAGGGTGGAATAGGGAGAAAGCGAGTGATAAAGAGTGATAAAGAGTGATAAAGAGTGACAGACCGAAAGAGAGAAAATAAGATGGTGAGAGGGAGGGAAGGGGGTAAAAGACTGAAATCAAGGGAGAGTGTTAGAGAGAGAAACCAAACGAGTGAGCAACCAAGAGGGAAGCAAGTCCAGATTCCCCCAGGCCCACTGAATTTCCACTCTTTCTTCTTTCCCTAGTTTTCATGGTCCTCTTCTCCCTCCTCTCCCTCCCAGGTTCACACAGCTGTTTAGAGGGCTGGGGGCCGGGGGGCTGATGGGGGCCGGGGGCCACTTCTTCTCCTGTACAGAGATGAAACACTGTGCCGCTCTAAGCAACCCTGCAGGTAGGCCTGCTAAAGCCATCGGCTCTGCTCTGTCCGCTCTCTCTCTGCCCAATGCTAAGAAATAAAAAAAGAGATGAGTGGGAGGGAGGGAGAGAAGAAAGATGCAAGAGCGGGGGGGCAGACAGAATAAGATTAGATGGAGGGATGGTGGGAGGGAGGGAGGGGGAGGACAGAGAGCGAGAGGGAATGGAGGGGATAGAAGGAAGGAGAGAGGGAACGGAGGGATGGATGGAAGGAAAGAGGGAGTGAAAGGGTCAGAGATGAGGATGCACAATACCAGGAATGATGTCTGCTTTTATTGACTTTGTTAAACCGTTTTCAATGCTACTTCCTATGTGTTTACAAGACTGTAAATCACAGTGCATACAGGGGGGACCGCAGCGATGAAGTCAAGGGAAACATCCCAGTCATGGGGGAGAAGAGAGGACCGAGCGCTGAGCCAACTGCAACTGCAACTACCTCATTGCCAGCACCTAACCGCACCTCCACCTAACCCCACCTCCGCCTAACCCCACCTCCACCTAACCCCACCACCACCTAACTCCACCTCCATCTAACCCCACCTCCACCTAACCCCACCACCACCTAACCCCACCTCCACCTAACCCCATCACCACCTAACTCCACCTCCATCTAACCCCACCTCCACCTAACCCCACCACCACCTAACCCCACCTCCACCTAACCCCACCACCACCTAACTCCACCTCCATCTAACCCCACCTCCACCTAACCCCACCACCACCTAACCCCACCTCCACCTAACCCCACCACCACCTAACTCCACCTCCATCTAACCCCACCTCCACCTAACCCCACCACCGCCTAACTCCACCTCCGCCTAACCCCACCTCCGCCTAACCCCACCTCCACCTAACCCCACCTCCACCTAACCCCACCACCACCTAACTCCACCTCCATCTAACCCCACCACCACCTAACTCCACCTCCGCCTAACCCCACCTCCGCCTAACCCCACCTCGACCTAACCCCACCACCACCTAACTCCACCTCCATCTAACCCCACCTCCACCTAACCCCACCTCCACTTAACCCCACCACCACCTAACTCCACCTCCATCTAACCCCACCTCCACCTAACCCCACCTCCACCTAACCCCACCTCCACCTAACTCCACCTCCATCTAACCCCACCTCCACCTAACCCCACCACCACCTAACTCCACCTCCATCTAACCCCACCTCCACCTAACCCCACCTCCACCTAACTCCACCTCCATCTAACCCCACCTCCACCTAACCCCACCTCTACCTAACCCCACCACCACCTAACTCCACCTCCACCTAACCCCACCTCCACCTCACCTCCACCTAACTCCACCTCCACCTAACCCCACCTCCACCTAACTCCACCTCCATATAACCCCACCTCCACCTAACCCCACCTCCATCTAACTCCACCTCCATCTAACCCCACCTCCACCTAACTCCACCTCCACCTCTCCATCTCCTCCAATAAGGTGTTTCGTTCTGGATCGTTCTTGCATTCTGTCCTCTCATCCATGGTTGAGAGATGTAGAAGAGAAGGAGACTATGTTGCCCAAACAACAATTCCTACCTGTCCTAAATTGTTCTTTTAGGCTGAGCCATAGCTCGACTGTTTTTTTGTGAATAGATTTGTTTTATGATGAAGCGGGTAGCCGGGTAGCTTATACCCCTTCATCACCTGTAAGCACCAGGGCAATGTTAGACATTTCAGACAGTCGTTTCAGACAGTCCAAAACCCATTCAAACTCTCAACTCCTGTTTAACACTAATAAATACTTCTGAGTCAGTGAGTTGAGTGAGTTGGTGTCATTTGGTGAGATCGTACAACTCCTTTTCCAAATTTTCTCAGGCAGTGGCCCCCTCCTCCTCCTCACCCCGTCCTCCCACCCCTCATGCCAAATGGGCACTGTGTGTGTGTGTGTGTGTGTGTGTGTGTGTGTGTGTGTGTGTGTGTGTGTGTGTGTGTGTGTGTGTGTGTGTGTGTGTGTGTGTGTGTGTGTGTGTGTGTGTGTGTGTGTGTGTGTGTGTGTGTGTGTGTGTGTGTGTGTGTGTGTGTGTGAACGGTAATCTCCAGGAGATTACCTCACTCTAATAGACCCTCAGAGTACCAGAAACACTATTAGTCTCTCTCTCTCTAACACTTTCCCCCACTCTCCTTCTCTCGGCTCCTCTCCCACTCTCCCCTACACTCTCTCTCTCTCTCTCTCTCTCTCTCTCTCTTGCTCTCGCTATTGCTCTCCTTCCCACCAGTTGACTCACCGTTTGAGCCGGTTAATTGAGTGGGAAGTAAAGGTCAAACATTTATTAGACTTCTTAATGCTTTTTCTTCATGGCTGATATAAGATTGGAGGAGTCTTCTAGCAAAGGGAACAGTATGGTCACTTATTCTTACCAACTGGTAGGTCTATTTTGTTAAGCTGTTACTGTTGTGACCCTGTAACAGTGGCACTGGTGTAAACAAGCTGTAACCCTGTTACAGTGGTACTGGTGTAAACAAGCTGTAACCCTGTTACAGTGGCACTGGTGTAAACAAGCTGTAACCCTGTTACAGTGGCACTGGTGTAAACAAGCTGTAACCCTGCTACAGTGGCACAGGTGTAAACAAGCTGTAACCCTGTTACAGTGGCACTGGTGTAAACAAGCTGTAACCCTGTTATAGTGACACTGGTGTAAACAAGCTGTAACCCTGTTACAGTGGCACTGGTGTAAACAAGCTGTAACCCTGTTACAGTGGCACTGGTGTAAACAAGCTGTAACCCTGTTACAGTGGCACTGGTGTAAACAAGCTGTAACCCTGTTACAGTGGTACTGGTGTAAACAAGCTGTAACCCTGTTACAGTGGCACTGGTGTAAACAAGCTGTAACCCTGTTACACTGGTACTGGTGTAAACAAGCTGTAACAATGTTACAGTGGCACTGGTGTAAACAAACTGTAACCCTGTTACAGTGACACTGGTGTAAACAAGCTGTAACCCTGTTACAGTGGCACTGGTGTAAACAAGCTGTAACCCTGTTACAGTGGCACTGTTCCATACTGAGTTACCACCAGGTGAAAACATTGGTGCGGTCACATGCACATCTGTGGTTTACACCAATACAAAAACAGACAACTGCAACATAATTATAACACATCTGAGCTCTGGAGCAGTGGAATGGGCTTCTTCTCTTCTCACAGTGCGGTTCAGGAAACCACAGTGGCTGGTGGCGAATGACAGTCCAGACCAGCAGATGACACTGACAAGTCCCCAAATTCCCACATTTTCTTATTTTTCCACATTGGGAACGTTCTCTCTCTCTCTGTCTTTTTTTTCCTCATTCTCTATGGTGTCTAGCTTTCCACTGCCCCTGCCTCATGGCACTGTGTATTTTTATGTCTCGCATTAGGCTTGGGGAATAATACCTCTGAGTGAATGGGAGTCTGCAGGCTGCAGTCTCGGGGCCTTTTCAGACATTCAGTCACTACTCTTCTAAGAATAACCGACGTGCTCTCTTGCCAAAGTTTCTCTCTCTTTTTCTCCTCCTTTCTTCTTCTTTACAGCCTCTAGTGATGCTGTCTTCTGTGGCGCGCTGATACCAAGGCTTTGTATTAGTAGCCGACGAAGCCGAGGTCCAAATGTGAAAAGCAGCACAGGCTATGGGGACTGGGCTAACTCTGAGGGAAATACAACAGTCAGAGTCTTGAGGAACAAGGGGTAATGTTTGGAGATGTTCCAGCTCCTAGCCCCGACTACAACTCCTCTCAAACTCGTTATAGGCCAGAACCCCTGGCCACTTGAGACTAGGAGAAGTATTAGGCGGCGGTTGGATCGAATAAAAACGATGAGTTTGTAGAGAATCGAATATGTTTCAGGCGGCGGCTGAGGTAGAAGTCTGGAGTTTTACACAAACATGTCTGACAAATCACCTCTCCTAAATGTCATTTGGGTTTAATTTGTCCTCAGAGGGGAAATTGTTCAGAAATTGCTGGTAGCTGTTGGATGATGATGCTATGAGAGCCAGAGTCAAAGAAGTCTGTCCACTGTACTTGAGTAGACAACCATTCCCTGAGAGAGAGAGAGAGAGAGAGAGAGAGAGAGAGAGAGAGAGAGAGAGAGAGAGAGAGAGAGAGAGAGAGAGACAGAGACAGAGACAGAGACAGAGACAGAGACAGAGACAGAGACAGAGAGATGTAGGGTTGAATAACTCTAACTTTGCACACTTTAGTAGAACAAACTGGGCTGGGTATAGAATGTACGGTACACTGCAGGCCATGCCAACATTCCTGAGCCACGGGCTGAACAGTGTAGGAGGCAGACAGTTGGATAAGGAAGAAGACTCGTACTGTACAGTACACAGACCCACCTAGTAGAACACTCTAGAGGTTCTAGAATGGCAGTAAAGCTCATTCTGCCCTTTGTCAGAGCAGAAACAACCTTTGTTCCAAATGGCACGCTATTCCCTTTATTGTGCACTTTTTTAAAGTAGTGCACTACATATTTAAAACGGTGCGATTTGAGATGAATCCACAGTTTCTGATGGTCAGAATTTTATTCATTTGAATTTGAGTAATTTGTTCATGTATGTCATCCGCTAGCCTCGTACAGTATATACCAGACCATCAGAGGAAGGCCCTATGAATTGTCAAAGACTCCAGCCACCCTAGTCATAGACTGTTCTCTCTGCTACCGCATGGCAAGCGATACCGGAGCGCCAAGTCTAGGTCCTGTAATCTGATTGCAGTATCTGTAATCTGATTCCAATATTTTTGCTGGTGTAATTGATTAAAGTTCCAGTTTGTTTTGTAATCAGATTTCAGATGTAGGATCTTAATTTGAACCAGTTTGCTACAGCAGGATAATAATCCTGCAGCAAAGGAAATGTGAATTATTATGTGGATTATAATTCATGGACATTTTGTAGGGGTTGATACATCTGACGTTTCTAGGAAGAAATAACAAACTTCAGAAACCTTTTTAAACCTCAAATACACTGCAAGTTGAATATGCCCTGCAAGTTATCCTGCAACAGGGTGATCCTACATCTATACATGTAACTGATACATGTAACTGATACATGTAACTGATACATGTAACTGGTACATGTAATCAGTTACTCCTCAACCCTGGTGACCTGGTCCCAGATCTGTTTGTGCTGCCTTGCCAACTTGCATTGAATTGGCAAGACAGCGATAACAGATCTGGGACCAGGCTAGCATGTATCATTGAACATTCTTTGGATGTATTATGATATATAGGCCATATTAGGCCACACTCTCCTGAAAGCATACTCCAGTGCCACAATGAGCAATCAAGTTGTCCATCAGTGTTTTATAGGCTTTGTCCCAAATGGCACCCTATTCCCTATGTAGTGCACTACGTTTGACGAGAGCCCTATGGTCCCTGGTTGAAAGTAGTGGACTATTTAGGGAATAGGGTGCGTTTGGGAGGCAGGCACTGAGTTCGAAAACACAGCCCAGGAACAAAGTAGCTGAAGCGTTCCAGGTGGCAAACTCTCTTGTTACAGTATCCCTCTGGAACTAATAAGGCAGGTACATTTTCACCCTCTAAATCCCTAACATTGGCCGGAATGACTGATTTACTGCAAAGAATTTGACTGAAATTCAGATAATTATACTTTTGACACTTGAACAGCTGTTGAGCTTGTTGAGCTGTTGAGCGTACAAAAGGTTCCCACATTATTCACAGGTCTAAGGAGAAAGCCGGTCTAAAAGAAGCGAGTAAAGGGCTTATGATGGGTCCTTTTCTGACATTGTGGAAACTACAGTAGAGCAGGTTTTATTGGTATGGCGATTAGCATGTTATGATGCCAACCATGTTGAAAGTAGTTAAATGGGACTGTCTAGATCATTGAGATGCTCTTAAGTGACCTGAGATGTTATAGTTCTTAGGGGTGTACTTGTTTTTCTCTGGGGTTTCCTAAAACACTATTACTTTGTTATTAACCACATTGGTGTTATGTTCTTACCATATACACTACCGTTCAAACGTTTGGGGTCACTTAGAAATGTCCTTCTTTTTGAAAGAAAAGCAAATTTTTTTGTCCATTAAAATAACATCAAATTGGTCAGTGTAGACACTGTTAATGTTGTGAATTACTATTGTAGCCGGAAACGGCAGATTTTTAATGGAATATCTATATACAGTAGGCGTACAGAGGCCAATTATCAGCAACCATCACTCCTTTGTTCCAATGGCACGTTGTGTTAGCTAATCCAAGTTTATAATTTTAAAAGGCTAATTGATCAGAAAATCCTTTGGCAATTATGTTAGCACAGCTGAAAACTGTTGTACTGATTAAAGAAGCAATAACACTGGCCTTTAGACTAGTTGAGTATCTGGAGCATCAGCATTTGTGGGTTCGATTACAGGCTCAAAATGGCCAGAAACAAATCACTTTCTTCTGAAACTCGTCTGTCTATTCTTGTTCTGAGAAATGAAGGCTATTTCATGCGAGAAATTGCCAAGAAACTGAAGATCATACAACGCTGTGTACTACTCCCTTACTTCACAGAACAGCGCAAACTGGCTCTAATCAGAATAGAAAGAGGAGTGGGAGGCCCCGGTGCACAACTGAGCAAGAGGACAAGTACAAACAACCACTAACCTCATAAGTCTTCAACTGGCAGCTTCATTAAATAGTACCTGCAAAACACCAGTCTCAACGTCAACAGTGAAGAGGCGATCCCGGGATGCTGGCCTTTGCAAAGAAGGAGTTGCAAAGAAAAAGCCATATCTCAGACTGGCCAATAAAAAGAAAAGATTAAGATGGGCAAAAGAACACAGACACTGGACAGAGGAACTCTGCCTAGAAGGCCAGCATCCCGGAGTCGCCTCTTCACTGTTGACGTTGAGACTGGTGTTTTGCGAGTACTATTTAATCAATTAGCCTTTTAAAATGATAAACTTGGATTAGCTAACACAACATGCCATTAGAACACAGGAGTGATGGTTGTTGATAATGGGCCTCTGTACACCTATATAGATATTCCATAAAAAATCTGTTGTTTCCAGCTACAATAGTTATTTACAACATTAACAATGTCTACACTGTATTTCTGATCAATTTGATGTTATTTCAATAGACAAAAAATTTGCTTTTCTTTCAAAAACAAGGACATTTCTAAGTGACCCCAAACTTTTTAATGGTAGTGTAGGTCACCTACACACACAACTATAAAGAACCCAACACAGACAGTGAAAGTGAAGCAAGATGGATTGTGAGTGAGAGACAAAGAGAAAGAGACCATTTGTATCGAAGGCAGCAACAGCCTCTAGAATGTTATCTGTGAAACCCATTCTGTGCCGTGCATTCACATGGAATACATATTACTTACATATATATATGTAAAATGAAAAACAGCAGATGAAGGTTGGTCCAATGGGGCCGTGAAACAAACACTAACCTCCAGTATGAAACAACCACTAACCTCCAGTATGAAACAACCACTAACCTCCAGTATGAAACAACCACTAACCTCCAGTATGAAACAACCATTAACCTGCAGTATGAAACAACCACTAACCTCCAGTATGAAACAACCATTTACCTCCAGTATGAAACAACCACTAACCTCCAGTATGAAACAACCACTAACCTCCAGTTTGAAACAACTATTAACCTCCAGTATGAAACAACCACTAACCTCCAGTATGAAACAACCACTAACCTGCAGTATGAAACAACCACTAACCTCCAGTATGAAACAACCACTAACCTGCAGTATGAAACAACCACTAACCTGCAGTATGAAACAACCACTAACCTGCAGTATGAAACAACCACTAACCTGCAGTATGAAACAACCATTAACCTGCAGTATTAAACAACCATTAACCTGCAGTATGAAACAACCACTAACCTGCAGCATGAAACAACCATTAACCTGCAGTATGAAACAACCATTAACCTGCAGTATGAAACAACCATTAACCTGCAGTATGAAACAACCACTAACCTCCAGTATGAAACAACCATTAACTTGCAGCATGAAACAACCATTAACCTGCAGTATGAAACAACCACTAATCTCCAGTATGAAACAACTACTAACCTCCAGTATGAAACAACCACTAATCTCCAGTATGAAACAACTACTAAACTCCAGTATGAAACAACTACTAACCTCCAGTATGAAACAACCACTAACCTGCAGTAGGGGAAGAGGTTAATATAGCTGTATATTTTCTTAAGTAGATTCCAGGGAACAGAGGCTTGGTTTCTTTGCTATTCTGTTGTGTGATGCAGTAGGGTCAATATTTACATTAAATGTATATTTTTATTTAACCTTTATTCATGGTTTATTGGAAATGAATTAGTTGATCGATTAGTTGGCACATAACAAATAATAGGTTTGTTGTGATTGTTCATGTTTTATACTATCAAGAATTGAGCTGAAACATTCATGTTTGATAACTTGTGAAATCGGTAACAATCCCAACACTGGAAGTAGCCTAATAAGCACAAAGCCTAGTCAATTAATGTGCCTCATATTTGTGAAATACCTCAACATGGTCAGGTGTCAATCAATACATGCCACTTTCAGTCCTCCTCGGCCTGTTACTATCTCCCACCAAAGGCTCCGCCTGCTCTCTGCAAGGATATTGCCTTTCTCGCAAGTGAAAGTATTTAAATGATGAGGGCAGGAGCGGCTGTATTCTGAAGTAAACGGGACCACAAGAAACACACGTGTGGGAGGTTGACATTGGAGCCCCGCTATACCGACCATCTAACAGCGTTTCTTTGAGAGGCAAACATCACCAGTGGCTACAAATACATAGAACTATACATTTAGCTACCATTTTTTATTAATATCTATGCAAGATTACATTTTTTTTATATTATTGAATGGACATGCATCTCCTCACTGTCGCGCGTAAAATATGCATACAAATAGGCTAATCTCCATGCGCGTAATAATTCCATCCCACCAGTGCATATGGATGTACTACAATTCCACGAAAGCAACCGGGATATACATTATCTCTAAGCAACATCAAAGAAAACCTTGAATTCTGCAGGGGAGGGATGATTGACACGAGAGGGAATTGACCGACTTATTGAATAACGGTGGTCGCTTGATCACAGTGCGATCTCTATCCCTGGGACTTTTCATTCTGGATGGCCCCCTGAACGTCTTTAAATCGTCCCGGAACGTTTTATTGTGAATACTGTCAATGAGTGAATGTGAATCCTACCTGGAACCGTGGACCGAACCTTCAGTTGTTTCTGGATCTCCCTCGTCGGGCTATCAATTTATAAGCTGTAACAGAAGGGAGATAAAAATCCAAGCTGAAATTCCCGCTGGGAAGGACTGTTATTTCCCAGAGAACTCAGGAATTGGAATAGTGGAATTCATGAAGGAATATTTGATTTATTTCAATATGAGGCTTAGAACATCGAGATTAGGCTACCTGTGAGTTATTATACTACAGAACTGTTAAGATTTAAGGAATTTGCTATTTGGGCCTATACAGTTACTTGACATATTTGGAAATGTATATGAAACATAAATATTATTATTTTTTCTTTTTTATGTTTCAGGTTACTTCAGTTCTTAGCGCTGTGTTTTTACACACAGGTACGAACTTGCATGCATTTTTACGAAGTTTGCAGAGCAATCGGCATACAATAACATTTCATAGCCCCTTAAAAAGATTTCAGTCCATCAATTCAACTAATTATAGCCATTTACAAGAGTTTTTATTCTTATTGATATTAATCCAATTCGTTTGCATATCTGCAGTAAATGTGTAATAACAATGAAAACATTTTATTATGAGCCCTAAGCAGTTGGCAACAAGTCAAACATCTTGAAAAGACGTAAACGCGAGCCTAAAAGGTAATTGTTAAAACATATGGGGATGGCGTATGGCTGAATTGAAAAATAATCGTTAAGGGATATGGCTAAGGGAGATGGGGGTGAAAGATCATTCGTGGTAAAACAACCTATCATAGGCATGTCATCTCGAGTGAGGACAGCGGACTCGCTGCGTGCATCTACCCAAACACTCACCGTGCAAGGGCACTTTTTCTCTTCTAAAAGCCAAGTGCCCGCAACTCCCTTTGAAATAGCCTATAGCCTAAGCCCATATGAAAAGCATATGATTGGTGTTCATTGAAATAAAAACATATGTTTCAGTTGGAAAATAACTTGATCTGCTTCTCATTCATTTAGACTGAACATCAATTAGCATTAATTATCAGTTGACGCTTTTATTTTTATACTTCAATGCTTTTGTTCATGCATTTTCTTTGTATGTGTTTTTCTTGTTTGATAGAACACAGTGCAGTCCCACTCCCCACCTCCTAATTTCAAGCACCATGTGATCGAGCAGTGCCGGTTGTCTGACCGGATGAGCCGCCGGTTGATTCGGACCTACCAGCTCTACAGCCGGACCAGCGGCAAACATGTCCAGGTTCTGGGCAATAAGAAAGTGAATGCCATGGGCGACGACGGAGCTGTGCACGGTTAGAAACGAATAAATCACGCCTAGAATGAAACGGGAGCCTTCGAGTAGGCTTAGGCATTTTCGTAATAATTGTAGGATTCACAGGCCTAGGCCTATTCCAGATTTTGAAATGACCAAAGTCTACTTATGGACAACGTCAATTTACAAGTCATGTAGGCCTATTGGAGAAGAAAAGTAGGTATATTATGAATATGTTACCATTTAAAAAGCAAACAGTTCTATTCAGCATGAAGAAGTTTAGGTTTGAGTAGGCGGCGAGAGGGAGAAAATGCATTCGAAATGGATTCTATAGTATTGTTCTGGACTGGGATTCTCGGGAGAAACCCACTCAGAATATCTGGTAAACACATCAGAACTCATCTTACTTTCTACCATCTTAACATTGTCTGAGTAGCTTACCCTCACAGATGTGGTTGAAATAAATAAATATGACTTGCAATTTTCATAACCTTGAGACGCCCTATTTTTTAACAAAAGTTATTTGAGGCGAATGTGTTTTTGTTTAATTCTGTCCCCCATTGGTCTTTGATGGACACATTGCAATGAATATTCAAATACCGAAATATGTAAATGTTATAAATATACAGTAACTCTCTCAAGTCCATCCTTTGAACAAAACATACATTCATTCATATCTGGTTAAACATACCAAAAATAATTACGACATTTTTACATTAGATTTAGTGGTTTAAAATATCAGTGACTGATTGACATTTATCACGAGAATTACAAAAATGTGATAAATGTCATTGATAAAACAGAATTGTTTTAACTCACTTATCCATAGTGGTGCTGAATGGCCCTTAGAGATAATGCATTGTTTTTGGAAGGGTTTGGGTAAACTGCATTTCTGCCAATCGCACTGTTTCATCCACATGAAGTTAAAAAGTTGTATTTCTCAACAGTGGTGGTCTAGACGTATTCATAGGCCTCCTATGCACTATTTGAAAAAAGTGCTATCTAGACCCTGAAAAGGTTATTCGACTGTCCCCATAGGAGAACCCTTCGAAGAACCCTTTTGGTTGCAGATTGAATCCTTTCTGGTTCCATGTTGAACCCTTTCTACAGAGGTTTCTAGATGGAACCCAAAATGGTTCTACCTGGAACCAAAAAGGGTTATCCTATGGGGACAGATAAGGAACCCTTTGAGAACAATTTTTTCTTAGAGTACAGCCTATGGACGAAGTGTACAATATAGACAGCTGTTTTGATGAAATCTATGCAAGATTTTCTTTACCCACAAGGAAAAAATGGTCTGAAATTTAAAGGGAGCAAATTCCTGTCACCAAAGTATTTTTTGGGGTCTGTCTAGCCATCTTTCCACCACAACCATCTATTTCTCTCTATGCCTGCTGCCTGCTTTTTGGAGTGTCATTTTATGAGGAATTTTCATTGCTTTACAACTCAATGTATGACTCGGTTTATAAAGAGCGGTGAAGTCAGAATCTTCATTTTATCCCCTCTTTTCTCTCTCTGTTCTTCTTTCTTCATCTCCCTCTCCCTCTCCCTCTCCTTCTCCCTCAAACACACACACCTCGCCTTGACCCGAGCGTGCATGTCCTAAGTGGGTGTCACTCTTGTAGCAGGCCCAAATCTGACCACTGCTTTTGTGGCTGTGTCGCTGACCGCTATGTTCTCTCACTCCCTCGTCGTTCCTCCTTCCTCCCCATCATCTAAGTGGAGCTTAGCGCGGCATTTCATAGCCGTTCAATGACAATGGCTCAGTGCGAAGTCAAAGCCACTTACTGCTATTCTAAAATGCTTTAGTGTTTTTTGCCAATGTTTCGAATTTAATTTATGTTTGAATGTTTTGCCATATACAATACTTTTCTCCCTGCTGCATGCAAGGTTGATGCCATGATAACGAGTAGTACAACTCTGCTAAAGTCATTATAATATTATACATAACTAAAGGTTATTAGATCGAGGTTAAATGTAGTCCTCTGAACCAGTCATTACAATAACTTAACACCCTTTCTGATGTCATCACGACAGTAGTCTTCAAGTTCAGTTCAGTCTCAAATGGTACCGCTATTGGATTATTTTTCATAATTGGATTGTTTTAGCTCAAAGTTACGAATGCATGCATATCGTGTTCACAAAATAGAATAACCTCATTAACTTGAGAATCATTGTGCATTGTATCTGAGCTGAATAAAGTAATGAATATTATGTGTTTTATGTTTTTATAGCCAAACTTGTGGTGGAGACGGACACGTTTGGTAGTCGTATTCGGATCAAAGGGGCAAAGACTGGCTACTACATCTGCATGAACAAGACGGGGAAATTGATTGGCAAGGTAAATATTAGATTGATTTATTAATCCTTTATTTAGGGAAGTCACATTGAAATGTACATCTCTTTTCATGTGAGCCCTGAAGGTCGGTTGAGTTCAATAAAGTCTGTCATAATTTTGACTGTGACCATGAATGCAAAGTTTCTGGAAAAGTTATGTCTGTCCTGTGTAAGGCTCTTCACTTGAGTTATGACCAGAAAAGCCCTTGTAGGGAGTTGGACATGATTTGGAAAGAAACTTGAAGGATTGATAGGACATTTACTTGTCAAAACAATATTTTAACATCCTCAGAGACTGACCCCCTAACTCATTCCGTCATTCCGTCTCTCACCCTCACCCTCACACCCACCCCTCCTCTCTCTCTCTTAACAGCGGAAGGGTCGCGGCAAAGACTGCATCTTCACAGAGATCGTTCTGGAAAACAACTACACTGCTCTCCAGAACGCTAAATATGAGGGCTGGTACATGGCCTTCACACGTAAAGGAAGGCCCCGCAAGGCCTCCAGGACCAAGCAACACCAGAGGGAGGCCCACTTTATGAAACGCCAGCCCAGGGGCCACCTCCTGGGTGACACCCAGCCCTTTGATGTCCTCCCCCCTCCCTGTGGTCCCCTTCCACCCTCGGAGGACTAAACATACCCATCACCACCGCTCAGGGGCCCACTGAGGAAAGAACAGACGAAGAAGAAGAGGAAGCATAGGGAGGGAGGGGAACACATCAAACAAAAATACCACTACCACATTTCTGCTCCTCGCAAGAACTCCTTTTGTTAAGTTTTGTACTGGATTGTGTCTAAAACAATGAGTAGACTATTTAATCTGCTACGTCAGACCAAGGTTTATTCGTAGGAAAGAGTTTTTATAACCAGAGGACGATTTTAGTGCTCAAGCACTCGATGAGATTTGAATGAATGAAAGGACATCTTGGGAGTAGTGATGAACCTACTCAGCTATAAAGAGAGGATGTTATGAGAAATAATGAATACACATTACATGGCAGCTATCTTTGGATCATCATGTGGTTGCATCAACTAATTAACAGTGAATACATGTAAAACACATTATTTTGCATTTAGGAGGCCATTTTTGTTCCTTTTCGTTAGTCTGTTTTCTACATACATGAATATATTTTTAATTGGAAGATATGTAAAATACTTTTAAATGATGGAAATATTTATTGTAGAGTGTATATTAAAATCACAAAATAATTTTGAGTCAATGCGCCGTTTCTAACAATTTTTCTAGCTGGGTCACTTTGGGGTCCCAAAGTTTCTAACGTTGCTGAAAAACTGGAGACCCAGATAACTGAGGGGCAATATCTGTGACAAGCTACTGCAATTCAATGTGCTCAGCAAGTGAGACTTGGGTCTGAATAGCTGGGGCTAGGCATTAAAAGCAGATGAGGTCAGCCCACAATTTTGTTTTGAGACAAAGGTTACCACCATGTAGTTGCATTTCTCACGATCACACACCGTAACCCTGTGATCAAATGGGCCCTTTGTGGCCCTCATATAAAAGGACATGTTATACAATAGTGGGTTTGAATAATAACACGAGGAGGGGTCAGTTATCAAAAAGAAGCTAGTCTCACAGGAGGGAGGGAGGAAGAGAAAGCGAAAGAGCACCGGGGCTCAGTGTGGCAAAATGTGGCACCGGCTGAAAGAGGGGGAATGGCTGGGAAGAGGCATTCGGGAATGAAAGGATGAAGCAGAATGAAACCCTCCTCTCTCTCCCAGGAGCAACTGAGCATGACCAGCAGAGGCCAAATGACAGGGGGAAGAAGACCCGGTCGGCCTGGCCGCACAACAGAATCGGATGACGGGTAGAAGACCCGGTCGGCCTGGCCGCACAACAGAATCGGATGACGGGGAAGAAGACCCGGTCGGCCTGGCTGCACAACAGAATCAGAGCAGACCCTCTCTCGCTCTCTATTCCCTTCCTCTCTCTTTCTCACTGTTTGAATTCTGGATGTCCTATTGGTTGTTTGCTAAAGGTCAGATTCCAAATATGAGGAATGTTTTTTCAGTATAGCTAAGCGCCAAGCGCCTCCAGCTTTGAGGACTTGCAAACGAATGAACAACTAAAAGTTGTGATCAAAAGGTTGAATAAATCTGACAGGATAAAAACGTGGACCTTTTAGTGGTATTATTGTTACTCCTACTGAGAAATGAATGGCTATCCTTATGGCTCAATGGCTACTAGGACACATCATGCACTTTAATTGTAGCATTAACCTGCTCTGCCAAATGAGAAAAGACAGCAGTGTACTCAAATCACCCTCCAACTGGTCGTTTAATTCCGTGTCCAAGATTTTATTTGGACAACACAAAGTCAAAGCAATCCAACAGCAACTCTTTGATTTGAGAAATGAGTTGAGAATTTTTTTTCTCAGATCTTATGCTTTGGTTGGATCTGGTTCCCAAATCCCATGACACATCTCCTCCCCTTTAGGAAGCAGGCAAAGCACAATAGTGAGTGACCTGTGGTTTAGTCGCCGTGTTCAGCCCTTGTACTGCTCACTTGGCTAGGCACATAGAGTCCCAGAAATGCAAGGAATCACCACTAGGTTAGAGGAATCTATATTTAAATGGAATTGTTCCTTTTTAGCACCACTGTTTTCTTTTCACGCAGCATCTATGTTTTGTTCTTAACCGCTCTAGGTAAGTTGCTATACAATAACACATTGTGTTAAAAAGTAAATCAGTAAAATTTCATTTCAGTTTTAATTTAATTCAATCAAACTTTGATGGTCAAACCTCAGTCATATTAACTTAGTCAGATACAATGTCTTGTTACTAATCTCCCTAGAGTTTGATGGTCAAAGTTAGCAAGCATTCAGTCAGATAACGCTTCTCATTGTGGCTCACTGTGGTACTCGATTTATAAAAGAGCCTACGACCTTTTCCCACTTTGCAGTAATTCAGTACTACTGTCATGCAAGAACCTATATTTACAAAGAAGCATACAACTTGTTCACTTCCCAGTAATATAGTGCTTCTGTCATCCAAGCTCCATACCTATCCTTGGCTATCCCCAGTCTTGGGGTTTGCGAGAGGATTTGTTGGAGGACTCTGGGCCAGTAAAGTCACCCCCTGGAGGACAGGGCCAGGCTCAGGGGACCAGTAAGACCTGCTAGTACTGCCTAGCTCGGCCATAATGGCTTTCACGGTGGCCTACTCTGGGCTGCACAATCATGAGCATAAGGGTATTCAGTTAACACAAATGGGACGTGCTTGTAAGGGCGACCCCGTCGAGAACAGTGTGTGTGTGTTTGTGTGTGTGGAAAGAATAGGGAAAAGGCATTGTGTGTTAAAGTGTTTTACAAGGGAAGGAGACCAAGAATTGTGCGAGGGGGATGAACTCTCTGCGTTTGGAGTATTTTAACAACTAATAGTTTGCATAGTTAAGGGAAAGGAGAGATGTAGAGACAGTTGTTAACAACGTTATGGAATTGTATTCATCTTCAAAGGACAACAACACGTATTAAATCCAATAAGTGTTCGTATCTCGACAACAACGATTAAACTTTTACAGAACAGCAGTGACATTTCTCAAATACCTTTTTGACAGAACACTTGCAAGTGTTCTATCAAAAATGAACAAGTTTAAACAAGTGACTATATTTGTAACTCACTGTCTCAATTCTACATCCCCCGCAACCGACCGCAATAAACACAATGAAAAGCATGGACAAGGCACTGTGCAAAAATGTTCCAATTGTGGAATCCCATTGAGAACCAGAAATCAGAATAGAAAAAATACAGGATACTGCATCACCAGTGCAAATCAATAACGACTTGTTTGAGTGACATCCCCTCAGATCCACACTGGGACTTCATTGAGTTTTGCAGTCGACGTCCCCTTCATTGGTTCCCTTCAGTTTCTTCACCTCCCGGAGTAGCTCGTGCTCAAGGGTTAATATCTCCTTGGGCTTCTTGTACTTGAAAGGAAAGACAGAATAGGTAATTACCTCTACAGAAACCCCTTTCCCTTCCATGTACATCCTGTAGTGTAATGTTTAGCCTGAAATGGGATAACACAGAGGCTTGAGAAGTACTGTAGTTGGTTTGTTTGTTGTTGTTGTCAGGAGTACTTACACTGACGATTAACGTGTTGTTGGCATGGGTGAAGTTGAGCGCGGAACTATCCAATGGCAGCTGGCTTCGGTCCAGATCAGGAACATTAAACTTCTTGTAGTACCTGCAAAGGATAACACACCGCATTGAGAAAAGGGTTTCTTGAAGGCAAGAGATCAATATTTTTGTCAACAGTGCCACCTATAGGAGAGCCAGCCTCACTTACATATGCAGAACTGTAACAAGCACTGACAAGGAAAATAAAGGAAAATATAAGAGGCCATCTCCATTGTGAAGATGTTACAACTGTAGAAATGATATAGACTTTGAATGTGGTATCACTTTTCAGGGACCTGTAGTTAATGATATCTGAAGTGATATAGACCTAGCAGTTTATCAGGAGATGTCTAAGGAGGGGAAACATATCAACTGTATGCTTAACTATTAAAGATATTTTGGCATGAGAGTGGAATAGAGGCTATTCGGATGTTACTTTTTGTTATTTGTTCGTATGATGCAGCATCGTTGATCAGGCTCCACTGAAATGTTGTAGACCTCTTTGGGGTACGGAAGGTTCCGGACTCTCCACAGGAAACTGGTCTTTGTGTCTTTGCGCATAAATACAGGCTGAGGAAATACAACACAGCATTGTACTGTTAAATGCATACTGTTTATTGACGATTAATTTAATAGTGAAATGATTAAAATTAAGTTAATTCCACAATCGTAAAAGTATTAGTTGACACATTTGGATGAGTACTGTTGGTGATAGTGAACTAGAATCCATTAGCCATTTAGATCATGTCCTGAAATATAACAGATGTAAATATTGTATAATACAACTCACGTTTGAACAGTTTTCCTTGATAACATCTGATTCCAAACAGGCTACAGTAGATGGGACTGGCTCTCCAACTTCTATCTCCCATGGTCCCTGTCCCTTCAATGTGCTTTTTGAGCGCCACTTTCGTACTGCAAAGTAAGAATACACGTAAGTAACAACAGCTGAGAGTGGAAATAATATAATGCACAGGAAGCTATGTAGCTAATGCAGGATACCTTTTTAGAAGAAGTTGTCTAATCTGAAACAAGCTTACCAGTGAGCTCATCTGTTGTCAAGTCATATTCTTCTGCCATTTCTTTCCCATCTGTAAAGAGATAGTGTACCTTCCTTTTCCCTGGGAAGGGGTTTGCAAAGCACCAATAGAAATGCATTTAAATGTGAACTAGCTAGCTTTCATCTTTGCTAAACAGATTTGCTAGGCAAAGTGAAAGTTAGTGTTAGTTAGCAGCTAATGCTAGCGAGCTTATAATTGACACTGAAGTCTTACTAGATGAATGCAAGGGTACATGTTGTGATACAAAGCACAATAATGATGATAACTTGTCCATATCTCTCTGTTTCACTCACCATCGTGTACTAAAGCGGTTTTTGTGGATGCTTTTAGGAGATCTGACCAGCTCTGCACAGCCATATTGCAAAAAAACGACACTTCCTGAAACATCACGTGTAGCCACGGCAACGGAGGTCATCGTGAAACGTATAATAATTTTTTTTTTTTTTAACTCCATAATCTGTCAAAAACATGTTGACATTTACTCAATAATTAATACATAATTTTTACAATATTTTCTCGAAAAATATTTAACTTTGTCGTGCAAGAACTAAAAATAGGTATATAAGGAACCGGAAGTGAAATTATTTTTAACCATCTGCACTGTCACATTGGTTTGTGTTTGGCCGTCCAAAGGGGTAAAACATTTGTATTTCCAAGAGTTTATCGACCAATGATAGTAAATTAGTTTAATAAATATATAACGTAACATATTTCAGTGGAGTGAGTGAATCCTAGCTGTTCAAAACAGTTAAATGCCGTTGTTTGCTTGCTAGCTAACTGAGCTAGCCAGTGTCAGTTGTCACATTCTGTTCTATATTTTTCAGGCTCCCCTTTCCCCTGGCGAAATGTCTGCCTACGGAATTATGAAAGCTTTCCCTAAAGTGAAGAGAGCAGGGGCACGTGAGGGAAAGGATGCCCCCCCACCAAAGAGGAAGTCTGATAAAACTGTCCCTGTTACAGGTGTGGGCCGTGTTTGAGAGCATCACATTCGAAATGCATTTGGGGCAAATTGTGATTGATTGACAGATCTACAAATAATAATGATTGTATGACGCTAGATTTGTAGATCAGTCAGCAGTCTATGTTGAACAAGCCCTGTGTCTGTGTAAATCTACTTTTTCACAATCCCATTTCAGGGGAGTTCTTTCCAGGGCGTCACCGTACACATATTACCAGCCGGCATCGGGAACGCCAGATGTCAGATCTTCCAGAGACAGATTGTCCTGAATGGAGGCCAGACTGAGAGTTCCCTCTGTCCCACAGTCACCCATGTTGTAGTGGATGACAGTATGGACTGTGACAGGGCTCTCAGGCTGCTCAAAGTGGACAGGCTGCCCTCTGGAGTTTATCTGTTGAAGTGCACCTGGCTCAGCACCTGCATCAGTGAGAAGAGACTGCTGGATACAGCAGACTACAGCCTACTCAACCCAGACAGAGACATGGAAACTACAAAGGACGGTGTCAAAGAAGACGTGCTCAACAGTATCCCACTCCCAGCCACACAGGACATGAAGCAGCCGATCTCTGATGAAACAAAACCAGATGAGTCAACAGAGACTGTAGGTTGACGACCACATAACCATTAACCATAACCCTGTCACTGCATGGTAGCTTCTTCTGGCCCTAATCATACACTTCTTTACTTCGTGTATCCAAAGGTCCAAGACACTAAAGATGACTTCAAAGACGAATATGGCGTCTCCCAGAGCGATCTGGAGGCTCTGATCAGTGGCCTGCACCCCAAGGACGAGACCCCCAGCCCCAGTACCGCCACTGCCCCCTCAGACCCCCAACAGAAGCCTCTCTCAGGGAAGTGGGTGTGTGCCCAGTCCTCCCAGTCCAAGGTTGACAACCACAACAAGCACATCACAGACAAACTGGAGGTGCTGGCCAAGGCCTACACGCACCAGGGGGACAGATGGAGAGCGCTGGGCTACTCCAAAGCCGTCAACGCCCTCAAGAGCTACCACAAGCCTATCACGTCCTATGAGGTAGGTTATTTAGTCCCATATCTGCATAGTTGGTGATTATGGTTGGCCATTTTGTATTTTTGTCAGCATAATTCATTCCTGTCTCTCTGTTCGCACTATTGCAAACATTGTGAAATGTGGCTGATAGGTTGGTTGGTTTACGCAACTGCATCCCTGTTATTGACAAGATGGATGCATTAATCGTGTATTGATGGATGCGTAAATTGATTGCTGCTGGTTCAGTTTCAGGTGGCCTGAAAGGAGTCCTTAAAGGCCCAGTGCAGTAAAAATTCAGTTTTTACTGTGTTTTGTATCATATTGTGCAACAGCTGAAAGCTGTGTGTCGCATCAAGCTCAAGAATCGCGTTCATTCTATCTTGTGAATTGAAATCATGAGAAATAGTTGATTATTGATGCATATGGCCTCAACTATACACCGATGGTTATTTTACATAGATTTATGAAGTCAAGAAGCTGCTACTACTAGCTAGCTAGATAGTACATTGACTATCTAGCAACTTGTAAAATTTAGAGGATCATTTAGTACAACCATTAGTACCTGCGAAAAACTGGACCAAAGCTATTGTACTTACGCATAATCAATTAATATGGTATAGTACAGTAGGAAAAATAGAATACAGACACTCCCCTCTCCTCTCCGCTCTCAAAACAACATGCGCTGTGTAGCAAGTAAAACGTCACATTGACGAGATGCTGATGGCAAAGCAACGTGACGTGTATTGTGGAGGTAAAGAGTTCAAATTGTGACAATGTGATCAATGTTATTTCCTGATAGTTGCTTCATTTGTTGAAAACACAATCTACACAGGACCTTCTAATCAGCAGGTTTTGCATGGGTGGACAGGATTTTTTAACAAGGTTGTGCTGCGAAGTACGGCCGGGAGGCCTGGAGGAGGGTAGTGCCCCCCATTTGAACTTAGATTTTTGTGTTTTTAACACCTGTAACTGCCAATTCTTGCAATATAAATACAAAAATGATAACAATTAAAGTAACAAAAAATATTATATGATGGCACAGCTCCTCTCTTCCATTCTTTGGGGAGAAACCTGGGTGGAGTTTCAGCTTGCCTGGTGACATCACCAGGCGGTAAATTAGTTAGTAGACCAGTAACAGAGTTCCAAACCTCTCTGCCAATAACAGCTTGTTTTCTGTTTTTCCCTCCCCACTCTGACAGTCCTTGCTAAATTCTTGCTTCAGAAAATTCGTTTTTTTTGACCATTTGAATGGAAAACTATTACAGTAAGGTACCACATTTTTATTTGTTATTAGTATAAAAATGGCTGCAGTGGGCCTTTTAACTCCTTGTAATTGACTAAACCATGCCTGTCAAATTTCAGGAGGCCTGTAAGATCCAGGGCATTGGCAAGAAGATGGCTGACAAGGTCATGGAGATCATGAAGAGTGGGCACCTCCGTAAGATAGATCACTTGGGAGATGCAGTGCCAGTACTGGAGATGTTCACCAATATCTGGGGGGCAGGGGCCAAGACTGCCCAGCTTTGGTACACACAGGTTAGATGGATTGATCTTAGAGGGTGTTGGTTGTCACACAGTCAGTTTCTCTGTCTGTGTGTCTCTCTCTCTCGCTCTCTGATTTTGCATGCAACACATGACTGTGTAAGATGTGTTATTTTTTTGTATTGTGGAGTGTGCAGTTATTTTAGTGTTTGATAGTGTGATACAAATCGATTTGACATGAGCTAAAAATATATATTTTCCATCTTAGGGTTTCCGCACTTTGGAGGACATCCGCACCAAGGCCAATCTGAACCACAACCAAATAATTGGACTCAAACACTACGACGACTTTCTGGACCGGATGCCCAGAGAAGAGGCAGCCGCCATTGAAAAAACGGTAACACATCTCCCTCTTATTGTCTCAAGCACCAACATTAAAGGTCAATGTTAAAATGTAACATTCTAACATTCTATTAGTTATAGACTTAACAGGCCTCTTCTTCCCACTTAATCTAGTGGGGTTAAGAGAGTTTCTTTAGAAAAGTGTCTCCAGTCCAGTACTCTAACCCCCTTGCGAACAAGAGATCTTGTAAAGTGAAATGCTACAGGACCTCAAAGCCAAGTTCAGATTTTTTAAGTTTGCCTTGGCCCCTAAGCAGACTGTCAGTCCAGTCTTCCTAGCCTGGTCTGTGTGTGATGGAGAAAGCAGACATCCCATTCTGTCAGAGTCCTGCCGGCCGCATCCCAAAAGGGGGGAAACTCACTCTTAGAAACTTGGCACATCATATGTCAGCAGATACCAGGGCTGTGTTTCATTCCAGAAAGGTGTTTCCTCCCCCTCTGCCTCCGTTCACTCCCTTTCATGGATCTGAGACAACTGGGTGGGTGTAAAGTAAGAACTCATCTAGATTCCTCCCATAAAGATAGAGGACTCATCATGGATATAACCTGTTTTAGCATGTACATTGCCTTTGAGGGTTTCCATCATTTTAAAGTAGTCAACTGCATGGGGAGTTCTATGAGTTGAGAGCAATCAGCCAATGAAGAAGAAGAAAATGGACTACTTTAAAATGGAGATAGCCCCATGGTGTCGCATGTATAATGGCACAGATGCAAAGATGAGTCCTCTATCTAGCTCTATGATTCTGCCTTATTGCTTTCACCTGTCCAGTCCTATCAGATCTGTGAAGGGGAGGTAACATAATCCTGGAATTAAACGCCGCCCTGGTCACTGGGAGCACCGGGTACAAAGCCAGTTGTTTTCATATAGTATTACTTGGATTTCTCTGTTGCTTTCGCTGCCAGATATAAAGTGCAGATTAGAAAGATGACTATAGCATGTGTCCTTCTGACTTGTGGTTTGTCAAAATAATATGTAGTGTCGTCAAAATGTATCTGGCTTGCTTGAATACGGTTAATGCTTACCTGTTGACCGGCAAGGATTTATGAAAATAGACAATTGTTTCTTTTCTAATGTCAAGTAGGTAATATAAATACAATTTGAGGACTTGCCTTGAAGATTCAACACGTGTACAACATGTTATTTTGAGTCCAAATATGAACGAGAAACAAACCAAACTTTCTGTTATAATGAAGGCTCCTGAGAGAACATTACACGGGGAAAACTTTGAAACATAGTTTAGAATCCATCACCATTCATCATAAATACATTGTATGCAAAGTGGTCCTCCCCACCACTGGTCTGGGATCCAAGCTGAATTGCTCTTTTTCACTGTTGTTTTTTAACTGAGACAATAGTGAAACACAATACCGTATCAGAAAAAACAATAGGGAAACAGCGATTCAATTTGGATTCCCAGGCTACCCCACCACAGATTTGACTGTATTTCAAACAAACAAAATGTCCCTGTCCTGTTGTAAATGTATTGGTGAGAGAGCCCCACCATATTGTATCCCAAACTGTAACATTTTTCACTGTATATGAAACAAAGTTAATTCAGTGTGGTCTAGAGTTGGGCGATTGATTATATGATTTAAATTGAGTATTGTGATATTTTACGTTGATGATATTTCATGATGTGCAAGACTATACTCTAATTGAGCTTTACAAATCAAAACTGTGCCGTTTTATCAGTTAGGTTGTATCAATATGTTGAAGATGTAGTCTAAATGAATGAATGAATTAAGCCTGATTTATTTTTTTGCCATACAATGATTATTTAATGAGAATGCGACTACAATATTGTAAATAAGCACAAAAATAGCCCAGTCTGGAATTATTTAGTCATTAACCCTTTACACTTGTGGATATTGGCCTATACAGATAGGGCTAAATTGAAATGCTTCTTACAGAAGAAATATGAAAAGCACATGCATAAACCATGGTAGCAATTGAAAGGGATCATTTTGGAGATAATGGAAACTAATGATTAGACCAAAGGTGAGCACACAACAGTTCACCTGACACAAGACTGAATCCAAACATTACACTGTTGAGTTTATGTGCATTTTACATTTACTGTGCTTTTCGCTGCATTTGTTGATAACGAAAACTGAAAATACTCTGGATACATTCTGTAACATGGTAAGAATATTACTGGAAAATGTGGGGTAGGTGCAACATAAGACAAAAACTGACGAGGGTTTGTGTAAGAGGACTAACTGGTGTCTCCAAGTTGCCACACATCCTATCCAAAGTGTGCACAGTTCCAAAGCAATTTCAATGCACTTTTATGACTCAAAGAAGAGTCTTCAACTGTAAGGTATTATTTTTAGCTCTCCTAGCTGTAACATTGAGAAACTAGAGCAAGCACACTTGTAGTTGTTTCGTTTAAAACACAACCTTGCATTCCCGCCATCACACAATTACTGTTGCTGTTTACACAATCCCAAAACAGTCTTATGATAAATCACAATCTGGGTCAGGTGGGCATGATTTGAAAGCTTGTTCTATTGGCAACATGACTGGCTAAGTTATAAGAAACGGATTGTAATTTTGGTGCGCATAGAAAGAAGTCATGAGTGCTTCCAGGTGGCAAATTTTCTTCAGAATAAACAAACATAGGCTGATTGTGTTCATAACAACCCAGGGTATGACACCATGTTATCTTGTAACTGTACATTAAACACAGTGATCAGAAACGCTGACACTGTATATGCCATGAGTTTTATGATATGGAGATGTGAAGTGCACGTTTGGACTCACGGGTGTGGTTGTATGACATTAAACCGGTATTTATTATAATGATCCTCAACGTCTCATCTTTCAAAGTACATAGAGTCCTCTTAACTTACAGCATTTCCCTCACTAAGAGAACTAAAGAAATAGCAAATGTTGCCCAAGTACCGGGAGAGATGGGGGGCAACTTCTTAATGCGCGAGGTGCTCAAGTTCAGAACGGCTGTCAGTCCAAACCCATACAGCGCCGTGAAGCGCAGAGCCTGAGCTCTGACGTCATATATAGTTACTGTACAGCCACTACGTCCCAATTTAGGTGCTTATTAGTGCCCAAATCTGCCATTTTTAACCCGTATACGGGTACAGGTATGAGTGTAAAGGGCTACCAACTCAAAACAATTATTGGATATCGCAAACTGTAACTTTGTTCTTCTCCTGTTGTACATGTACAGTATCTATATGTGAAGGAGGCAGCCCTGTTATTCCATGACAAACTGTAACATATCGCTGTCCTTTTCTACTGTATAGGTGAGGGAGGCAGCTCAGTTTCTGGACCCTGGCCTGTTGGCCATGGCCTGTGGTTCATACCGCCGGGGGAAGGACACGTGTGGAGATGTTGACGTCCTCATCTCTCACCCAGATGGGAAGTCCCACCGGGGTATCTTTAGCAAAGTGTTACAGAGCCTCCACCAGAGCGGTAGGAGGACACGTTCAAATACAGGACATTTGATTTATTAACAGTCAGTGAATTCCCAACCAATTATAGCTACATTAATCGTTTTTTCTCTCTTGTATTGATAATTCATCTTCTTTCACAATGATATTATTCATAATTTATTTGAAATCCAAAGTATTTAATAGTGGAATAAGCTGAGAGCTGGATCATAATTAACTAGGCATGATCGTTTGTGTTTTCTGTTTCAAAACATTTTGCTATGGTGTGTCCTAATGAATGCGACCTGGTTCTTTGTTCTTTAAAAAAAAAAAATATTCAGGCTTCCTGACGGACGACTTAGTGAGCCATGAAGAGAGTGGCGAGCAGAAGAAGTACATGGGTGTGTGTCGTCTGCCAGGACCTGGCCGGCTCCACCGCCGCCTCGACATCATCGTGGTGCCCTACGGCGAGTTCGCCTGCTCCCTCATGTACTTCACCGGCTCGGCACATTTTAACCGCTCTATGAGGGCATTGGCCAAGACAAAACGCATGAGCCTATCAGAGCACTCATTGAACAGGGACGTGTTGAGACAAGGAAGTTTGAAGGTGTATGGGGGGACACCACTACCCACACTCACTGAGAAGGATGTCTTCACCCATCTGGGAATACCTTTCAGGGAACCTCAGGAAAGAGACTGGTGATGTTGATGTTTTTAACACTGGTGGTATGAGTCGATGCATAAGTTATATATTTCTATATTTTTACAGAAAAAATAATGGTGAAGTGAAGATCATGCTTATGTATGCAGATTTCAGACAGTGTCATGTCAACTGTGATTTTAAACTTGAATTGTATGATAATCAAATTTTACAGAAGGAAAAACACTTAAGATGCATGGTGACTGCTTGGTATGTTTTTATGAAGATAATGATGATTACAGAAATATTAAACACTACTTTTAACAATCACTTAGGTAATCCTAGTTTTACAACTTTGTTGTGTTTATTACTATAAAGAATTGCATATTAAACCTCTTGTTCTTTTTCATTAATGCCTGTCCTCGCTTTCAAATATGATTGGCTGAGGTAAGAGCCAGTTGGCTTTTTTTGTTGCTTCGCCATAGGTCAGCCTACAAAGTGAGGGGTGGTGAGCAACGCAACTCATCCATCACGTTGCGCACATAGAACAGAAGCTGTGACCGAGCACGCCACACCCAGCCCGAGCCAGAGTCCCCCGAAGGAACCAATGAGCGGATTCGTTTATGCTGAGCTGCGGGGCACCAGTTTATGGCCAGTGACATTAACGGGCAAAAGCGGTGAGGGAAAAGCCCCCTTCACAAATCCAACAGTAATCTGTGCAGCTCGATCATGTAGTCGACAAGGCAGCATGGTCCAGAAAGATGGTCTAGGAGACAGCCCGGTTTCAAAACGAATGCAATCAAGTTCACTGCTCATTTAAGAAGGCTACTGCTCGTTCGCCTCAAATATATGTGAACAGACCATAAATGTCTTATTTTGTTTTCTTGGAAAGCTGTGAGTGTTATTATATGATGCAATATTAGTAATTGTTGCATTTACAACTTATCTAAGTCATATCAACTTTGAGCCAGAGTATGGCTGTGGATAGACTGCATTATTTAAATGGAACGTTAGAATATTGGCAGTTAATTTGCTAAATGTATGGAATCATTCCTCCAAAACTGTCTGGCTAACACACATACAGTGCAGATAAATTCTTCACATTCAAACCAAACCATGGTTGAACAACTCCTAACTCCCTCACCAACATGGCTGATCTTTGGACCATCACAAGAAGGTTCAAACCATTCTAGTATTGTAGGCCGCTGTATCCCGGGCCAGATGAATCGAATTCGACCAATGTGCCTCCTTGAAATGGCAATTTACGCAGTAGCAAAGGAGGCAGCGCATGCGTGCTCTTTCAGTGCGTCCGGTAGAGCCGTACAAACTAGTTTGACATTTCGCTAAGATTTGTGAAGTGAACAACAAACGTCTACTCTTATGTTTTTTCACGAGTCCGGTCGGAGGAATGAACGAGATTTTAGGTGTGGGTCTTAAAATGGGATTGTTTTTGCACGTTGTCGCTGTCAGCCCCTCCGACGCGACATTAGACGAGGTAAGAGTTGGACTCGAGTCTGCCAGGATTTGTTTTTGGTTCAGGTCGTGCATGTTGGTTATTTAGGTAGCTAGTAAAGTTGCATACACGGCTAACTACTTTGTTAGCTAGCTAGTTATTAATGTGGCCAGCAGTTTTCCTACAAGTTTGCTGGCTAACTAGTCTCGGTTGGCTATATTACCTGCTGTTGCTTTCGTATAGTTAACTTCTAAGTTCGACCGCTGTTAGCTTTAGCAATCTCGCTAGCTAGCTAGTTGTTCAGTCAGCTATTTAGTTGGCAAAACAGGCACTTAGCCATATTGCTAGCTAGCGTTGACGGAAATCGCCAATCTATGTGCCACTTTAGTAACTAATGTTAGCTACTTGGCTACTGTTAGTCACTAACCTTAATAACCTTAGTGTTACGTTAACTTTTCTAGCCGCACCCATTGACAGCTGTCTATTTAAATGGTTGACAGTTATCAAATAACGTTCTCGCCACGTCCTAGCACAGCATTATCGTCCTACTAGCCAACAAGCCAGTAGATTGCTTATTAAAAACAATGATTAGTTGTTTTGTTGTATATTTGCATTGAAACTGCATGTAAGTGCTGTTTATAAACGGGTTGGCTGAGGTCACGAAAATGATGCGCGTGCATGGATGTGGCCGGAATCTGTGCGTTCTGATTCTGAACAGCCAGCTAGCTAGTAACGATGAGGGATTCGGTTCATCTGGCACGGGTAGGCTGCCTCCCGAGCATGACCTCAAATAAACGGCGTAATTAAGCACGTGGTGAGATTCCGTTCTAACATGCACAAGTGATCGCTTTTGATGAAAATATATGCATCTGCCTTCCCAATGAAAACTCGTTTTTAAAATAGGAACCTATATATTTTCTGGAAAAGAGACGATGAACCATGACCGAGCGGCGCAGATGACTGTTCCATTTGAGAAAGGTTTTCCCTCACCGTTTTGCCCGTTCACGTCACCGGCCATAGACCGGTGCCCGCGGCTCAGCATAATCGAATCAACCCAATCGCAAGAAGCTGCAATGAAGGGAATCGTGGGTGCCTCGTTTCAGCTATTTGTTCTTTATATCGTGTCTTGTTTTAAGGTGTTTTGACTGATTTCATGTCAATGCTAATATGTACAACAAAAAAGTGCTTGCTAGCGAACCAACAACTGTAACGATGTATTTGAGACAAGTGCTCATTGTGCAAATGCATTTTCTCCAATAAGCATGCCGCATAGTTGCGCACGCTTAGGTTGGTTGGCAACAAAACCGGTCTGTACTGTAATTCACTTTGTTATAGAATACACTGAAGTTGACGGGGATTCATCATCTAGTCATTAATACAAGAGGTTATCGGTGAAACAGATTAGCTAACAAGTGGCATCAATAAGAGATCATAGCTTTCAACTGGTCAGTCGGTCATGGAAAGTGTTCTTAATTTTACTAGGCAAGTCAGTTAAGAACAAATTCTTATTTTAATTGACTGCCTGTTCAGGGGCAGATCTGTACCTTGTCAGCTCGGGGATTTGAACTTGCAGCTTTTCGGTTACTAGTCCAACACTCTAACCACTAGGCTACACTGCCGCCCCATAGTCATCTATGTCAACAATCCTTCCTCTAAAGGACCCTTCTATGGATAACATTTTGTGAGAATCAAAAAAGTCATGGTCCTGTTTTGTGAGGAGTCACCCACAAGTCTGAAGTTCATTTGACAATGCGCTTATTTCTAGGAAGGGGGCTACAGCCCCTCACATAATATCTGAACTTTCTCCCTATTTGCTGCGACATCATTGAGACATTCATTTTGTATCTGGCATCTTGCCTTAGTTCAGGGTGACTGAATATGGTCACCAGTTGCTGAGTGGAGGAGCCAATGTTAATCCCAATGTCTTGTTTAACCTCTGGATTTGTCAAGTTCTGTTTGAGAAATACATTGATTGCATTGTACTACTAGAAACAGCTGAAAATACTATTGTTGGTTATGGAAAATATATTTCACAATGGTTTAGATTGTACAATGATTATCTACACTACTTATGTCACAAACTGAATTTAGGTGAACTATTAGAATTTTAGCAACCAAGGCATGCCAGAGTGATCTCTACATAGTGCATCTTTAAATAAGAAATGTGAAGGACCTACATTTTATATTTAATTGTTGTAATAGCGTATATATAAAAAAATTATGCTAAAAAGTGTGCATTACCACTTTTTAAGAATAATGAATTTATTTAAAGGCCTTATGCATTGACATTTGGATTATTTTTACCTTCTAAAATATGTCAGAATAATGTGGGTTTTGCCTGACAAAATAGACATGTTCCCGACACAGGGTTGGAGTGAACCTACAGGAGGGTAGCTCTCCAGGAACAGGGTTGGAGAGCCTTGCTCTAGAGGAAATGTTTTAAAGGCGGGCTATTCCATGGTGACTGAATTGCACATTGCAAATATTCAACCAACTATTCAACCAACTTTTTAAATGCCTGGTTTGCATACCCATTCTTGCCTTGGCATTTACTGGTAGATATCATAAGTTGGAACATCTTTCTTATTGCTTTCCTACCGCTGTCGGTCTTGGCTCCACGCAACGACCAGCAGTTTGAGCTCCGCAAGCTCTCTGCCCGACAGATTATCTATGGGCTATATGTGTGCAGCGTGTGTGTGGTAAATAATCAACATATCGAACAAACATCTTCGGAAATCCATCAGTTTTTCATATATATCCTAGATTAAAAAAACTCCCCTGTATGTCAAGCCCTGACACACAGACTGGGGCTTTCCCGTGCCATTGTTGCCTCTTCAGAAAGTTGTTATATTTTTGGTCAATTGCACATTACTGTTTGAATAAATCATGATGATTAAAAAAAGCTAATAGTGAACCCAATACTAATGTTACCAGGTAAAAAAAAACTCATTGTTTTGGTCGCAGTAGCGAACCCTGTATGCAATATGTGAGAGTGCAAAATAATGCTTTGCTGGTTGAGACTTTGCTAGTCATGTAACTTACGTGAGCAATCCATGATTCTATTTCAGGCCTAAGAAAGATGCACTTGGATTTTCTTTTTCATTCCAGACATTTTGTAGTTTTTAGCGATGGGCCTACTAAGAACTTGAAACTAACATGCTTCTTTGCATGAAAAGGTAGAGATCCCCATAAATAATTTAGTTTAGACACTAGTATGCAGCATCAATAGTCTGTCAGTATGGCAGTCTTTGTGCATATTCATGCCAGATCCAATGCTATATCATATGCACACGGTCTAGAATCCACTTATAGTCAAGCAGTGACACCGGACTGTTCTTGTATGTCTGGTTGTTTCAGCAGCTTCTCATTATGGTCGATTTTACATTTAATTAATCTCTATTATGCCTGTAGGCTCTGGCAGAGTTAGTAACACAATCCACCCGTCCCTAATCTTCTACTGTAGTACGAGAAGGGACAGTTGTTCCATCCAGCAGCAGCCTATTGTTGAAGCCTGAGAGACTGAGGAATCTTGTCTGTCGGGATTCTTTGCTGGGTCAATGTCTGATACGTCTCCTAGGCGATAGAAAATTCAGATGCCCAAAAAAGCTTAACTCTTCATCTCTTAACCTAGGCCTTTTCATCTTAACCTAGGCAATTTGCTGTCCAAATAGTATTCTTACATGGATTTGGCTTTAGTTTGTTTTGTTTCTAGGCCTAGCCTATCGTGCTAACTGGACTGGATCCAACATCCTAGCACAAATACAACAACAAGTAACAAAAACATCACGTCATACAGTATAGGTCATAGGCTTAAGGGTTATATCTTTGCACTTTGGTTCTCGACAACAGCCCCAAGGCTGGGAGCCAGGGAGTTCTTGATCTCATCTAAAGCCAAAGGTCTCTGACCCGAGACCATTGTGTAATCTCCTCAATGCAAGTTATTTCAGAACTGAAAATGTCCTCCAAACCAACCAATAGCCTAGTTTCTCCGCAGTTTTCAGTTTTAACCTGTTTTATTTTTGTTTTTGTGATGGGCTTATGCCATGTCATACAATGTAGTTGTATGGTGTAAACAATTTGTGGGAGGTTGTTAAAAAGATACTCTGCCGAAATGCTCCAGGCTTGCCTAGTGGAAACACATAGGCTAGTGTGTGTGTGAAGTTGATCTGTGGCTGGGTTATAACTGTCCTCACTCGGACACACACTCCGCCTGCCGTTTTGAATACAGAGGGTGCTCCACTCTTCATTACCATGCAGTCCTCTACTCTGGCTGGCAGCTCACACTCCACTGCCGCTTGGACATTTCCTTAGAGCAATTCTTGTCCTCTATTTTGCTTGGTGTGTGTGTGCTCTTTCGCTTTTTTTCATCTGTGGACTGGAAGGATAACGACCCTTGAGTTGAAAGGACTTGCGTTCCTTGGGATTTACGAATTTTGAACCACTATGTCTCTCCAGCTGGAAAGGAAACGGGTATAGAAAACCTTGGCTAACATTTCTCCTCAAGGTTTAATCCATAATCTAATCTTGAAGATAATGTGTAGCCTGGTAGGGGTTGCCTGATAAATCAATATACAATCCGAAGCAGTTTTTGATGGCGGTTTTCCTTGTCTGGTTTTTGTTTTTTAGTTAGTTCTTTATCAATTTCCTGCTGTCCCCTTGGGAAGTAGAAACTGATTGATTTGAATGATAACATGTGTATTGACACTGTCTTTGATCTATCAGGTTAAAAGCTTCTGATGTAGGCTAACAGGCTAGTTCGTGTTTGACTGGAGGCACATTTAGGCCGTCATCTACGCAAACAGAAGCAGCTTGTGGTCTGTACATTGTTTCTCTTCGACTAGGCTAACTTGGTGTGTTTGTTCCAGGGTGGGCCATGTCTGTCTGTTCACTCTGTTGTATTGAATGTTGTATGCGGCTGAGGCTACTAGCGCCCCCCCCCAGTCTACAGCTTGTGGTGCGTGCCCAGGTGTTCCACGTTATAATCCAAGTAATGAGTGTTAAGTGATGAGGGAATCTGAGCCGTGGACATTCTAGCAGTTTATTACCCATGTATAAGAGGGTTGATTGAGAGGTTCAATACTAGCATTTATGTCTGGACCTAGTTCTTCCAGACCCTATGGCTACATTGAACACTAGTAATCAGTTATAGATCTATTTTTTATAGACTTAATTCATAATTAATTGTTTTACTCTGGTCAGGTACAGTATCTGTGAGTGCTGATAAAGTGACCTAGCCTAAACCCTAGAGGGCAACGTGCAAATATGAGTGAGCACTAGCCTATCAACTGTCTGAACGTCTTGATATAGTCTATAGGCTATACTAATTAGTTTTGAATCAGTTATTTGATTAATACATGTATTTGTTATTCAGGTCCCGTACAGTTACAGTATCTGTGAGAGTCTAGTACTCAAGTGACCTAGGTCTAATTCCCTGAGCAATTTCTGCAGAGTTAAACATTTGTAGAATATTTACATGGAATAGCTCAACTGCTGTATGTTGTGATCTTATAGTTGATGTTTAAGTCAATGTTCCATAATGCTATCATGAGTTGAAGGTGCTATAAACAGGATTTATTTTTGCATAGTAATTTCAGATGTCCATCATATATGCAGTAATAGTGGAATGATTAGCTGTGATATTCACCCATTGATTTCTCTCGCGGAGCGACATCGGTTGTCAAAATGGGAAAGATGTTTTGACTTTGGCTGTGTTATCTAGTGGAAATGGAGTCAAGTGGCCAATGTAGAAATCAGTATTTTTCTGGTTGCTAAAATTCTACACTGTTGGCTCTATTTCAGTTTGTGAGAAAACAAGCACTGAAAAGTGTGGGGAATCATTGTAGAATCTAAATCGCTTTGAAATATATTTTCAACAACAAAATGTATACACTGAACAAAAATATCAACGCGACATGTAAAGTGTTGAAGTGTTGGTCCCATGTTTCATGAGCTGAAATAAAATATCCCAGAAATGTTCAATGTGCACAAAAAGCTTATTTCTCTAACATTTTGTGCACAAATTTGTTTACATCCTTGTTAGTGAGCATTTCTCCTTTACAAGATAATCCATCCACCCGACAGGTGTGGCATTTCAAGAAGCTGATTAAACAGCATGATAATTACACAGGTGCACCTTGTGCTGGGGACAATAAAAGGACACTCTTAAATGTGCAGTTTTGTCACACAACACAATGCCACAGATGTCTGAAGTTTTGAGGGAGCGTGCAAGTGGCATGCCGACTGCAGGCATGTCCACCAGAGCTGTTGCCAAATAATTGAATGTTAATTTCTCTACCAGAAGTCACCTCCAATGTTGTTTTAGAAAATTTGGCAGTATGTCCAACCAGCCTCACAACTGCAGACCACTTGTATAGTGTTGTGTGGGCAAATGGTTTTCTGATGTCAACGTTGTGAACAGAGTTCCCCATGGTGGTTATAGTATGGGCAGGCATAAACTACGGACAACGAACGCTTGCATTTCATCAATGGCAATTTTAATTGCACAGAGATACCGCGACGAGATCCTGAGGCCCATTGTCGTGCCATTCATCTGCTGCCATCACCACGTTTCAGCCTGATAATGCTTGGCCCCATGTTGCAAGGATCTGTACACAATTCCTGGAAGCTGAAAATGTCCTACTTCTTCCATGCACTGCATACTCACCAGACATGTCACCCGTTGAGCATGTTTGGTGTGCCCTGGATCAACGTGTACGACAGCTTGTTCCAGTTCCCACCAATATGCAGCAACTTCGCACAGCCATTGAAGAAGAGTGGGACAACATTCCACAGGCCACAATCAACAGCCTGGTCAACTCTATGTGAAGGAGATGTCGCACTGCATGAGGCAAATGGTGGTCACACACAGCAGATACTGACTGTTTTTTTTTTTTTTTATCCCAGTCCCTACTTTTTTGGTTTATCTGTGACCAACTGATGCATATCTGTATTCCCGGGCATGTGAAATCCATAGATTAGGGCCTAATGAAAAAAATAATAATATTGACTTTTTTCCTGTAACTCAGTCAAATCTTTGACCTTTTTGCATGTTGTGATTTTTTTTTTTTTTTTTTTAATTTAGTATATATATATTTTTTTTTACATTTTTATATTTAGTTTTTCCAGCTGTTTGAAGACGGTGGACCAAAACCGAAAGTAAAAGGCTCAAGTGCCATTCTCCACCGTGTTACAGGAAAATGGAAGATTTGTTTTGAATGCAGCCTAGTGACGTTGCAATACACCTAGTTTCCACATAGGGGAGAAATTCTAGAAGTAGCGCCTTTTTAATAAGCTGATGAGTAGCAAATTAATACATCAGTATTTGAGTGGCGGGTGCTGGGTCATATTCACTAGGCAACAGACGGAAGAAAACAGACTGATACGGCGAGAGACTACCTGGGCTTGTCCGATATATGAAACGCTTATTTCCGTTGTCCGTTGCAAAGGTTTCGCTACGTTGTGACTTAATAAACACGACCCAGGTGGTGGATATACACTTTTACACTCCTGTTATTGACTTGTCTCTTCTTGTCTTCCAGAGCCTACTGCACTGTGAGGGGCTGAACAACCAGAGCTACGTCTGTGAATCAGGACACTGCTGTGGGGAGTCACAGTGCTGCAGTTACTACTATGAACTCTGGTGTAAGCACTCTCTCTCTCTCTCTACTCTCACACACACATGCTCTCTCTCTTGCTCTCTCTACCTCTCACTTTCACTCTCATTCTCCCCGCTGTGAAATACATTTGCGTCTTAGTCATATAGCAGTGCACCCTCACATTCACCTGTACACGTGAACAGTGGTGGAGCAAGTACTAAAGCGATCTTAATAGAAAATGACTCAAGTAAAAGTGAAAACACCCAGTAAAATACTACTTGAGTAAAGGTCAAAGTATTTGGTTTTAAATATACTTAAGTATCAAAAGTAAACGTTTAAATCATTTCACATTCCTTATATTAAGCAAACCAGACGGCACAATTGTCTTGTTTTTTTATTTACGGTTAACCAGTGGCACACTCTAACACTCAAACAATTTTACAAATGAATCATTTGTGTTTAGTGAGTCGGCCAGAGCAGAGGCAGTAGGGATGTTCTCTTGATAAGTGTGTGAATTGGACCATTTTCCTGTCCTGCTAAGCACTCTAAATGTAACAAGTACTTTTGGGTGTCAGGGAAAATGTATGGAGTAAAAAGTATATTTTCTTTAGGAATGTAGTGAAGTAAAAGTCAAAAATATTAAAAGTAAAGTACAGATACTTTAAAGTACTACTTAAGTATAAATACCCCAAAAACGACTTAAGTACTTTACACCACTGCACGTGAACATGCATGTACTGAACATACGGTACATGTTCTGAATGCACACTGCACATTTTTCAAAAAGACAGGTCAGTTCTGACACTCGTTTAAAGCTTATTTACTGTACTAGGACCTTCCTCCTCCTACCCATCCCAGGAGTTAGGTCCTCTGCATATCACTTCCTCCCCCATCCCAGGAGTTAGGTCCTCTGCATATCACTTCCTCATCCTCCTCCACCATCCCAGGAGTTAGGTCCTCTGCATATCACTTCCTCCCCCATCCCAGGAGTTAGGTCCTCTGCATATCACTTCCTCATCCTCCATCCCAGGAGTTAGGTCCTCTGCATATCTCCTCCTCCCCCATCCCAGGAGTTAGGTCCACTGCATATCACTTCCTCATCCTCCTCCCCCATAGCAGGAGTTAGGTCCTCTGCATATCTCCTAATACCCATCCCAGGAGTTAGGTCCTCTGCATATCACTTCCTCATCCTCCTCCCCCATCCCAGGAGTTAGGTCCACTGCATATCACTTCCTCCTCCTCCTCCCCATCCCAAGAGTTAGGTCCTCTGCATATCACTTCCTCCTCCTCCTCCATCCCAGGAGTTAGGTCCTCTGCATATCACTCCCTCCCCCATCCCAGGAGTTAGGTCCTCTGCATATCACTCCCTCCCCCATCCCAGGAGTTAGGTCCTCTGCATATCACTCCCTCCCCCATCCCAGGAGTTAGGTCCTCTGCATATCACTCCCTACCCCCATCCCAGGAGTTAGGTCCTCTGCATATCACTCCCTCCCCCATCCCAGGAGTTAGGTCCTCTGCATATCACTCCCTCCCCCATCCCAGGAGTTAGGTCCTCTGCATATCACTTCCTCCCCATCCCAGGAGTTAGGTCCTCTGCATATCACTTCCTCCCCCATCCCAGGAGTTAGGTCCTCTGCATATCACTTCCCCCATCCCAGGAGTTAGGTCCTCTGCATATCACTTCCTCCTCCTCCTCCATCCCAGGAGTTAGGTCCTCTTCGTGTCTTTTGTTGCTGTGATGAATGAGCTACAACATGAACTGTGAACTCCGATTGGGACATAGAATACCAATTGACACCATGGTACACTGTTGGTACCAAACGTTCCAAAGCAGTTACATCCTTAGTATGGAACAACGTTTAGAACAAACCTGGAGGGTAGTTGGCCAATATCTATGGCTCTTCCTCCACGTTGTTACTGTGTAGTGGTGCACTATATCTCTATTGCATTCACTAGCAATTTGTCACTACTGGCATTCACTGTACAGGCACTTAGATTTTTACAGTAGATTTTTACAGTAGTCATGTACTGTAGCTCTCTATTGCTTTCAAAAACAATTTGTCACCTTCCATTCAGCAGTACTTGTGCAGTAGTTTCACCATAGAGATCTGAATAACACGTATGAACATATGTCTATGTTTCAGTCTTTCTACTGTGTCTCTGTCTCCGGCAGGGTTCTGGCTGGTGTGGGTCATCATCTTCATCCTGAGCTGCTGCTGCGTGTGTCACCACCGGCGCACCAAGCACCGGCTGCAGCAGCAGCAGCGCCAGCACGAGATCAACCTCATCGCCTACCGCGAGGCGCACAACCACACCTCCATGCCGTTCTACTTCAGTAAGAGTCCCGCCTATCAGAGCTCCCGCGTGGCAACAGCGCGACACCCACAACACGAGAGAGAGCGCCGTGTTCTGTACACAGCGTCTGACTCGTGGTAGTCCGTCATTGACGTCGTTACCGTCATGTTGCGTTATTGCACGGTGTGCTGCCCGTATTAACCATGGCATGGTGTGCACAGATGCACAGCGTTATGCTGGTAGTAGTCAACAACATGGCATTATTGCGCAATGCCCTTCTATTTCAGTCCTATCGTTACCGTGAAGCAAAGAAACATGAGAGCCCTACAGCTTCATATATACTCGACTTCAGTATCAGTAGTTCTCTCCTTCTGCCTTTCTGTCTGACTACATTGCGTTGTTGTTCCCCAGTGCTGAAGCTTACTCAAACATTGCGCCTTGGGTGAGTTTGTGTGGTTATCCCTCTTAGCTAGGGGGGATATTTCTCAATGGCAATTATTGCATCAAACTGAGAGTTTAGTCACTGCCTGGCAGCGCTACCTTGACTCCACTCCAGTCCTTTGTTTGAACTAGGAGTTGCGGTTTCATTTTGGTGTGGCATGAAACACAGCCCTGTTTCATGCCCCAGATTGTAGGAAACCTTAACCATCGGGTCTTGGTTCTATGCCAACGTTGCAACATGTTTTCCTTGCAATCACTTTCAGTTAATCCTAACTGTCCTTTATGTGTCCCTCTCTTCTTCACTTCCAGGGTTTCTTCCAAATTCCCTCCTACCTGACTACGAGGAGGTGGTGAACCGCCCTCCCACCCCTCCCCCTCCCTACAGTGTCTTCCATACAGTCAGCCCCCTGCCCACGGACCCACAGGACGGACTGGGACACTGCCCGACCATCCAGACCACTCCGGTACCGCCAGTGTCCGACACCCTCTGCTCCAGGCTGAGCCTGGAAGAGCCCCACCGCATTGGGGCTCCCACCATTGGCTACAACAGACACAAGGCAGACAATAAGCCTCAGGAGCCCCAGGATGGTGGACCAGGGCTAGGGCCCCAGGATGGTGGGCAAGGGCCCCAGGAGGCTTCTAGAGAGGAGCCTAGAAGCCCAGAGAAGAGTTGCAAGGAGCCTCTGTTACTCGGGGACCTAGGGGGCCGAGAACGGTGCCCAGGAGGACAAAGATAATAGGGGGGCCCTTGGGCGGCGGCGCCGATTTACGGGTGATTCTGGTATCGAGGTGTGCGTATGTGACCGTGGTGGTAGTACCAGTATTGGAAGCCAGGAGGGCAAGGAGCTGAGGGAGAAGGATAGCCTAATGGGGGAGGAGGTTGAGGAGCAGGAAGGAGGAGACTTCTGCGACGGGTGTGGTCACCCCGCTCCGGGAGTGGAAGAGGAGCAGGCCCTTGCCCTGGATGGACCCGAGAGTAGGTCGGAGTGCGGGTCGGCGACAGGGTCCACCTCCCGCCACCACCCGCCATGACGCAACCCACCCAGCCCCCGGTGTGTCTGCTCCTCCACACCATCAACGAGCTTGAGGGGCCCCCTCACCATGGCAACAGCACAGAGCCCCAGGGCTGAGCTACGCTAAGCAAAAGCACATCTTCACCGAGGAGGGAGAGAGAACCAGGAGTGGGAGTCGAGACTTTAGTGTGTGTGTGACGAGTAGGAAGTTGTATTTTATCCCAGAGTCTGGACTTAAAAGCCTGATGTTGATAGCTAAAGCCCCTTTGGCATACTGTAATGGTGGCCTTAACTGCAATGTACAAGGAGACTGGAGGAGAGGTTTGGCCTATCACCAACCTGCCTACAGACTGCTAATGGCGTAAATGTCCTCCTTTGTCTGTCTTTACCAAGAGGAGGCGGAAGGAGACCGTGTTAAGATTTATGCAAGCTGGAGGAGATTGATAGTCTGGTCAGTGGATGCTGACCTGACGTTTGGTGCGACTGCAGTATAGTGTAGGTACACACTGGTGCAACTCTAGCCTGGTCCAAGATCAGTTTGTGCTGTCTTGCCAACTCCTATGCTCAGTGTACCAAGCTAGTGGAAATCATCGCAGCTACTTCCTGTGTCTGTTCACAGGAAGGCACATCCTGGACAGATACACTGAAGCAGTACAGGAACATTGTCAAGCAGTGCAGTGTGGATCGTCATGGTGACGATGTGTGCTTATGCAATTTGATAGTCCCAGTCGGTATGAAATAGAACGTGGTGGCCCTGCCTGCCTGTGGGGAAAACAACCCATGGTTACCCCATTGGACCACAGCAAAAACTTGACCTTTTTCCAAAAGCAATTTTCTTGTTTGCTTGTTTTAGTCAAGTACAAAACTACATTAAAGAAAAGTACAACGTGTAAAGATTACTTTTCAACTTTGCCTGCTCCTGAGCATTCTCACTACTTAGAAAAGCGTAATGTTGTAAGGGCTTCCCTCATTTTCATGACTGCGCTAATGTTAACCACCTGAGTGCTATCTAGCTACCAACCAGAACAGGATTCTCCAACCCTGTTCCTGGAGAGCTACCCTCCTGTAGGTTTTCACTCCCAACCCCAGTTGTAACTAACCTGATTCAGTTTCTCAACAGCTCATTTTTAGAATCAAGTGTGCTAGAGGAGGGTTGGAGTGAACCTCCAGGACTGTAGCTCTCCAGGAACAGGGTTGGATAGCCCTGAACCAGAACATTAAGCTAGCCAACACAAACAAACGGACCTGCTATAAAGCTCCAAGTAGTGAGTGGAGTTCCAAACGGACTGTATTAAACAAGTTAAATGTCTTACCTGTGATAAAAATATTCACCACACACGTAGCTAAAGTGTAGCTTACTTTGACACCGGGTCCCCACAATTTCTCTTCCACACCGAATAGCCTGAAGCCACGGGGCTCTTCTCGCTGGCTCTATTTCCTACGTGGGAGTATCGCGAACCGTAGGTCGAGATTTTTGACCTAGTTACATTTGTATAACAAAAAAATGTACTACGAAGTTGGCTCTTTTACAGTTCGGGTCAATGGGAAAGAACGTTTGTTTTCCACAACTGGTTTGCGTTGTCGAAGGGAATTAATTCTTATGACATGAATACGGACTCGGGAATATACTGTACATGAAGAGCCTGACGCAAAACACTGCGTGTGAATGTTACTGTTTTCGCGTAAGACCTTAAACATGTTTTTTTTTACTCTCTTACAACCCTGTTGTCACAGGGACCCAAGTGCATTAACACATTCTGTGTGACACAATTTTTTTTTATTTTGCACATAAATATATGTAACTCTAATAATGGGGACATAGAAATTATGTAAAGAAATGAATCGAGCATATAAAAAAAAAGTTGTATCTGCGAGTCTTAGAGATATTGATTACATGATTGTATTGTGCATCTCTGAGAAACTGTCATGTTTGCGATAGCTCGCAAAGATTGTGCATTAGTGAAATTTACAGGTCCGTAGGAGAAACGGGTACAAAAAAAAACGTTTAGTTACAAGAACCAAGCTATCGTAAGTGCTTTATATAGGCCTATTATGCATTTTGTATAAGCAAATAGAATGTTCTATAATTGTGGTACAACAAAGGAAACTATTCTTCATTTTGAACGGATGTCTTTGTCAACTCGTGTAATGAAATTGTAAAGCTTTTGATCCACATATTGGCAAATTGTGTATTATAATATCATACAACGCATTTATGAACCAAACTAGCTACTTTTAAATCTGTCATACCAAAATGTCAGTCTACAATCATTAGCTTTTTAGTTAGTGAATGATTCATTTCTATTTTATTTTAATAAATAATTGACTATTGTTTTGTTGAGTAAAGAATTGTTATACTCTTGAAATATTCAATCTCCCTCAATCAAAAGAGTGGGAAGGTGAAGATACAGGGAACTCCATGCACAGATGAAATGACCTATTGAATGATGTGACAATATTGTATTGTGAATAATGGACATCATGCCAAAGATACTATGCTGTTTCCACACGGGATGTAAGGTGGTTGTGCACATTTTCTGCTTTTGTTCGTAAGCCATTTTATTACAGCAGCGAAATTGACACATGTTCAATAAATGTAAACCAGAAATACTTTTTTTTGTTATGTTCTCTGTTTGTGTTCCACACGTGCTGAATTATAAATTATTGAAATGTGCATTTTAATCAAATGGACGAGGTAAGGTGAGTTAAATCAGTGCTATAAGATATAATACATTATCTGTAACGTGTATACTTTTCTTGTGAACATTACAACTTTTGAATTTCTATTTGCTATTTATGGCCTGTAGGCCTCGTTGACCTGAGCTCATACAACTCGTTTTATAATAATAAAAAAAAAAAAGCTTAATGAATGCATTATTTTGACTATAACAAATACTCAGATGAAACATACTGTGATATTTATCACATAAACTGATGGTAGATTCGTTTCAAGATCTGTACACACCAGCCAAATCATGAGACCCACGTATGCTTGAACACCAGTCCGGTCTACCTCCTTCCAGTTGTCTTTGTAAACGCGTCTCCCCTCCAAGTTGGTCATATTTTTATTTATTTTATTTCACCTTTATTTAACCAGGTAGGCAAGTTGAGAACAAGTTCTCATTTACAACTGCGACCTGGCCAAGATAAAGCAAACCAGTTCGACACATACAACAACAGAGTTACACATGGAGTGAAACAAACATACAGTCAATAATACAGTAGGAAAAAAACAAATCTATATACAATGTGTGCAAATGAGGTAGGATAAGGAACATAAGGCAATAAATAGGCCATGGTGGCAAAGTAACTACAGTATAGCAATTTAACACTGGAATGGTAAATGTGCAGTAGATGAACGTGCAAAGTAAAAATACTGGGGTGCAAAGGAGCAAGATAAATAAATGACTACGGTAGGGGATGAGGTAGTTGGTTGGGCTATGTACAGGTGCAGTGATCTGTGAGCTGCTCTGACAGCTGGTGCTTGAAACTAGTGAGGGAGATGTGTCTCCAGTTTCAACGATTTTTGTAGTTCGTTCCAGTCATTGGCAGCAGAGAACTGGAAGGAAAGGCGGCCAAAAGAGGAATTGGCTTTGGGGGTGGCCAGTGAGATATACCTGCTGGAGCGAGTGCGTGTTGCTATGGTTACCAGCGAGCTGAGATAAGGATATTTATATTTTTCACAACAGTTTCGATTGACTCTGTCAGGAACAGTTCGAAGCTGGATTTTATGTCATCAACCCGGGATATGGTGTATCTTGTTGGCCCTGGGATCATTCTGATAACAGTTTCAGCTGACAGCCGACCTCTCCTCTCAGGTGGGGATGAAGACCAGGACAAATTCCCATTCTTCGACCGGAATGTAACAACAAACTCAGCAGGGCCCTCTTCCTCATCCCTGGATTGTTCCACATCGGTTGTCCCTTGGTCTGGATCATATTCTGTGTTGTCTTGAACTTCTGACACTTCCTCCTCTAATGCATCTTCACTGTCAGTTTCCTTGCCTCTCTCCTCCTCACCAGTGTCATGATCAAGAGCCTCACATACAGTTTGGTCATTGTGCTGCCACAGAATGAATTGTGAGCAAGGCCTCAAAAAAGTTTTATATGCCAGAGCTGTGAGAAAAGTTCTATATATTATTGAAACAATGTTGTGATTGTTTGTGAGAATGCCAACATGTGTGGCTTTGGGGAAAGGTTCGTGTGGGGGTGCAATGTTAGCAAAGAAGGGGAATGAGTTGTGTGTGTGTGCATGTGCATGCTCAAACACACATGCATGTGGGGGTCTGGGAGAGGAAGTGTGACCATCTGATGAATGGGCATGTGCCTGAACTCAATTTTATACACTAATTGTAGTCTCATCCATTTATTTCTAATAAAAGGTCATTTCTGACCGGGAACAGCAAAAAGTTTAATAAAACACCCAAAATGTAATGAAAATCATCAAAATGTATTTTGTGTGTTCAGATGCCCTGTGTGGACAAAGTCGTGGAATCTTATGACAATCAGATTAAATTAACTATATGTTTTCAGAGAGAGAACTTCGGTCCAATTCGACCAGAACACAACAGGAGGTTTAAACCAGTTTTAACATTTTATTTTGAAAGGGACTTTTAATTTGAAGGATAGGGGGCGGTACAGAGAACCAGGAAGTTAACATTTTGTTATGACCGGTCATGTAAAATGAACTTTGATTCCAATGTTTATTTATTAGACTTGTGTAATAATTAGGGTCATTTGGACACAATGGCTGAATGCAAGAAAGAACACGGGTAAGCTCCCACAAGTTTCAGTTGTAGATGTGTTGTTCGAGTTTTTGGCCATGCCCCTCGCGGTGTCATTTATTTCTACAATTGTTGTCACTCAATCCAGCCAGCATATGCTAAAATTTTTCAGATTGTGCAAAAATGAAAGACCAAACTGTTTCCCACGACTCGTTACAATCGTGACATCGTTACAATGGCCTATCGTGTACTTTCAGGTTACTGTAACTAGGTCTTGTTTCACATGTTTGTCTTGAACATGTTTTTTTCTGTTGTGAAAATGTCTGTCCGTTAATGTAACTGTAGCTAAAAGGCATGTCTTACATTTGTATAGGGAAGGTGGGAAAGGCTGCTTCGTTGATTCAGTGATTCATGTGGATGTCAAGGTATGACAAAGTTAAAGTATAAATTTGTTAGCACATTTTACATATATTTTGTAGCCCATTGCTGACTAGTAGAGTAGGTTTATACACTGAGTGTACAAAACATTAAGGACACCTGCTCTTTCCATGACATAGACTGACCAGGTGAATCCAGATGAAAGCTATGATCCCTTATTGATGTCACTTGTTAAATCCACTTCAATCAGTGTAGATGAAGGGCAGGAGACAAGTTAGAGAAGGATTTTTAAGCCTTGTAACAATTGAGACATGGATTGTTTGTGTGCCATTCAGAGGGTGTTTGTTTGAACAGGGTATGGTAGTAGGTGCCAGGCGCACTGGTTTGAGTGTCAAAAACTGCAGGGTTTTTCACGCACAACAGTTTCCTGTGTGTATCAATAATGGTCCACCACTCAAAGGACATCCAGCCAACTTGACACAACTGTGGGAAGCATTGGAGTCAACATGGGCCAGGGTCCCTGTGGAACACTTTCAACACCTTGTAGAGCCATGCTCTGACAAATTGAGGTTGTTCTGTGGGCAAAAGGGGTGCAACGCAATATTAGGAAGGTGTTCCTAATGTATTGTACATTCATCACAGTATGTCCAGGCAGTATGCTTATGGCTACTGATAGCCTAGTTGAATTAATGAAGTTGAACATTAACCTGAAATTGATAATCATGGAATGAGATGCAGCCAAGTAAAAATGTGTAAGACTTCTATCATAAATCTTGATACAGTAGGTATTTTTTACCTTCCCTCAGGACTACTATGGGAAGACCCTGAAGAAAACGTCTGACCTGAAGAGTAATGCCTGCTTAGCCCCTTCTCAGCCCATCCCAGCCTTCATCCTCAAGGCACTGAAAAGATCCACCCTGAAGTCACAGCCAAGTGGGTTCACTATTGTAACATTGTACTTACAATGTAATGACATTTTGATAACGTCAGTGGTAACATAAGTCATTTTCACACATAATTGCATGTCTGTGTGTCTTTCTGTCTCTGTTGGTCTGTGTCTGCTTGCTTGCCTGTAGATTGTTAAGGATACGATTGTTGTGAATAAGATTTTTGAATCATCCATGAATAACTAGCCCTTGACCTGCTGTTGTTCTATCAGGTACTATGGGTGTGGGCTGGTGGTCCCAGAGTGCCTGGAGGGCTGCAGGCTGCTGGACCTGGGCAGTGGCAGTGGGAGAGACTGCTACATGCTCAGCCAACTGGTAGGGGAGAAGGGCCACGTCACAGGCATCGACATGACTGAGGACCAGGTACACAACAGTGTGGTGTGGTGGTGACCATTCAATGAAAATGTTTTTAATATCATAAGGGGCAATTGCTGAACACTTTGTGGTGCTTGTTTACAGTGCCTTGCAAAAGTATTCATCCCCTTTGGCGTTTTTCCTATTTTGTTGCATTACAACCTGTAATTTAAATGGATTTTTATTTGGATTTCATATAATGGACATACACAAAATAGTCCAAATTGGTGAAGTGAAATAAAAAAAAACCTGTTTCAAAGAATAGAAAACAGAAAAGGGGTGTTTGCATATGTATTCACTCCCTTTGCTATGAAGCCCCTAAATAAGATCTGGTGCAACCAATTACCTTCAGAAGTCACATAATTAGTTAAGTAAAGTCCACCTGTGTGCAATTTAAGTTTCACATGAGCTGTCACTTGACTCTCCAAACAGGCCAGGGACAAAGTTGTGGAGAAGTACAGATCAGGGTTAAGCCGTACACTCCACAGTGCTCGGCTTTATGGAAGAGTGGCCAGAGAAAAGCCATTGCTTAAAGAAAAAAATAAGCAAACACGTATGGTGTTTGCCAAAAGGCATGTGGAAGACTCCCCAAATATATGGAAAAAGGTACTCTGGTCAGATGAGACTAAAATTGAGCTTTTTGGCCATCAAGGAAAACGCAATGTCTGGTGCAAACCAAACACCTCTCATCACCCCGAGAACACCATCCCCACAGTTAAGCATGGTGGTGGCAGCATCATGCTGCGGGGATGTTTTTCATTGGCAGGGACTGGGAAACTGGTCAGAATTGAAGGAATGATGGAAGGCGCTAAATACAGGAAAATTCTTGAGGGAAACCTGTTTCGGTCTTCCAGAGATTTGAGAGTGGGACGGAGGTTCACCTTTCAGCAGGACAATGATCCTAAGCATACTGCTAAATCAGCACTCGAGTGGTTTAAGGGGAAACATTTAAATGTCCTGGAATGGCCTAGTCAAAGCCCAGACCTCAATCCAATTGAGAATCTGTGGTATGACTTAAAGATTGCTGTACACCAGTGGAACCCATCCAACTGGAAGGAGCTGGAGCAGTTTTGCCTTGAAGAATGGGCAAAAATCCCAGTGGCTAGATGTGCCAAGCTTATAGAGACATACCCCAAGAGACTTGCAGCTGTAATTGCTGCAAAAGGTGGCTGTACAGTGTATTGACTGGAGGGGGGGTGAATAGTTATGCACGCTCAAGTTTTCTGTTTTTTTTTTTGTCTTATTTCTTGTTTGTTTCACAATAAAACATATTTTGCATCTTCAACGTGGTAGGCATGTTGTGTAAATCAAATGATACAACCCCCAAAAACAAATTCCAGGTTGTAAGGCAACAAAATAGGAAAAATGCCAAGGGGGTGAATACTTTAACAAGCCACTGTATATATGTGCAAGCCAAATTCCCCTTTTTTTCTGTTCTTGTTTTGGAGTGCTGTATTTTGGTCCTGGGAACACATACATCTTTCTTTATAGCTTGAGGTGGCCAGAAAGTACGTGGACCACCACACACAGGAGTTTGGATACGAGAAGCCCAACGTGGACTTTGTTCAGGGCTACATCGAGGCTCTGGAGGAGGCTGGACTCAAGGAGAACTCCTTCGATATCGTTATGTAAGATGCCAAAAAGATGACATTTCATTGTTACAGTAATGTCATAGTGATTAGTGTATGGTGAGGGTTCGTTATTTGCCCTTTCTTGTGCGACAGATCCAACTGTGTGGTGAATTTGTCCCCAGACAAGAGAAAAGTATTGAGTGATGCTTACCGCGTGCTAAAGGTACACTGTGTGCTATACTGTATCATGTAGAAATCAGGTAATTACAACCAACAAAACTTCAATGGCCCTTTCAAGCTTGTAAGGGAGGTTCATGTCATGTTCCAGTCCTTCGAAGTAAAATGCTGTTACTGTACTGAAACGTGTCAGTGAAAGGTAATTAAGAAAGAGAATCCTCGCTTGGTAACATTGAAATGCAGAAGACACATTTCAGTTGAGTGCATTGTTGTGCAACTGACTAGGTATCCTCCTTTCCCTCCCTTTTCTTCTAAGCTTGCGTACTAAAGACGTTTGCTACTTTCTCTGGTTGTCAGGATGGAGGAGAGCTGTACTTCAGTGATGTCTATAGTAGCAGTAAGCTCTCAGATGAGATCAAGAATCACAAAGTCCTGTGGGGTATGTACGTCCACGAACCAGCTTCTGTATTACATTTCACACTGCTTTAGACTAGTTCTAGCTACTATTTCTATGTGTAGTACCATCAACAGTTAACAACCTAGGTGAACTGTAGATGTTAATGCTGTCGTTAGGTGAGTGTTTAGGCGGAGCGCTTTGGTGGGAGGACCTAGTGCGATTGGCTCAGGAGGTGGGATTCAGCCCCCCGCGATTGGTCACGGCCAATGTCATCACCGTGGACAACAAGGAACTGGAGGCCATCCTAGGTGAGATGTGTTGACTCGTCTTAAACATGAGACGGTGACATTGTTCAATCAGCTCTAACCATATAAGTTACCATATAACGGTTACGTTGTTATAACATACTGGGTCTATAGCATTGGGACCCCACATTTTTAAGATTGACTATTCAAAACGTTGATACTTCCTCTGGAATTACAGGTGACTACAAGTTTGTCTCTGCCACCTACCGTCTCTTCAAGATCCCCAAAATCTCTAACAAAGGCTCTCTGGTCATATACAATGGCAACATCACTGGTTTTGAGGAGAGTCTGGAGTTTGACGCTCAGTACACATTCAAGGTCTGTACAAGATACTGTTTTGTCTTTTTCTGCCAAATGGAGTTTGGCTTTGCTCCTCTCAAATATGTGTATGTTTGTGTTGTATGGGGAAGTTGAAAGCAGAGCAGAAAACCCATTTTCGATGTAACAGTTTGGCAAATAAAGTTATATTGGATCATATTGATCCTAGATCTGTGCCTGGTGTGTTTTCCACGGGAGTGTGTTATACACAGTGAGTAATATTTGTGTGTGTGTGTGTGTGTGTGTGTGTCTCCCAGGTGGATGAGGTAGTGGAGGTGGATGGAGAGGTGGCCAGCATCCTCAGCCACTCCAGGTTTGCTGAGGAGTTCACTTTCCAACCGCCCGGGGTACCTGCTGGATGTACTGTAAGGAAACCCAAGGTTTGTTACCAATACCAGGACAATTGCACCTAATGTGTCATAATACTCTGAGTTTTAGATGTGGTTGCAGGGTGTGTGTATACATGTCATGATGTGTGTGTATAAAGTTCATGACACATCCACTGACACCTTCCCACTGTGAATTCCAAATTGACCCCTAGCCCCTACGCGCACACACACACACACCAAGGTCAAGCAGATGTGCTGCAGTCACAACTAGGCTGCGTTGAAGTCCTGCTGGGAACCTTTAACCAGGAAGGAATGCATGTCCTCCCGTCAGCCAGTGGAATGTCTCAATGTCTTATCATGGTCCCTCATGGTCACTGAAACCACACACACATTAGCGCAAGCACAAAACACACACACGCTGACGACTATATTTGGTTTGTTTATATTTCCTACAGTTTGAATCTTTTCATGCTCCCTACACATTCTTCAGGCTGTGGGTGTTCAGTTTAGCCTTGGTCCTAAGGAGGCTGAGGCTGGTTGAGGTCTCACCCAGGTTGTATTCTCATGACAAGTTTTACAATGCTTTATACACAGTATTATAACCGCATCATAATGCATTACACCTGTTGTCTCTCAGTAAAGGGTTACCAGTAGCTTTGGGACACATCATCGGTAGTCTGTGTGTTGGTTGAACTCCCTGAGTTGTGCATCGTTCTGGTGGTTTGCCGACGGAAAATAACCATACCCCATTATAGCCGGCTTCACCTACAACAAAAAGTTTCCTGTCAACAAAAGCATGTATAATCTCCAGGAACTCTACTTACCAGACATAAAGTGAAATGTGTCCCTCACTATCAAATAAACATCTGAATCCAACTTGTGTCCAAACCGCACCATATTCCTCCTGTGTGAACAGTGGTAGATTTCGTGGTAGGAAGTCTCGTGTGAAGGGAGGGGTCAAACCTGGAAGGAATATGGTGCGGTTCGGATAAAAGTTGTATACTGATGTTTATTTGATAGCGAGGGACTTATTTCACTTTATGTTTGGTAAGTAGAGTTCCTAGATATTATACATATGCTTTTGTTGACAGGAACATTTTTGGGGTGTAGCTGGCTATATTGTGGAATGGTTATTTTCCGTCGGCAACCACCAGAACGATGCACCATTCAGGGAGTCCAACCAGTACCCAGACTACTGATGTTGTGTCCCAAAGCTACTGGTAACCCTTTACTGAGAGACAATAGGTGTTGTGTCCCAAAGCTTGTTACCAGGTACTTTATTTAGTTCACTCCTAACTCTAGTTTAGATTATTATTATCTCTACCTTTAGACTCTCTGTTGCAAGTGAACTCAAGGGGCAAACAGATCTGGGCCTGTATCCACAAAGCATCTCAGTGTAGTAGTGCTGATCTAGGATCTGTCCATATAATCTTATCTTATAATGACCTCAAATGCAAAAACTGATCCTAGATCAGCATTCCTCCTCTGAGATGCTATGTACAGCTTGTACAAGCTACAGCTTCAGGCAAACGGTGAAAAGATAAACTAATGGCAGATAAAAAACATATTGCGTAGTCACAAATACCGATCCAGGGTCGCTGACAGCCGTTGCATAATATGACTCAACATGGAGTTTGATATGTGATGTAATAAATGTGATTCATGTTATTTAAATGGTATTTCTCTGTGATGAACTTGAAATGCATTGCTGAATTTACTGGAGGTTGTATGGAATGGACCCTAACCTTGTAAGATATGGGAGTTATTATCATATAAGGTTATTACATAACGCACTACCATGACGGTGTGTAAATATGGCATGCAGTGTTTTTCAGTGATTTCCAGGGAAACCCGGTGCTGTGTGTCATGCTGTGTGTCATGCTGTGTGTCATGCTGTGTGTCATGCTGTGTGTCATGCTGTGTGTCATGCTGTGTGTCATGCTGTGTGTCATTGCAGGTGGGCACAGTGAATCCCTTTGAACTGGTGCTGCAGCTGGGGAGTGCAACTGTCTCTTCTGCCACAGGGGGGTGCTGTGGCGCAGAGTCATCCTGTTGCAAGTGATGGGGTACCCAAGATATGAGAGAGAGAGAATGATTATACTGTGTATGAATGAACAATAATTGTAATTTATGTCAAACTATGGATTTTTGTCAAGCCTTAAGTTAGGCTCATGTATTAATTGTATAACTGTGTGCATATTGTCCTAATCCAAACACATTTCCGGCAGTGAAAAAGTGGTCTCCACCCGGCACAGCCAGAAGAGGACTGGCCACCCCTCATAGCCTAGTTCCTCTCTAGGTTTCTTCCTAGGTTCTGGCCTTTCTAGGGAGTTTTTCCTAGCCACCGTGCTTCTACACCTGCATTGCTTGCTGTTTGGGGCTTTAGGCTGGGTTTCTGTACAGCACTCTGTGACATCAGCTGATGTAAGAAGGGCTTTATAAATACATTTTATTGATTGATTGATTGATTGGTCAGTTTCTCTAATGAAGTAGGCCTTGGATTTCAAGATGGGTGTGTGGGAGAGAAATGCAAAAAATATATCCACCGCAGCGGAGGCTGGTGGGAGGAGCTATTGGAGGATGTGCTCATTCTAATGGCAGAAATGGAATTAATGGAACGGTATCAAACATCGCAAATATGGAAACCACGCTTGACTCCTTTCCATTAATGGCATTACAATGAGCCCGTTCTCCTATATCTCCTTCCACCAGCCTCCGCTGATACACAGGGTAAAGCACACTCAGGATATCAATTATATGCTTAGTATTTTCATTTATAAACACCCAATGTTTCGCTAGGTATTTTTCAAGGGTGTGCTTTGTGAGGAAACTCCTGCGGTCTGTATTCATACAAGGTCAAGTGAACAACGGGTGGCAACAATTAGTCAATACAATTGGTTAGCAATCAAGTCACAGTTGACAATATTTCTATATACAATGTTTACATAGGTATACATATTAGACAATACATTTAGACAGAATCATAGGTCAACATGGTATACACTGAGTGTACAAAACATTAAGAACAGCTTCCTAATATTGAGTTGCACCCCCTCAGAACAGCCTCAATTCATCTCGGCATGGACTCTACAAGGTGTTGAAAGCGTTCTACAGGGATGCTGGCCCACGTTGACTCCAAGTTTCTACTTGTGTGTACGTACTGACATGTGTATGTGTAACTTATAGACACACACACTACATGTTAATGTTTTTAGATGTATGTAAATTGTCTTTTGTATGTAATGTCTTTTTCATTGTCTGTCGGACCCCAGTAAGACAAGCTGTCGCCATTGGCGTTGGCTAATTGGGATCCTAATAAATCAACATCAAATCAAGTTAGCTGGATGTCCTTTGGCTGGTGGATCATTATTGATACACACAGGAAACTGTTTAGTGCATAATTGCAGTTGTGACACAAATCGGTGTGCCTGGCACCTACTACCATACCCCGTTCAAAGGCATATTGTCTTGCCCATTCACCCTTTGAATGGCACACATACACGATCCATGTCTCAGGGCTTAAAAATCATAGGTTTCATCTGGATTCTATGTCAACGATGGGAAACTGACTCATCATGATGGGCTGCAGTGGCTAGTGGGTCTGCGTCACAGGAGGTTGGTGGCACCTTAATTTGGGAGGACGGGCTCGTGGTAATGACTGGAGCGGAATAAGTGGAATGGTATCAAATACATGGTTTCCAGGTGTTTGATGCCATTCCATTTGCTCAGTTCCAGCCATCATTATGAGCCGTATTCCCCTCAGCAGCCTCCACTGGTCTGCATACCGACATCAACAACCCCCTCCCCACCTTGAGAGCAAAAGATTTTAGCAGCCCCCCACGTGATAGCTGAAGAGAAAAAAAAATGTTTTAAAGTTAATTTCCTGCAATTCTGCACATTTTGCCATTGCGAGTAGAGAACATGTTGCCGTTTTAAAGCAAGCTTGCTGCACATTTTGCCATGGGGCTGAGAGAAAATGTAGCAATTTTATAACAAATTTCATGCAGTTCTACACATTTTGCCATGGGGCTGAGAGAAAATGTAGCAATTTTATAACAAATTTCATGCAATTCTACACATTTTGCCATGGGGTGGAGAGAAAATTTGAATTTCCTGCTAATCTATACATTTTGTTATTGGGTGACGGCAAATGTATAACTGATGTGCCCCATGCCGGTCGGTAATTCGACTATGCTTACAACACGTTTAGATAGCTGGCCACTAGACTCATTTAACATTTAAAAAGGTATCTGACATGGGGTAATTGAGTGACTTCTGATGCCTTCCAAATTTTGAAATTGCATCTTGTGTATTCTATAATTCTAACTCTCAACAGTATGTTGAGACATGACTGAGTTCAAAAAGAATATTCCACAGGCCTACAAAAGGGCCGCTTGCAGCCACTTGCCCATCCCTGGTCTATTTCATTGGAAGAGCAGGTGTTCATAATATTTTGTAAACCATTTTATCAAATAGAATAACATTGTATTGGACGCATACATAAATTTTGAACAGATGTTATTGCTGGTGTAGGGAAATGCTCCCATGACTTGTGCAAAGGAAAAACAATATTGATACAAATAAATCAAAACTAAACATGGCTGTGATACAGTAGGCTAAATGTTGGAGACAGTGTCCAGGTAGTGGATCAAGAAGCAATATCGTTTTACTAGTTATCATCCCCAAGGTGCATGTGAACCTTCTCTATCGCGATGAACTTGATCGAGTGTTGTAATGTCCTGATTGAATTCTGTGCGTGGCGACAGGAGACTGCTGATTGTTTCTACGAATGGATGACTTATGTTCGCTGATACGGACCTTAAGGTGTCGCTAAGCACGTAGACCTACGCTGCCCATTAGCCAGTTCTTGAGAATTTGTAGGAACTGCTCATCCATATCTGTATTTGAGACTAACACTGCTGATTTGTCCTCCCGCTTCCAGGAACAGGGATACAAAGACACCTGGATAAAGACAGCCTACAATTGGGCAAAAGACACCGAGAGAGATCAATTGCTGAGGCATGCACAAAATTGAGAAAAGAATGTGTGTTTTCACTTCTACCTTTACACCGCTCTTTGACAATAATGAACATTGTAAATAAACATTGGCACATATTGACGTCTGATTCCAAATTAAAATATGTAGGGCTATTCAAAGACCCTCCCTCGTTCGCCTATAGGAGAGCACGCAATCTCAGAGATGCACTGCTCCAATCAGATGTGGGTGCGCGTCTACAGCCCTCCCAACTGCGCACTGTTGGACACAGTCCTTGCTCCAACTACATCCATTGTCATACCGCCTATAGACTAGTTAGCTGACAACGCCTAGAAAACTTTGCGCGCTCTTCAAAGGCGCAGAAGTCCATGTGTTGTTATGGTTCTGGATGGCCAGATAGCTAGCAGAAATGACAAGAAACTGCCCTGTGGTGAATTGTAAGTGGCTCGTTTCTGCTAGTTTTATCTTGTTCTTTATACCAGGTCTTTTTTTGTTGTTGTTGGTTATTTGACTGTCACCTCAATGATGACATGGCTAAAATTCGCTAGCTACCTAACCAACAACTCTTAACAATGTATTTGAGAGACAACGAGTGTTCATGGTGCAACTTTATTTATGTTTTCAATAAATATTGGCGACTAACTGTAGTTTACACGTTATCAACATTCTAAGCCAACCCTGTCGATTTTGCCCCATAGTTGTGCAGCTGTCGGGTTTGTTGATAAACAACCAGCCCCCCGAAGAGCACGGAAATACTCCAACACCCGAAATCAGGGAACAAAACATCTCCATCTGTAGCAGAACCATATGTGCTTCATCTGATGTTGTTTATTTATTAATGAATTTGCACACTTTGTATGATATAACGAATTATTTTCACACCAGAACATTGTAGGCTACAGTATTGAAAAGAAAATGTCTTATACATGCGCCTAGGCATTTTGCGTAATTATCTGTTCATTATGCTAATATTACGCGTGGTAATTACTGTACATTTTGTCTATCCACATCATTTCCAATGCCTATCATGCATGTGTATTGGTTTGGTTGGTCAACCAACCCTCCCTACAATTTGGCTTTGCAGATCATCTTTAAATAGCCTACAGGACATACCATACCCTAAGCTAAAAAATGCACTGTGACTGCTTGTTTGGTCATCTTAAGACAACTAATCTATAATGCATAAAGAATGTCACATAGCCTAAAAGCATGCATTCCATTCAGCCCGCTGGAACAACTCTCTCCCTCTACCTCTCGCTCTCCTCTGCAATGGAGAGAACATTGCATAATGACGCACCGTTCACTCCCCTAGATAAATCAAATATTATGGATCTACCCACCAATTCATGATTTATTGGTTGCCTCTGAAATCCATCTGAAAAAGTCACGAGGAAAGTGTCTTGGTCTTTTTTGCGTGAGGTGCGCTTGTTTTGGAATTTCATTCGTCGGAGCTGCGGCGAAAACTCCGCCCCCGTCCAACTGCCGCACTGGATTGGGTGTTACGGTCGTCTGTCTCCGGGACATCAGGGGAGGCACGAGTTCGCTCTAGGAGTAATCAGTTTCGGACTCGTAGTGGAACCAAGCGCTTGGGTCCCCGATGCTGCACAAATCACGGCGACCCCCGGTGGAGATGAAGGCGGACTCCGATTGGCTCTGATTTTTAAAAGCCCTTTTCATTCAGGAGGTTGCCCATTATCAACATGGCTGAGCCGTCGGCCCCAGTACCCTCTGCAAAAATGGCGTCACTTAGCCGGGTTCGAGCTCTGACGATGATTTTCTTAACTGTCAGCGGTTGTTTGGTCACCTCGACAAGTGGCAAGGAAGGAGGGGTCGAGTCGGACACGGTTATCATCGGGCTCCGGTTGGAGGACACGGACGACATTTCCTTTATGGATAGGGGCTACCTACGGGTGAGTGAACGGTCTCGTGTCAAATTGAGGGTCTACGGGCAAAACATAAACAACGAGACCTGGTCCAAAATTGCATTTACGGAACACGAGCAGATCCGACCAGTCGGGGACATCGACAGCTCGTCGGGGGACAACGGGAGCAAAGAGGATACGTCCGCGCATCCCTGCGGTATCAGGACCTCGGATATAATCATCTTGCCCAACATCATTCTAAGTCGCAGAACGTCGGGAGTAGTTGAAATCGAGGTCAAACCCCTTCGAAAAACCGAGAGGAGTAAATCGTATTACCTGTGCATCGCTACCTCGACACCTGCCCACCACGCCGCCGGCCTGCACGACCCGTGGACCGAAAACACCTGGATTTACCACGACGGAGATGACACTAAAGTGATAGTTGTGGAGGAGAAGAGGTTTCTGCTCCCCTTCTGGCTTCAAGTTATCTTTATTTCCATGTTGCTGTGTCTGTCAGGCATGTTCAGCGGGTTGAACTTGGGACTGATGGCACTGGACCCAATGGAGCTCCAAATAGTCCAGAATTGTGGCACAGAGATGGAGAAGAATTATGCCAAAAAGATAGAGCCAGTTAGGAGCCAAGGGAATTACCTCCTTTGCTCGCTTCTCCTAGGCAACGTGCTCGTGAATACAACTCTAACTATCTTATTTGATGATATTGCAGGTTCTGGGCTGATAGCTGTGGTGATGTCAACTATTGGAATTGTCATCTTTGGAGAGATTGTCCCTCAAGCCATATGCTCAAGACATGGCCTTGCTGTTGGCGCCAACACCATTTTCCTCACCAAGTTTTTCATGCTGCTCACCTTCCCCGCGTCATACCCCGTGAGCAAACTTCTAGATTACCTTTTGGGCCAAGAGATAGGCACTGTGTACAACCGCGAGAAGCTTTTGGAGATGCTCCGAGTCACGGATCCGTACAATGATCTGGTCAAAGAGGAGTTGAACATCATTCAGGGCGCCTTGGAACTGCGGACTAAGACTGTGGAGGACGTGATGACCCCGCTAAGAGATTGTTTTATGATTCCAGGTGATGCGATCCTCGACTTCAACACCATGTCTGAAATTATGGAGAGCGGCTACACGCGCATCCCCGTGTTCGAGGGCGAGAGGTCCAACATTGTGGATCTGTTGTTCGTGAAGGACCTGGCGTTTGTCGACCCAGACGATTCTACGCCGCTGAAAACCATCACTAAGTTTTACAGCCATCAGCTGCATTTTGTGTTCAATGACACCAGGCTGGATGCCATGCTGGAGGAGTTCAAGAAAGGTGAGAGGGGTTTCATTTTTAATTGGCTGACCGTATCCTGTCAGTCAAATGATCATGCCATTTCGAGCAAAATGTGTGATGACTGTTCCATCAGGGCTTTCATTTGGCATGTCTATGGTCTAGGGATTCATTGCAAATGTGAGAATGATGTTTCATCAGAACACAGACTGATTATATAATAACCTAGAGAGAAAAGTGTTGCTATGCATTAGTAAGCAGTCAATTCATTGTATTACATCTCCGCTGTAGATTTCTATTCATGCCTTCATATTTATGGCATTTTATAGTTAGGGAAACCATCACAATCTTCAATCAGGTGGTATTTGCCTCTGGGAACAACACTGTCCCAGTTCCTTGACTGTATGTATAATGTTACACACTTGACATAGTAATATCCAGATCAGATCCCTGCTATGATAATACTATGATACTACTGTGACATCATAGAGAGCTCAAAGACCACTTCCCTCTTGACGATGGTCAAGTAATGTGTGTCTTACTGTCTAATAACAGATTACTGTCATTTAAAACCTGACTGAGACACATGGATGACCTCATAGCACAGATGGCCTGCTGTCCTTCAGGTGTCTCCTTGATGCCCCAAGTGTTTCAAGTGGGTAAACAAAGATGTTAAGCCAAACCACGAAACCCGATTTTCAGGAAAGATGGAGTGTGGCGTTGCTCCATCAGGAAGGATGTCACAAAAAATCCCAGATACAATAAAACAAAGAGGCGAGGTGAGGTGGGGAGGAATGGCATCCTAAAGTAGCTGGCTGCCATTCCTTGTCAGAGATGTAAGGGCGCATTTGTTGTCACCTCTTGGGTCATTTCCTGCAAAGAAAAGGTGGAGAGGGGAATGTTCATGTTATCTTTCACCATCACTTCCATTCCTTGTTAATGTTCACACGGTTCCCCTCTCTCTCTCTCTCTCTCTCTCTCTCTCTCTCTCTCTCTCTCTCTCTCTCTCTCTCTCTCTCTCTCTCTCTCTCTCTCTCTATCTCCAATCTCTCTCTCCACCCCTCTCCCCCTCTTTGGTTTGTGACTTGCATTAGAAAATTCATTCATGGGAATGGTACAACCGCGTCAGTGCTAAGGTTATCAGGTGGGGGCATCTTGTTTGAGAACCTGCTTAAATCCCCTCCTCTCCTGACTCTAAGTTGTGTGCATTGCCTCTGAATGATGGTGGTGATAACTCCCTTCGTCCTGCCCACTGGAATGCAGTTGTGTGGATAATGAATAACTCCTCTCTCTTAACACCCACGGAGTTACACTTTATGACATAGTTATTCACTTTGTAAAGTTTTCATTTTAAGGTGCGTTTTGGTTTCATCACAATCTGACACTGACAATCACACCTGTCTGTTGATAGCAGGAACGATGTACGTTTTGATCAGGCAGCTTCTGTGCACACGGTTGTTACATCATTACGGTTGTTACATCATTACGGTTGTTACATCATTACGGTTGTTATATCATTACATTTTTTACATCATTACGGTTGTTACATCATTACGGTTGTTACATCATTACGGTTGTTATATCATTACATTTTTTACATCATTACGGTTGTTATATCATTACGGTTGTTACATCATTACGGTTGTTACATCATTACGGTTGTTATATCATTACATTTTTTACATCATTACGGTTGTTATATCATTACGGTTGTTACATCATTACGGTTGTTACATCATTACGTTTTTTACATCATTACGGTTGTTATATCATTACATTTTTTACATCATTACGGTTGTTATATCATTACATTTTTTACATCATTACGGTTGTTACATCATCCCGGTTGTTACATCATTACGGTTGTTACATCTTTATGGTTGTTACGTCATTATGGTTGTTACATCATTACGTTTTTTACATCATTACGGTTGTTACATCATTACGTTTTTTACATCATTACGGTTGTTATATCATTACATTTTTTACATCATTACGGTTGTTATATCATTACAGTTGTTACATCATTACGGTTGTTACATCATTACGTTTTTTACATCATTACGGTTGTTACGTCATTATGGTTGTTACATCATTACGGTTGTTACATCATTACGTTTTTTACATCATTACGGTTGTTACATCTTTATGGTTGTTACGTCATTATGGTTGTTACATCATTACGATTGTTACATCATTACGGTTGTTACATCATTACGAGGCTTAAAAATACTACTTGCACTTTGTGGCCTGTCATACTTAACTTTAAGACTGGTTGTGACCATGTTCATCTAGTCAATAGATTTTTATGACTATAATTTCACTGAACTCCATTTTTCCAGAGAAATAATGTAATTTAAGCATTTTATATTCATTATTCAATCGCTAGAGTGTTTGTTTTGGTTTATTGTAAAATCCGATTAATGAGAAGTAAATTAATGGAAAAAATAACTGTGCTTGTCAAAGTAGCCTTGTTTGAAGGCTAATTTATAATATGTTACATATTATGCATACTAATTAGTTTGGTCACATTCATTTGAAGGTTTCTTACAGAAACCATGGTGTGATTACTTCAAATTAGGTTTCTATTAATTTAGTGGACAATGGTATGCATTTGCATTTGCGTAATGGATTCATTAATGCATGGATATGATTAGCAGACTAGAAGGTGTTCAGAACAGAACAGCGGCTGCATTGATAATCTTATCTATTATAGGATATTGCTGACCTATGGCCAGTCCTTTTGACATCATCAGTGATCCCAGAACATGACTCCTATAACCCCCATTATCTACCACCACAGCTCTCATTCACTAAAGCCAACAGTCTGGCTCTTTTACCTTCAGTTTTAAACACCAGCTTCACACAGCTGAAAATGCTAGATTTTGTGTTATGGAAAATATATTTCACAGCAGTTTAGATGGTACAATGATTCTCTACACAATGACTGCTTGTTTTGTCACAAACTGAAATTAGGCGAACTATTAGAATTTTAGCAACCAGGAAATGGTGGAGGGATTTCTACATAGTGCATCTTTAAGAACAGGAAGCATAGAAACTGCACACATAGAACAGATCTACCACTTCTTAGACTTGCTTTCAATGAGAATGACAGATCTATAACTCCTATTTCTGTGTGAATTTGGTTGCGTCACCAAAAAAGTTACATATTGCAGTTTTAAAGTTCTAGATATAACCTTTTTGTAGATTGTACATATAGGTATGGTACGTCAGACTAAACCCTAGTCCTCCAGGTTCCAGCCTCCCAGCAAGGCCACGAGGCCAGGTGCTAGTGCGGTCTCTGGGTTCCTGTTCTTGGCTCTGCTCCAGAGGGAACTCGCCTTCCTTCCGTCCAACCTCTGGAGCGGTTGTAAATCCTGAGGAAGGGAGGTCAAAGTTTCTCGTCAATCTGCCTCTAGACACGGCACCACACTCGGTTCAAAGTGCTTTGTATTGTAAGTCATTGTTAATTAATTTGACTGCCTCTTGTGGAGCTGGTTGCTGCACAGCCGTCTGAAGTTGGGTTGAAGAATGAAAGAAAAAAGCCTCCAGCCACATCTGCTCCAACAGCCACATATTTAGAGATACACAGAGTGGACAAAACATTAAGAACACCTGCTCTTTCCATGACATAGACTGACCAGGTGAAACCAGGTGAATCCTGGAGAAAGCTATGATCTCTTATGGATATCACTTGTTAAATCCACTTCAGTCAGTGTAGATGAATGGGAGGAGACAGGTTAAAGAAGGATTTTTAAGCCTTAAAACGATTGAGGCATGGATTGTGTATGTGTGCCATTCAGAGGGTGAATGGGCAAGAGAAAATATTTAAGTGCGTTTGAACGGGATATGGTAGTAGGTACCAGGCGCACCGGTTTATGCACCACTGATGGGTTTTTCACGCTCAACATTTTCCGTGTGTATCAAGAATGGTCCACCATCCAGAGGACATCCAGCCAACTTGACACAGCTGTGGGAAGCATTGGAGTCAACAGGGGCCAGCATCCTTGTGGAACGCTTTTGACACCTTGTAGAGTCCATGCCTCAACGAATTGAGGTGTTCTGAGGGCAAGGGTGGGGAGGGTGCAACACAATCTTAGGAAGGTGTTCCGAATGTTTGGTAGACTCAGTGTAAAGCACATGAAAAGCGAAATTGGTTTTACTTTTGATCTCAGGTTTTTTAGGATTCTGAATGAGCCGTTTCTTGCTGGCTCTGTTTGTGGTTGAAGAGGATGCTTTCACTGTCTGCACTTCAACTGTAAATTAAACCAACTAACACGTGAAGAGTGAGAAGGAGCACAAGAAACTCAAAAAGCCAGTGGTGGCATTTCTTAATACTATGCCCCCATGCTGGTTCAGGCTGGTGGCTTGACCTAAGCCTACGTCCGGGCTATCGTCATCCTAGACCTTTAAATTGAGACAGACAACCCCGTGGAAACTTCTGAACCCCTTTGTTAGTTTATGTCAGATTGCAACAATTCGCGACAATTAGCGACTAGTAGTGACACTTAGTGACAGTGACAATTAGCGACAATTAGAGACTACTAGCCATACAGGAGATTAGGTGGTCAAGCAGCAGGAGTAGTGTGTTAATGAGTGGGTCAACGTGTGCCCTTTGGGATGAACCCAAGTAGCACACACAGAATGGGGCCAATCACACTCATGTCCGGTCTTGTTTTTTTGAATTAATAAATGTCACTCACCACAGCTGTACTTGTTGCACCCCCTTTAAGTTTTCCTAGTCTTATGTTGTCATATTTCCTAGACACGTGACATATTTACAAAGGTAGATCGAGGTTCGCCTTCTTACTTGTGACACACACACACACACACACACACACACACACACACACACACACACACACACACACACACACACACACACACACACACACACACACACACACACACACACACACACACACACACAGACAGACAGAGGGTTGATTTTAATCTTATCCCTCCCTGAACTCCATAACCTTGGACAGTGTAACTTGGCCCAGTGCCAGTCAACACTACAGGTGGGAAGGACCGCTGTCGTTCAAACTAAGCAGCGCATCGCCATAGTTCCTCGAAAGTCTCATTCCTGGTTTTCCAGTTCTGCTACATTCCACTCGTGTCTGTTTCTGTCTCACATATAACTAGAGTACTATGTGCTGTATGTGCTTGATTGGGTTTGAGAAAGAGGCCTCCAGTGCAGACTACACTGTAAGAACAGAAAGACTCAAAACATCATGATTGTGTAATGAATACACAGATAGTGTTTTAAAACAGAATAAAAGTACTCAGAAACACCCAAAGTGGTTCTTACATTTTAATTTAGGTGTCTTTAAGATAGTGCCTTGAAAACACTTTTGGGGGTTTTCAGTGCATGTACAGTGAGGGGGAAAAAGTATTTGATCCCCTGCTGATTTTGTACGTTTGCCCACTGACAAAGAAATGATCAGTCTATACTTTTAATGGTAGTTTTTTTATAAATTGATTTGCATTTTAATGAGGGAAATAAGTATTTGACCCCTCTGCAAAACATGACTTAGTACTTGGTGGCAAAACCCTTGTTGGCAATCACAGAGGTAAGACGTTTCTTGTAGTTGGCCACCAGGTTAGCACACATCTCAGGAGGGATTTTGTCCCACTCTATTAAGGTTTCGAGGCTGACGTTTGGCAACTCGAACTTTCAGCTCCCTCCACAGATTTTCTATGGGATTAAGGTCTGGAGACTGGCTAGGCCACTCCAGGACTTTAATGTGCTTCTTCTTGAGCCACTCCTTTGTTGCCTTGGCCGTGTGTTTTGGGTCATTGTCATGCTGGAATACCGATCCACGACCCATGTTCAATGCCCTGGCTGGGGGAAGGAGGTTCTCACCCATGATTTGACGGTACATGGCCCCGTCCATCGTCCCTTTGATGCGGTGAAGTTGTCCTGTCCCCTTAGCAGAAAAACACCCCCAAAGCATAATGTTTCCACCTCCATGTTTGACGGTGGGGATGGTGTTCATGGGGTCATAGGCAGCATTCCTCCTCCTCCAAACACGGCGAGTTGAGTTGATGCCAAAGAGCTCCATTTTGGTCTCATCTGACCACAACACTTTCACCCAGTTGTCCTCTGAATCATTCAGATGTTCATTGGCAAACTTCAGACGGGCATGTATATGTGCTTTCTTGAGCAGGGGGACCTTGCGGGCGCTGCAGGATTTCAGTCCTTCACTGCATAGTGTGTTACCAATTGTTTTCTTGGTGACTATGGTCCCAGCTGCCTTGAGATCATTGACAAGATCCTCCCGTGTAGTTCTGGGCTGATTCCTCACCGTTCTCATGATCATTGCAACTCCACGAGGTGAGATCTTGCATGGAGCCCCAGGCCGAGGGAGATTGACAGTTCTTTTGTGTTTCTTCCATTTGCGAATAATCGCACCAACTGTTGTCACCTTCTCACCAAGCTGCTTGGCGATGGTCTTGTAGCCCATTCCAGCCTTGTGTAGGTCTACAATCTTGTCCCTGACATCCTTGGAGAGCTCTTTGGTCTTGGCCATGGTGGAGAGTTTGGAATCTGATTGATTGATTGCTTCCGTGGACAGTTGTCTTTTATACAGGTATCAAGCTGAGATTAGGAGCACTCCCCTTTAAGAGTGTGCTCCTAATCTCAGCTCGTTACCTGTATAAAAGACACCTGGGAGCCAGAAATCTTTCTTATTGAGAGGGGGTCAAATACTTATTTCCCTCATTAAAATGCAAATCAATTTATAACATTTTTCACATGCGTTTTTCTGGATTTGTTTGTTGTTTTTCTGTCTCTCACTGTTCAAATAAACCTACCATTAAAAGTATAGACTGATCATTTCTTTGTCAGTGGGCAAACGTACAAAATCAGCAGGGGATCAAATACTTTTTTCCCTCACTGTAAAAGGCAGCATCAAAACACACAAAATATATATATTTTTTCAGACTAAACTGAGTATACCAAACATTAGGAACACCTTCCTAATATTGAGTTGTTTCAATGATTTGTTAATTTAATTGAACCAAAAAATTTAAAAATAAATCCAATTTAATGCTTCTCAAAATATAAGATATTTCATATGAGGATAACCAAAGATAGAGAAAATGGATGGATTTAACTAATCAGAAGTCTGCTTTCATTCTACTTGCATTTCCTATCTTCCCACGTGGCTCAGTTTTTAGAGGATTGTGGGTAATTCAACATTTTAGATTGTATGATTATTTGTATGCATGTTTGAAGAAGAAATGTATACTTCTATATTAGTATTAAGCAACTTGTTATGCCATGAGGTGTAATGGATAATAATGAACGGATATAAAAATTGTCAGGCAAAGTTACGTTCAATGATGAGACGACATTCCCACATTTACAACTTTTTACGGTAGAGGCAAATACAGTATCCTGCAATGTTTGATGTAATGTAACCACCATGCCTGTCAAAATTCAGCACTAAACACAAACTTGAAACATCAAAATAGTGTTTTCAACCTTTTCCGGAAGTGCTCCCAGCCCCTGGCAAGGTGTTGCACAATGCTTGATCAATTGGTGTTACAACACACTGTGTCATGTTTCAGAACATCTCAGGTTGATGTGTTTCAAAATCCCAGGAAAGTTAAGGTTTCGTCTCCTTTGAGTTGGTGGCAGCACAGTTGCCACTAGTTTTGGTATTACAAAGCACTTCATTTTAACAGTGTACTAGAGGCTACATGAGCCTTGGCACGTATTGAACTAGTTCGCCCCTTTCCTGCAATATAGGCCAATCTATGCTTAATTCAGATTCAGCAGCCTCCACAGCCGCCTTTCTCCTTCCTTTTTGTCTTAAAGTGAAACTAACCTAGTTGATATTGAAGTATTTTAACACTTTCAGGGATATTGCTTCAGCGGACGCTTTTCGAATTCATATCATTTCACAAAAGTGGTTTTCAAATCTCGGCAGCAAATAAAGCTGTGCTTGAGCGTTTGTTCACCTGGTAACAGTTCTTGGGCTTATAATGCCGAAATAAGAAGTGGGATTAAATGGCGTCATGTTGGCAGTTGGACAGGAACGGCTCCTGGTGAGGGATACCCCTTTGAACACAGTATGCCTTTTCCATCAAGACTCTTTACTTTATCTATTGATTACATGCTTCACCTTAGTGTGGATTGGTTGTCTCGGTTTTAGTCACTCTGTCTCACTAACCAAGAGTTCATTTTACCTCTGTTTTTTTGTATGCAACTCAAACCAGGCATGTTTTGGCAAGCTTGAAGGGTTCAATGAAAGCGTAGAACGTACTGTAGCTCGGTTTGAAGTAGTTCTGAGAATCAGACCTTGGTTAAAAACCTATTTGAAGTTGTTTTAGTACTTTTGAGTGTTTTCTTTAGCCTGCCTGGAGTGCCAGATTAAGCATGGTTTGCAGTTATTGTGACTACTCTATTGAACCCAGGTCTGTTGAGAATAAATACACTTCTGTGATCAGTTTGTTTGAGCCGGTTGTGTTAAAAGCCAGGCTTTTCAAATGGCCTCCATTCCTCAAATTCTGGTATAATATGGAGTAGACTTTTTAAAGGCCAGGTCCAGTCAAAAACGTGAGTTTCCTGTGTTTTATATATATTTCCACACTATGAGGTTGGAATAATAGAGTGAAATTTTGAAAATTATGATAATGCCCTTTTAGTCGTAGAGCTGCTTCAATAGACCTCTTGAAATGTCATCCTGTTCTAGGGGATGGACTTTTGACCTGCCTGGTGACATCACCATGCGGTAAATTGGTTAAAAGACCAATAAGAAAGATAGCACCAAACCTCTCTGCCAATAACAGCTAGTTTTCAGTTTTCCCTCCCCACTCAGACCCAGACAGTCCTAGCAAGATTCTAGCTTGAAAAACATTTGCCTATTTGAATGGAAATCTCTTACAGTAAGGTGTTTAGTTGTTAGACAGAAATCATTTGATATTGAGATAAAAATGGCTGCATTGGACCTTTAAAACTGATTAGCAGTGCCACTGTTGAGGAGTATGGATCCAGCTTCCAGCCTCAGTGTGTTTCTGACTGCAAAGTCTGTCTGATCTGGCATCACAACTTGTCTTCTTTGTGTGTTTGAACACATCTTAAATGACTTCTCCTATTACAGTATTAAGTGCAGAAGCAAACTCATATATTTACCGCTATTTTGTGTAGTCACGATTAATTACGGTCTTTCCTAAATAGCCATCCTTACCCAGAAGGCACTTGAGTATTGTTGTTCTGTTGAAATATGTCAGTTGTTTCTTAATGTAATTAATTGCACAATAAGGTATTACTACTGTTCTTGTGATCCACACATATAAACAGTCGTTAATCAGTCGTTAACCTGTGAAATTTGGCATGGGTTGAAAAAGCGTGATACTCCAAATTCGTCCTACTTGGCAGGCCTGTATTAGAAGCTGTGTTAGAAAATAAACATCATGCTTTAGCACTTCCGTACAGTACCTCCGCCGGCTCTTGAGAACAGTGACGTACTCCCGTTGGAGATTGACCAATAGGAAATAATAGACAAAGGTATGATATGGCATATCTCCTCACCTGCTTGTCCTGAAGGACTGGATAGATGCAAGCAATATGGCCGAGCCATACCGTTCCTGCCACAAACCAACTGAAATGAACCTGCGGTAGTCTATCTTCAAATGCCTTTTGATCCCACTCTTTGTTGCAGTTCCTCAAGATGTGGTCAATCCTCAAAATAGTAGTGTTCTATTCTATTCTATTCTATGGATTCATTCTATTTATTTTGATGCTGATGCATCAATGGAATTCTTATTATGGGACCGCAAGAGTCCGTTTCATGAATCAGACATTGTTCCTGTGTAGTGAACGGGGGTATTGAAACAGGTTTAAAAAGAACTGTCAGTAGCTTTGCTGTGGAACACTTGAAAGTTGACTTTTGAAATGAGCTCAGAGAAGTCTGGAATTGTAGTCTGATCGGAGTAAGGCTAACTCTTTGATTTCATTGAGCTGGCATAATGGCAGTGCTACTAGCGTTCCGTACAGCTCGGCCAGAACAAATATCGTTTCACAGATGCAGCTAGTTATTTTGACCAGCAAAGTGTAATGATGCTGTCTTTGTCTGTAGTCTCTTGAATTATCAATGTCATTCTCTAAATGTCATATTGAAAGAATTATGCTATTAAAATGAAACAGAAACTGAATTAGCAGTTATAATTCCTTCTAATATGAATAATTCCGTAAAGGCAAAGTCGTGTGGTAATGTGAGGTCATGATGACAGTGTGTTGGGCACACCACACATGCATCATGGAATTTGGCTCTTGTGATTCATATCCGTAGGTCCAGTAAGCTTGGTTTTGTCTTACCAAGCTCATGACATGAATTCCAGTAATGTAGCTTATTATAAAGTCTGAGCGTATGTTATTCACAGAAGTGTGCCTTTAGCAGTGTTGAGTCTGATGAAATGTAGGCTAATCAAGGAAGCCTACTTCCCACACAAGGTGGATAGGCCGTTGTACAAAGAAAATTATTATATTACACAAATCAATCCCTTACAGGCAGTCCCTCTCTCTAGTGCTTTCGGAAAGTTTTCAGACCCCTTGACTTTTTCCACATTTTGTTTACGTGACAGCCTTATTATAAAATGGATTCAAGAAAAACATTTCCTCAGCAATCTACACACAATACCCCATAATGACAAAGCGAAAATAGGTTTTTAGAAATTTTGCAAATGTATTAAAAATAACAAACAGAGATACCTTATTTAAATAAGTATTCAGACCCTTTGCTATGAGACTCTAAATTGAGCTCATCTGCATCCTGTTTCAATTGATCATCCTTAAGATGTTTCTACAACTTGATTGGAGTCCACCTGTGGTAAATTCAATTGACTGGACATGATTAAGGTCCCACAGTTGACAGTGCATGTCAGAGCAAAAACCAAGCCATGAGGTCGAAGGAATTGTCCGTAGAACTCCAAGACAGGATTGTGTCGAGGCACAGATCTGGGGAAGGGTACCAAAAAATGTCTGCAGCATTGAAGGTCCCCAAGAACACAGTGGCCTCCATCATTCTTAAATGGAAGGTGTTTGGAACCACCAAGACATTTTCTAGAGCTGGCCGCACTGCCAAACTGAGCAATCAGAAGAGAAGGGCCTTGGTCAGGGAGATGACCAAGAACCCGATGGTCACTCTGACAGAGCTCTAAAGTTCCTCTGTGGAGATGGGAGAAACTTCCAGAAGGACAACCATCTCTGCAGCACCAATCAGGCCTTTATGGTAGAGTGGCGAGATGGAAGTCAATCCTCAGTAAAAGGCACATGACAGCCCGCTTGGAGTTTGCCAAAAGGTACCTAAAGACTCTCAGACCATGAGAAACAAGATTCTCTGGTCTGATGAAACCAAGATTGAACTCTTTGGCCTGAATTCCAAGCGTCACATCTGGAGGAAACCTGGCACCATCCCTACGGTGAAGTTTTTCCAGCGGCAGGGACTAGGAGACTAGTCAGGATCAAGGCAAAGATGAACGGAGCAAAGTACAGGAAGAACCTTGATGAAAACCTGCTCCAGAGCGCTCAGGACCTCAGACTGGGGTGAAGGTTCAACGACCCTAAGCACACAGCCAAGACAACGCAGGAGTGGCTTTGGGACAAGTCTCTGAATGTCCTTAAGTGACCCAGCCAGAGCCCAGACTTGAACCCGATCGAACATCTCTGGAGAGACCTGAAAATAGCTGTGCAGCAACGCTCCCCATCCAACCTGAGAAAGCTTGAGAGGATCTGTAGAGAAGAATGGGAGAAATTCCCAAATACAGTTGTGCCACGCTTGTAGTGTCATACCCAAGAAGACTCAAGGCTGTAATCGCTGCCAAAGGTGCTTCAACAAAGTACTGAGTAAAGGGTCTGAATACTTATGTAAATGTGATATTTCAGTTTTTAATTTTTAATAAAGTAGCAACAATTTCTAAAAACCTGTTTTTGCTTTGTCATTATGGGTTATTGTGTGTAGATTGATGAGGGAAAAAAACAATTAATACATTTTAGAATATGGCTGTAATGTAACAAAATGTGGGAAAAGTCAAGTGGTCAGAATACTTTCCCAAGGCACTGTGTATGTTTCGCTAATTCTTTTTCAGCATAATCTGGGTGAAAGCTTCAACAGGCTTTATAGACTTAGAGGTTCAAGTAAGAAAAGCAAATTCCATCAGGAAGGTCCCCACTATCCCACTAACCAGTGGTTTGTCACCATCTACTACTATTACACCATCTACTGACTTGTACTATGTACACAATTAGAAAAAAAGGTGCTATCTAGAACCTTAAAGCGTTCTTTGGCTGTCCCCATAGGAGAACCCTTTGAAGAACCCTTTTGGTTGCAGGTAGAACCCTTTTGGGTTGTATGTTGAACCTTTTCTACAGAGGGTTCCTAATGGAACCCAAAAGGGTTCTATCTGGAACCAAAAAGGCTTCTACCTGGAACCAAAAAGGGTTCTCCTATGGGGACAGCCAAATAACCCTTTTGGAACCCTTTTTCTAAGAGTGTACCCAGTGGGTCATTAGTTAAGCAGTACTAGGGTTGTTGTGGTGGGACTCCATAGTAATGATAATACTGCTGTTTGCATACTATCCCAAACCTTTGCTTTCTGAATCCAGTGACATCCCGGACGAGCCCCCAGCTGATGTTTACTATTTCTGTAATGCAAACCTTGTTTCTGCACAATGTGTACCACACACACAGTCTGTGTTTGGTCTACTATTGGAGCTTTGTTTTTGCTCATAGACAAATATCAAGTCCCTCTGTCCTCTGTCCTTACAACCTACGTCATACCTTGGCTATATTGTTTGTGTGGATTGCATTTTTTCAGAACCCATATAGTTTTCTGCTTCGGGATTTACATTTTGGATTCTTGATATTGTGGATCTAATACCGGATCAAATGGCTTGATCCTGCCCTGAGAGAAATGTCTCTGGGAATTTTTTGGGGGAAATGTTTTTGTGCCCTAGATTATGCCATCGCCTAATGTTTCTCTTGGGAGTAAAGATGTGGACGTTTTTGTTTTCCATGTGGTTATGGCTTGAAGATATTATCATTATGGCAGGTTAGATTTTACACCATCATTATCAAAGAAGGCAATGTCTATGATGATGATGAATATAATGGTTATGATGATGGTGATTATTATCATGTACTATCGCCTTTATGGAATTGTAATACTTTGAATAACATTTGATACTGATCTCAGTTGGTTTTGCGATGTCCACAGGAATCACCTTGATTTGCTGACCTTGTCTTCTTTAATGCAATCAAATAAGAGTATACTTCACACAAACACTTCCGTTATTCTAACTAAAGTAGATGAAAGTCCAAACATTGCATTTGTCCTTTTCCTAGAAAGACTCTGTATCAATTTTCTCAGAAATTGAGAGCCAATACTTTTTCCACTTCCTTCACTTTCCAGTTGAGCAGCCAGCCACAGAACAGTCATATTCAGTCAACCAGCCACAGAACAGTCATATTCAGTCAACCAGCCACAGAACAGTCATATTCAGTCAACCAGCCACAGAACAGTCATATTCAGTCAACCAGCCACAGAACAGTCATATTCAGTCAACCAGCCACAGAACAGTCATATTCAGTCAACCAGCCACAGAACAGTCATATTCAGTCAACCAGCCACAGAACAGTCATATTCAGTCAACCAGCCACAGAACAGTCATATTCAGTCAACCAGCCACAGAACAGTCAATTCAGTCAGCCAGTTCTCCAGAGAGTAGCGGTAGCCACAGACCTGCACTTCACTTCAGCCTGTGTGAAACATACTCACACTCTTTACCAGAGCCACTTGCCTTGCCTTGGGATTCTGCAACCCCTTCTCTCTCTCCTCCGCCTCCCCCCACTCCCTCCATATTGTCCTCCTGCCCGTTCCCCTCAATGTTATAAATTACAAACGACACAAACCGCGGCCTAATGCCCTGCCATGGACGCCTTCCAAGCTGCAACTTTTTGGAAGGAACCAAGGGCCCTGGTTCATTGATAACACCAGGCACACACTCTCTCTCTCTCTCTCTCTCTCTCTCTCTCTCTCACTCCTCCATTTAGAGGAAAGGAGGAAAAACACCCTGAGCAGAGGACGGGTGCTAGGGAGGGCCAAAAGACACTGCTTTAGAAATCAGCTGAGAGCTGAGAGGGCCGTTCTCACTATTTTAGCAGTGAAGCAGCACTTTCCTTCCACACCATCTCTGTGAAAGACTAACAGTATCCAAAAGTATCAAGGCAAAATAAAGGATTGAAGGAATGTATGCTACATCTTTTATTCCAGTCTAGACATTGCTTAGGATCCCATTTTCCCAAGTTTGTGACTCGCACATGGGACTATTTTCTGAAGAGAAGGCACACAAAAAGCACAGAACATGCGAGATGTTCTTGGTTGGTTCAAGGTTATTTTTGACCCCAACAGCCACATTCCCAACACAGCTTAGCGCGCACGGCCATGACTGAAAGCTTTTTTATTGGTGCTTAGCTCCTTCTAGCTTTAAGGATTTCTGACACGGCTAATTGTTTTTATTGAGGTATTAATTATTATTACGGAGTTATAAAGCTGTAAACAGGCCGGGCCAAGAATGTGCATGTTTTTAGGTGTTAGATTGTAGTATTGCTACTGTCTGTATCAGCCCATTCAGACTAGTGAACCCCATTCTGTGCACTATACCCCCAAATTGCAATGGTTAAATAGGTGTGTCTAAGCGTTTACTCCGGCTTTATCATAGTGTTTTCTACAACTCACTCAGAGAAGCCTGGCTATTATTTACTCAAGTCAGTTAGCAAGGTGTTAGTGTTGTCCACAAGTTACTGAAACTAAAGTATTGTCAAAGGAATCCATTTGTAGTGAGTTGGAGAACGACGTTGAAAGGAAGTACTAATGCGAGAGAGCGAAAGTTTCTCTTTGGGAGTTTTTCCGCTTGACCCTGACTGTCACTGATAACTTCGAAGAGAGCCTCCCTACACCTCACAGGATACAATATGCTCTCCCTAGTGATGATCTACAACGTGATGTCGCACTGAGACATCTCATGTAGTGTGAGTTCGTTGCCGGAAGGGCTGAAACTCCCAAGGACGTTGGCCAAGGGCAATCTCTACTTGAACAGAGTCTGGGAAGAGAAGAGAGGGTGGTTAACAGTGACAAAGGTGCTAGGGAGTCCGAGTCACTGTCTGTGAGCTCACTGGATCTGGCGGAGGTGCTAAATGAAAGTTCCGTTATTCCAACCCTATCACAGACTCAAAATGCAGATATTCTCCAAAGAACCAGGGCACTCTAGATGCATGAACACAGCCTCAGTGTTGGATTGCAGTGAGGATATCAACTGACACTGGCCATAGAGGGCAGTTTAAAATGTATATACTTATATCTCAAATGTCCCCGACTGTCACTATCTTGTGATACCCTTATTGGTCACATGTTTAGCAGATATTAGCAGTTTAGCAGTTATTGCGGGTGTAGCGAAATGCTTGCGCTGCCACTCTCTGATTCAAATCTTTGTAAACCAAAGCACCTCCTGACTATCTATCTGTCCGTTCGTTCATTGTCATTCGTCTCTCATCACAAGTTTCTCGTTGATGCTTCTCTTGCTCTCATGACTGAAAGACCTTGGAATCTCAACACTCATCACAGGCTGTTTTAAACAACAAACGCAGCCAGCTGAGACTACTCCCTGTCTGGCCTCTATATGAATGAACAACAATGCCAATTCAGTGTGTTTGCTTAGAGTGTAACGCCACCTACCAGGATCTTAATTTGATCACCCTGTTGCAGGAGAATTTGTAGTGTATTTGAGGGTTAAAAAGGCTTCTGAAGTTTGTAATTTCCACTTTGACATTTCAGACTTGATTTTGTTCATTAATTATAATCCACATAATAATTCACATTTCCTTTTGCTGCATTATTTTCCTGCTGTAGTAAACTGGCTCAAATTAAGATCCTACATCTGTACTGCCCCATTCAAACTAACAGAGAGAGGTCTGCATCCCAATAATCTCCCATTTCTCCCAAAGTGTGCACTTGTTCCCTTCTTTCTCCCAAAGTGTGTACTTTTTCCTTCCCTTCATGGATTCATGGAAAGAAACTCCTTCTAGCACACACCAATACATCTGTGGGGAGTAGTGAACAATTGCACAATCCAGGAGAAAGGTGTGGTTTTTCGGATACAGGGGGATGTGTACCTCCTCGCTCCCTAAGACCCCTTAATGACCGGCAAGGGGCTACGACTGTGAGAAGTCTTAACCATAGTTATAGATTTACTAGAACGGGCACCCCAATTCAAGTCAATGAGTGTCGTCTAAGGGGCTTTGCCCGTTCTAATAATTATATTTCTATGGAATTAGGCTCCCATGTGAATCCATATCGTTCTAAATGCCAGAATGTTGTTGGGACTAAACTGGGCTTTCAGTTGAGAGTGTGGGCTTTAGGTTGAGAGTGTGGGCTTTAGGTTGAGAGTGTGGGCTTTAGGTTGAGAGTGTGGGCTTTAGGTTGAGAGTGTGGGCTTTAGGTTGAGAGTGTGGGCTTTAGGTTGAGAGTGTGGGCTTTAGGTTGAGAGTGTGGGCTTTCGGTTGAGAGTGTGGGCTTTAGGTTGAGAGTGTGGGCTTTTGGTTGAGAGTGTGGGCTTTCGGGTTCAGAGTGTGGCCTTTCGGGTTGAGAGTGTGGCCTTTCGGGTTGAGAGTGTGGGCTTTAGGTTGAGAGTGTGGGCTTTCGGGTTGAGAGTGTGGGCTTTAGGTTGAGAGTGTGGGCTTTCGGGTTGAGAGTGTGGGCTTTAGGTTGAGAGTGTGGGCTTTTGGTTGAGAGTGTGGGCTTTTGGTTGAGAGTGTGGGCTTTTGGTTGAGAGTGGAGTTATGCACTGTTTGTGGGGATATTCTGGGAAAATATAGATTTTCTGGTTGATTTTCTATATTTGGAACGGAAGCTGCTACTTACTTGTAAAGTAACACCTGACTTGTACATGCGTTTGACATTGGCTTGAGTATGATGATGGCCATTGACAATACCAAAACAGACACAGTGTTGGAACGGTTATTTGATGTGTGTGTGTGTGTGTGTGTGTGTGTTTTGCGGTGTTGTCCCCTTCAGTTTCTGTTATCAGTGAAGTGTTTGAGTCATTAGAGTAGCAGTAGCCTATTTCCCAGTCCTGATTTAGTCAGCCAATCCTTTAACTTAATGGTTTAGGCTTATTTTCTCAAATTAACTAGGAGTGGGTAGGAGACATGGGAAAAGAGAATCTGGTGGTTTTGTGATATATGGTCCATTTGAGTTTGTTGTTGAATGTATACTGATGAGTAATCCTACTGATAATGGCTGTGCTCCAATGTCCCCCTACCACGTAGAATGAAGTAATGTGTTGGGTATGCATTCTAAGTGGTAAGGATATTGGAATGTAGCCATGAAATCTGAATGGTGACAGTTGCCTATCTTTACAGTGGCTTTATGTCTGCCAAAATAAAGCTATTCCTTATACTAAATTATCCATCCAAATAGCTCAAAGTACTGTAAATACCCATACCATTATTTTTACACATATATTCTTTCTGTTGCATTGACATTATGTAGGAACGTATGACAGAGGAACATATGATTGTATCTTACCAGTCTCATCTGCCAACATGAAGCTATTCGCTGTATTAAATGATCCATCCAAATAGCTCAAAGTTTACCCATACCCAATAACCATACATTTTTCAAATAGCTTTCTGTCTCATTGAATTTCTGTCAACAAGGCTTTCAAAGGTCCAATGCAGCCATTTTTATCTCAACATCAAATCTTTCAATTAAAAGGGTTAAAAAGACACAAAAATAGTTTCTTAGCAGAGAGCAATTTCTAGCTGTTGTTGGCAGAGAGGTTTGGAGCTCTCTCTCCCATTGGTCTACTAACTAATTTACCGCCTGATGATGTCTCCATGCAGATCAAAACTCTGAAGTTTCAGGTGGTATTTTCAAACAGCTCCGACACTAAATGATCATCATTTTCAAAATGTCACAGAATTAATCCAACCTCATAGTGTGGAAATATATTTAAAACAGAGGAAAATCCTGTTTTCGACTGTACTTGGCCTTTAAATCCAACAATGAGATTCATTATCATGACGTCACTATAGAAATGCCTCATATGCCAATCCTGATATTTATATTTCTTCTATCAGTGGGAACTTCAAGGTGAAACGCACACAAAAGAGGCGGATAAGCCCCACAACAACCAATAACACGAAGTACCTCGTGATAACACGAAGTACCTCAAACTACTGACCTATAATATCCTATTATGAGATGCACAAAGTTGTAGCCTAAATATTTGCCTAGTGAGATACTAAAAATATGCTAAAAATAGTCCATTTATAGCTACTACTCCGGAGTTCGACTGACTTCTTAGCTATCCGTGTCAATGGAAAAATGGGTCAAAACTCAAGATGGCTTAGCATGGAAACTCTTGTCTTTTTTCTACGCTGGATTTCAAATAAAGACGTTGGTTATCCATTGGGTTCCCATCGCCACAGAGATTACACTATATTTGTCAAAGCTGAAATATTTGGAGAGTGAGAGAGCGAGAGAGAGGTCTGACCGTTGTCCAGGACACATAGACATACCCTGCAGCTTTACGGGATGTATTTATAGGGTAGAAATTACGCTATGGAAAAATATGACAAACTGCACCTTCCATAAATAAACCTGGGAATGGTGGAAAAGAGCACACAGTCAGTCTCAGAAGGCCCGGGGAGAGGTTCTCACAAGCCTGGGAGGAACGACAGTGATGGCTGGGGCTTGTGGTGGTAGCTCCATGGCTTGGTCACTGGGCAGCCATCTTGGAGACCACTGGGAGCTACTGTGGATCATGTGGGTCATGGGCTGGACTGTGGGCTGGACTGTGTTCGGGTCAGTACTCAGTATATTGACAGGTTCATGTTACCTGTGAATGTTTGGACAGTTTGCAAGGGCGGCCAACCCTCCCTCTGAAGAGCTATCCTCCTGTAGGATTTTGTTCCAACCCTACTCCAACACACCTGATTCTACTAATCAGCTGCTTCTCAGGAGTCACATACTAGGGCTTGATCTGATTGTGTTACATCACAGAGTTTGAGTTAGGCTGTTTGAGAAGGTTTGAATCCTAGCAACCTGCCTACACATAGTTTGAAGTACAATAGACCAACATAGCTACTGTAGTAGGTCATGTGTGGAGTAGGCATAGTGGTGCTCATTTGAATTTCATTTTTTACAATCCCTACTCCTTATTTAAAACGTAGTTGTTGTGTTTAATTGTCATCCAGCAACTAGACTAAAATAGGATGTTTACAGTTAGGCAAAATACATAGTTTGTCCTGCTTTTCCGTAGATGTGTACAGTATGTGTACAGTATGTGTAGATGTGTACAGTGTGTGTAGAGGTGTACAGTGTGTAGGTGTGTACAGTATGTGTAGATGTGTTCAGTGTGTGTAGGTGTGTACAGTGTGTGAAGATGTGGAGATGTGGACAGTTGTGTGTAGATGTGTACAGTGTGTGTAGATGTGTACAGCGTGTGTAGATGTGTACAGTATGTGTAGATGTGTACAGTGTGTGTAGATGTGTACGGTATGTGTACATTATGTGTAGATGTGTGTTTGTGTCTGTCTTTCTACTCTTGCCAGCATGGATCATTCCCTACTCATTGTGTGTGTGTGTGTGTGTGTGTGTGTGTTTAACGTGTGCGTGTGTGTGTTTGAGCATGCATGTCATGCCTCTTAAATGTTTTCTCCAGTTTGATGTGTGTCCCGGGAGTTCTTTTGTGCTTTTAGTTTCATCCTCCTCCGGCTCTAGAAGAGGTCCCGTGTGTACGGCCGTCCCCACTCTGTCCAAGTCAGACAGCCCAAGCCAGACCCCCACGCACACACACATTCTAACACATACATACCGCTGTGTCTTATGAGGGCCTGGACAGCCAGTCCCCACTTATCAGACCTGGGTTCAAATACTATTTGAAATCTTTGTGTTTGTTTTAGCCTGCCTGGGGTGCCAGTTGGATGGGAGTTTTTCATTAGTTCCATTTCAACTGGCAAACTCAGTCAAGCCCAGCTAAAGTACTTGGTTTTATTTCAAATAGTATTGGAACCCAGGTCTGCCAGAACCACACGCTCTTTCCGAGGCTGTCTGCCAATCTGTAGATTCCACAGGGTCAAGAGGTCACCCTCCCTCCCCACTACTTCCCTAACTCCTAGCCCCTAAACCGGAGTGTACCACACTAATTCTAGCAGCCGAGGAGCTATGAATAAACAGTTTGTATTTGTCTTTAGCGTATTTATAGAAGACGCTAGTCGCCTTGTTAGATAACTGTCGTTCTGTTCTGTTTTTCTTTGTGGGAATTCTGGCTAAATGGAAACTATGTAGTCATCTATTGCGGGACAGTAACCATGTTTCCATCCACAGTGTTTATGCGAGTAAGGTCATGCCGTATAAAAATCACAATAGGTGTGATGGAAACATGAAGGGTCAGTACAATTTCATAAATGTCGACAGACAATTTGTTCGTTCGACATTGTAGGATCTTTTTGTGTTTGTAAAGTTGATTATAAGACAATTGCGGTGGAAATATGGACATAGTAAATCATCATGTCAAAGTCAACTTAGAGTCACGTGATGATATGCTACGTTGTACTACCAGTCCGACAAGGAAAAGCATTAGGAGTTTATAGGCAGATGAAATATGTTATGATGAATTTCATGGTGGTAAAGTGATGGACGGTGATGAGCTTGATACACATTTTCTATAAATATTGAGGGTTTTATTTGATTGCCGGTGACATGGTGATCGATGGTTTGTCATGTCACAGGTTTCTGCCAATAACAGAATCGGGGCTTCCCTGGTCAGTACATAGATAATCTTTGCTACCGCAGATTTTTGGATATACATGTAGCGATGGACAACTGTAAAAGTGTCGCTACGGCTCTCAGCAACATTGCTGCCCTGAATTTAGCTGGTGCTGTCAAACAAAGCTCAGTGGGAGAACATTTAAGTAGAGAGACTGCTTTCTGGAGGAATTTGAGTGTTTGAACTTCTAACGCGGCTGCATGAACTTCTAACGCGGCTGCATTGGGATTCGTCGGATTATAAAAATCGGGTGGTTTAGTTGCATCCAATGGTAGCGTCCGCGATAAGCTAATGCAAGGAGCCACTTGTGGATTTGACTGCTCTAACGCAGTTCCACCTCCGACACCGCCAAAACAACCGCTATGCGGGTGTCGGCTGGTGTGGATTTGATAGAATCTAGTCCTTACTTGATGTACTTTAGCTGGTTAAGAACATGCTCAGTAAAATTGGACGGACCACGTAAACATAAATGGTACCGTAGATCTGTCGTGATACAACGGGATGCGTGAGATAACGAGCAGCAGTAGTTCCGGCGCTTAGATTTATCATCACTGGTTATTTGGACAAATCAGGATTTCGCAGGTGTTAGCATCTTTCGAATTTTGGAATGGGACTTTTGGCCAATAGACTTGCCAGTAATTTGCAAAGAGAGAGGGAGAAAAGAAGCCAAACAAATGGAATGGTTGGTGGATATATAATTGTCTATTCTAAGCGCTAAGGTTAAAAGAGTATATGAACATTGTTTCCAGAGAAAAGTGATATATTCTTTATCTGGAAGTGTGACCATTTAGATTTAATGAAACTCTAATGTTCTATGACTGAGTGGAATTGCATTGCACTGAATGAAATTATACTACCTGTCACTCAAGCTCAAATTCTGTGGGGTGTAGCCAATTTAATAGAATTTTAACTCATGGGAGTCAATTCCACAGTTCTGAAATGAGCCCCACCCTGCTAGACAGAGAGCTAAGCCATAGAAGTGTAGGGCCCTGTAGCAATGCTGCAGTAATGCAGAAAGAGAGACAGTGAGGGAGAGGAGACCCTACAGAGGAACAGGCTCACAGAGCATTATACAAGACTGTGGACGGAAACATGAAAGGAAAAATGCCCTGCATTTAACAATAATTTAACAATCACTTCTCTACTGTTTGCAAAAGTGCAGGAACCAGCGAGAGAAACAACGTCCTGGCAATGGAAAATGCCTCAGCTGACTCAAATCAAATCAAATCAAAGTGTATTTGTCACGTGCACCGAATACGACAGGTGTAGTAGACCTTACAGTGAAATGCTTAGTTACAGGCTCTAACCAACAGTGCAAAAGATAGGAGAGCCATGAGGATGTTCTCTGCGTCACGCTAGGGCCAAAGTCCAAGAGCATCAGCGTGGTACAGGAGAAAACCACGGACCCCAACGCAGCTCTCTTTGCAACCTTGCTGGTCAACAAAAAGTGTGTCCGATTTCAGCTAGATGTTGGTGCTAGTTGTAATGTTATCCCTGCAAACCTCACAAAAGACTCTCTACACCTTAGAGGCCTGCAGTCAGCTGTTGGTGATGTAATACAAAAGGCTACAAGGCATGCTCATGAGACTCCAAGCTTAGGTTTTCTTAACAGCCTATTGGAGGAGAGATGCACGCTTGCTCTTGCTTGCTGAATGTGAAATAGACAACGTGCTACAGCATTAAGAACGGGCGGGGAGTTGGAAAAGAGAAGCCCATATCTTCCTGTAGTAGGCCTATCTTAACACTGATAGGCTATACTCTGACAAAATACACCATATGAGTGGCCTGCTAATGGACCTTTCTTGTGCTTCTAAACCACACGTGTCAAACTCATTCCACGGAGGGCCGAGCGTCTGCGGATTTTCGCTCCTCCAGTGTACTGAATTGATGAATTAAGGTCACTGAGTAGTCAGGAACTCCCTCACCTGGTTGTCTAGGTCTTAATTGAATAGAAAAAACAAAAAAACAGCAGACACTAGTCCATCCATGGAATGAGTTTGACACCCCTGTTCTAAACTGTTGATAATAGACCCAAACTGATCCAAATGGTTGCATAATCAGGCCTGGGCTGCAGGCAGTTATTTTGGCGTGAAAGGAAACAGGACGTTTGAGCGGTTATTAGCCCACATCACTGCCGTTTACAGCCTATAGACAATAATTGTGTACTCACTTCATAACAAGAATACATTCCTCATTGCACTGTGTTGTTGTAGCCCAGGTACAGTAATTATCTTGTCTAAAAACGTAGGCCTAGGCCAAATCAATAGTGAAGCTTTGCGTCCCCCCGGGGACCACAGAGCTCAGCCCGGAGGTACGCACAGATCTGACGTTTCATAATCGGTTAACCTTATTTTTTGCACCTTGACAGGTAAATATTTAGCCAGTAGACCTAATATTTAGCTAATGAATGGCCTAATATCTAGCTAATATTTAGCTTGATGACTTGGGTTACACATCACCAGCCTCTCCCTTTCAGCTGAACGGCAGGTACCCTAGCGGTTAAGAGCGTTGGGCCAATAACCGAAAGGTCGCTAGTTCTGAGCCAACTAGGTGAAAAATATTTCGATGTGCCCTGGCGCAAAGCGCTTAACCCTAATTGCTCTGGATAAGAGTGTCTGCTAAATAACTAAAACGTTCCTTTGCGCCATTGGCTACAAAAGCTATAGGACATTCATATTTATAATTATTTTTTTACAAAGCCTAATAGCCTATTCGGGGAAAGAAGCAGGCTTGCTTTTACTAATTGCTGAGTGTAAAACAGGCCTACAGCAGAGACAATCCATTTTGGGAAAATTGAGGAGAGAAAGTGCATTGGTGTGATTGATCACTTTTGGCGGGTTATGGTTATAACATTGTTGCACTGATGCATTGCAAATAGTCGCACAGGACAGACAGAGAGATGAGCAGAGTGAAAAAGATGACAAAGAATTTGACAGCCATTCGAAAAATGGAAATCACTTGCAAACCACTTGAGCAACAAGGCAATGATATGCTGTAAAAGATGTGCAGGCTGAACGTTTTTGTTGTTGTTGAATTGCTACATTGAAATAGGAGTTACTATATTATTTTTCATTAGGCCTACGTGTACATTGAAGTGTTATTTGCAGTTGTCACTATGACAATGAACACACCCTGAAAAGACTGAATGGTCTTGTGTTACCACCTTATTAATAGGCCTACAGCTTGCAGTGGGATGCGTTGATCAGTTGATTGACAGGCATAAGACTGTAGAACAATAAACTATCCTCTAGTGTGGATTCTCACCAACATTTTTATAGTTATGTAGCCTACAGTTTATCGTTATAGATATTGGCTTGGTGGATGGCCCTTAACTCTGACAACACAACTAATGTAATTATCACAACAGAACTACCAGTAGGTATAGCTAACGTTAGTGAACTTGAATTAAATAAATATAAATATAAAAATACATTTTATAATTATTTACTTTACTTTCATGCTCTGTAAATTAACTCCTTCCGAATAATTAACTCTGTCAAGTTTGCCACCTGCGTGCTGAAGTAGGGAAGTAAAGCGGAAGTGGAATCCATCAATTCCGTTGTTTGACTGTGCTCATAGAAATGTTTGACAATTAGGTGGATACACTGTCATAACCTGCTTCATCATGCAAGGCTTTTGGTTACATTGGAACAACACTAGCATGTATTATCTAATTTACTGAAGGGATAGACCATACAGGTACAGTAAAGTAAACTCTTGAAGGACATTGGAAGTTGAAAAGAGCTTCTTGCTGAATGTCCTCTTTACTTCAAATGATTTTCATGAAAAGTGTGGCGACATCCTCAAGGGAAATATTAAATAGGATTTCCTCTTCAACCTAGTGGTGAAATATGTCTCTTTCTACCCTTACACCAAATCGAACTGCTTAAACCTGGAATAAACACATACAACAGCATGAACATGTTTTTCTCTAATATATTTAATCGGTACCTAATGGAGCCGGAGGAGATGGCTGCCGTTTTACGGTCCCCTAACCAGTTGTGCTATTTTTTTTCGCGTTATTTGTAACTTATTTTGTACATAATGTTTCTGCCACTGTCTCTTATGACCAAAAAGAGCTTCTAGATATCAGGACAGCGATTACTCACCCCGTACTGAGGAATACTTTTTCTTCTTTAACGAGTCGGACGCAAAGGATTTACTCCAGACACCCGATAAGGCCTGTCATCCCCGTCATTCTTAGGAGAAAGAAACGGAGATATCGGGGACGTAGGTCTAGGTGCCTTGTAAGGATCCGATGGCGAGTGGGTAATCTGCCTTTACCATCGATCCTATTAGCCAACGTACAATCACTGGATAATAAAATACATGAACTATGAGCACGTATATCGTACCAACGGGACATTAAAAACTGTAGTATCTTATGTTTTACCGAGTCGTGGCTGAACGACGACATGAATAACATACAGCTAGCGGGTTTTACACTTTTTCGGCAGGATAGAACAGTGGCCACTGGTAAGACAAGGGGTGGCGGTCTATGTATATTTGTAAACAACAGCTGGAATAACCGAAATCTAAGGAAGTCTCAAGGTTTTGCTTGCCTGAGGTAGAGTATCTCATGATAAGCTGTAGACCACACTATTTACCAAGAGACTTTTCATCTATATTCTTCGTAGCTGTCTATTTACCACCACAAACCGATGCTGGCACTAAGACCGCACTCAATGAGCTGTATACGGCCATAAGCAAACAGCTAATCCAGAGACCGGCGCTCCCAGTGGCCGGGGACTTTAATGCAGGGAAATCTTAAATTCGTTTTACCTCATTTCTACCAGCATGTTAAATGTGCAACCAGAGGGAAAAAACTAGACCACCTTTACTCCCCCCTCTTTTACGCTGCTGCTACTCTCTGTTTATTATCTATGCATAGTCACTTTAACTCTACCTACATGTACAGATTACCTAAATTATCTCGACTAACCGGAGCCCCCACACATTTACTCAGTGCCGGTACCCCCTGTATATAGCCTTGCTATTGTTATTTTACTGCTGCTCTTTAATTATTTGTTACTGTTATTTTTGTATTTATTTTACTGTCCAAATACATATGGAGGGGAGAGTATATGACCATACATATTCATTCCCCTCCATGTATTTACTGGTGGTGGCTTGTAACTTATAGGGTCTTTGTTTAAGTCATAGGACTCGGTCATTATAATGCTTGACCCTAACTAAGCTAGCTTGGTCCCAGATCTGTTTGTGCTGTATAGCACAATGGCCATAGCAGTTGGCAAGACGTCACAACCAGATCTGGGATCAGTCTATAACTAAAAAGACTGATATTATTAGGGGTGACAACAACCTTTTTAACCCTTGCCACTTAGGAACGTAGCCCTTTCCTGCAGTCAAATGACTAGTGACCTCATGGGTGAAACATTATTCATATTCTTCATAATTTAATCATTAATAAACATTATAAAACAAAAACTCAAAAAATCTGGTGTTTTTATGTCAAACAGTGTTGTTGTATTTCAGTCTTCTGTGATGTATATAGTGTAATATTGGGATGCAAACTCAAAATGTAATACATTTCAACTGTATATCTGACATGGTACAGGTGTCTTCTTCTTTTTAAGCCCATAACAATGTGTGTGAGGTGTATAATTTTGTTTCAAAGTAGATTTGTTTAAGACTACCAAGAAACACTCTTGTGTGACCCTGATTTAGCCCACTGCAGTAAAAGGTTAAAAGGATATGAAGGTGTGTGTGTGTGTGTTTAGCTCTCTGTAGTGTGGTTGTGTGGTTGTGGTTGTGTGGTTGTGGTTGTGTGTGTGTGTGTGGTGTGTGTGTGTGTGTTTGTGTGTGTGTGGCAGGGGTTGCGGTCGGGCCAACAGCATGGCTGAATTTCAGAGAAAATGTTAGAGGGCCCCATCTTGTCGGTGTAGAGAAACGTTTGCATTTTTAAGCCAATTTCCTGCAATTCTACATGTTTATCTTTGGAGCTGAGAGAAATGTTAGCAGTTTTAAAGCAAATTTCCTGCAATTCTATGCATGCTGGCATGGCTTATGCTGTGTTCTTTTGCTTAAACATATTTTTTTATTTAACTAGGCAAGTCAGTTAAGAACAAATCCTTATTTTCAATGACGGCCTAGGAACAGTGAGTTAGCTGCCTTTTTTTTACCAGCTCAGGGATTCGATCTTGCAACCTTTCGGTTACTAGTTCAACGCTCTAACCACTAGGCTACCTGCCGCCCCAAATAACAACAAATAATAACAAAATCTATACATATCTATAAGCATTCATGAACGTGTTATAACAGGTCCCAACCGCATTAATAAAAAATTATGAAATATAACCATAAAATATCTATAGCACATTCATGTCATGCTATGCAAGAGCTCATATTTAGGTATCTTAATAGATGCATCATTACAATGACAGCGTAGTGTCATCATTATGGCTATTCTCAGACGTGTGCTTCTGCCATACCAGTGTTAGTGAATATGCTAAAAGTCCAAACAACGTTTGGAAAATTATGATGATATATAGACTGCACCGGCCCCATTTCCCCCCACGGGCTTCTCCTTCTTCTTCTCACTGAGGCCAATGGTGCATGAAGATCACCATAGAGTTGAATCCTCAGGGTACATTTTATGCATCAAATCGTGTAGTTGAGGGTCATAACGCTTTCGCAACTCATTAACAGTCCTTCACCACATTAAGTTGGTGTCTATTTATGAATTCATACACGGACACTTCATGTGTGCATTATAGACCAGTATTACCAACTTAATTGTGATGTGGAGGACTATTTATGAGTTACGAAAGAGTTATGACTCTCAACTACACGATTTGATCCGTAAAAATATCCCCTGCGGATTCAACCCTGTCGTGATCTTCATGCACCATTGACCTCTGAGAAGAAGAAACAGAAGGTAAGTCACGGGCCTATACCGGCCAATGGTGACTTTAAAACAGTTCCAGAGTTGAATGGCTGTGATAGGGGGTAACTGAGTTTGGATCAACAACATTGTAGTTACTCCACAATACTAACCTAATTGACAGAGTGAAAATAAGGAAGTATAAAAATATTCCAAAACATGCGTCCTGTTTGCATCAAGGCACTAAAGTAAAGTAATAATAAAAAAAAAGCAATTCACTTTGGGGCAAATCCAATCCAATACATTATTGAGTACCACTATCCATATTTACAAGCATAGTGGTGGCTGCATCATGTTATGGGTATGCTTGTAATCATTAAGGACTGGGGAGTTTTTCAGGATAAGAAATCTACTGAATGCAGCTAAGCACAGGCAAAATCTTAAAGGAAAACCTACTTTCCATCAGATACTGGAAGATGAATTCACTTTTCAGCAGGACAGTAACCTAAAACACAAGGCTACACTGGAGTTGCTTATCAACAATGGCCGAGTTACAGTTTTGACTTAAATCTGCTTGAAAATCTATGGCAAGACTTAAAAATGGTTGTCTAGCAATGATCAACAAGAATTTGACAGAGCTTGAAGAATTTTGAAAAGAATAATGGGCAAATGTTGCACAATCCAGGTGTGGAAAACTCTTAGAGACTTACCTAGAAAGACACAGCTGTAATTGCTGCCGAAGGTGATGCTGCGCTAACATGTGTGAATACTTATGTCAATGAGATATTTCTGCATTTCATTTTCAATATAATGCAAAGATTTTTGAAAAACGTGTTTTCACTTTGTCATTATGGGGGTATTGTGTGTAGATGGGTGACAAAAGAAAAGCTATTGAATCCATGTTGAATTCAGGCTGTAACACAATATGTGGAATAAGTCAAGGGGTGTGAATACTTTCATTAGGCCCTGATCTATGGATTTCACATGCACGGCAGGGGCGCAGCCATGGGTAGGCCTACCCACTTGGGAGCCAGGTCCAGCCAATCAGAATTAGTTGTTCCCCATACAAGGGCTTTATTACGGAAATAAATACTCCATAGTTTCATCAGCTGTCTGGGTGGCTGGTATGTCTGGGTGGCTGGTATCAGACGATCCCTCAGGTGAAGAAGCTGGATGTTGAGGTCCTGGGCTGGCGGGGTTACACGTGGTCTGCGGTTATAAGCTGCTTGGACTTACTGCCAAATTCTCTGAAATGACGTTGGAGGCGGCTTATGGTAGAGAAAGTAACATTAAATGCTCTGGCAACAGCTTTGGTGGACATTCCTGCAGTCAGCATGCCAATTGCACGCTCCCTCAAAACTTGAGGAATCTGTGGCATGGCGTTGTGTGGCAAAACTGCACATTTAGGTGCACCTGTGTAATAATCATGCTGTTTAATCAGGTTCTTGATATGCCACACCTGTCAGGTGGATGGATTATCTTGTTAAAGGAGAAATGCTCACTAACAGGGATGTAAACAAATTTGTGCACAAAATTTGAAAGAAATAAGCTTTTTGTGCGTATGGAACATTTCTGCAATCTTTTTTGAAACATGGGACCAACACTTTACATGTTGCATTCATATTTTTGTTAAGTATATAACAGAGCTGTTTTACATAGAAACACCATATTTTCAGCTTTTCTTATTTTTATAATGAAGAAAAATATGAATAACATTCCACAATGAGGTTAGTAGGTCATTTGACTGCAAGAAAGGGCTACGTTAACACACATTCCAGGGTTGGTTTCTACTCGACCTGCAACACCTGTGTATTTGGAGTGCTTTCCCTCTTATCAACATGGATCTGTTCTTCTGTTTTCCAACTACCTCAGGTGCTCAGAGTAACACAGTGTAGAGTGATTGTTGCTGAAGTACTTGACTGGATCCATTTACCCCATTGAGGGACCAGAGTGAGAGAGGGAGAGAGAGAGTCCTTAGTATTTAAACTATGCCCTATCTGCATCTAAACGACCCCACAAGCTCCAAGACAATCTGATCACACAGTAGTGGCTTCGGTCAGTGAGAATATTGCCCGGGAGGGCGGGAACGGAAACTTCATTTTCTGGGCTAATATTAGCCCGGACCGGGCCTCCTCTGGAAAATTCCTTTTAAATGATCACTCGCTGAGAAAAGGCAAAGAATTTGTTTAGCGTTTTGGTTGACAGTATTTTGCATGGAGGGCTTTTTGCAGACAGTGGCGGTGTAGTAGAGGGTCCTGGGAAAGCAGATGAGGGTTAAGGTTTCTTTCCATCAGATGACCAATGGAATGATTGTCATTGCTGTGTGCCAGACAGTAGAACATTGTTTCTTATTTTATACTGATTGATACAGATCAATACAGTCACGTTACAGTCCAAGAGCTTGATATCATGTCATGGTACAGCATCGCAGTAGGCTACTGTTACTACTGTATTACTACTATTACCATCTCACTGTTACTATTGTATTACTAGCGTTACTATCTCACTATTACTACTGTATTACTAGTGTTACTATCTCACTGTTACTACTGTATTACTAGTGTTACTATCTCACTGTTACTACTGTATTACTAGTGTTACTATGTTACTGTTACTACTGTATTACTAGTGTTACTATGTTACTGTTACTACTGTATTACTAGTGTCACTATCTCACTGTTACTACTGTATTACTAGTGTTACTATCTCACTGTTACTACTGTATTACTAGTGTTACTATCTCACTGTTACTACTGTATTACTAGTGTTATTATGTTACTGTTACTACTGTATTACTAGTGTCACTATCTCACTGTTACTACTGTATTACTAGTGTTACTATCTCACTGTTACTACTGTATTACTAGTGTTACTATCTCACTGTTACTACTGTATTACTAGTGTTACTATCTCACTGTTACTACTGTATTACTAGTGTTACTATGTTACTGTTACTACTGTATTACTAGTGTTACTATGTTACTGTTACTACTGTATTACTAGTGTTACTATCTCACTGTTACTACTGTATTACTAGTGTTACTATCTCACTGTTACTACTGTATTACTAGTGTTACTATCTCACTGTTACTACTGTATTACTAGTGTTACTATCTCACTGTTACTACTGTATTACTAGTGTTACTATCTCACTGTTACTACTGTATTACTAGTGTTACTATCTCACTGTTAATACTGTATTACTAGTGTTACTATCTCACTGTTACTACTGTATTACTAGTGTTACTATCTCACTGTTAATACTGTATTACTAGTGTTACTATCTCACTGTTACTACTGTATTACTAGTGTTACTATCTCACTGTTACTACTGTATTACTAGTGTTACTATCTCACTGTTAATACTGTATTACTAGTGTTACTATCTCACTGTTACTACTGTATTACTAGTGTTACTATCTCACTGTTACTACTGTATTACTAGTGTTACTATCTCACTGTTACTACTGTATTACTAGTGTTATTATGTTACTGTTACTACTGTATTACTAGTGTCACTATCTCACTGTTACTACTGTATTACTAGTGTTACTATCTCACTGTTACTACTGTATTACTAGTGTTACTATCTCACTGTTACTACTGTATTACTAGTGTTACTATCTCACTGTTACTACTGTATTACTAGTGTTACTATCTCACCACTCTTTGAGTATCTAAAAGAGTTCAATCTTGGTTTCATCAGACCAGATAATCTTGTTTCTCATGGTCTGAGAGTCCTTTTGGTGCCTTTAGGCAAACTCCAAGTGGGCTGTCATGTGCCTTTTACTAAGGATTGGCTTCCGTCTGGCCACTCTAACATTAAGGCCTGATTGGTGGAGTGCTACAGAGATGGTTGTCCTTCTGGAAGGTTCTGCCATCTCCACAGAAGAACTCTGGAGCTCTGTCAGAGTGACCATTGGGTTCTTGGTCACCTCCCTGACCAAGGCCCTTGATTGCTCCGTTTGGCCGGGCGGCCAGCTCTAGGAAGTCTTGGTGGTTCCAAACTTCTTCCATTTAAGAATGATGGAGGCCACTGTGTTCCTGGAAACCTTCAATGCTGCAGAACATTTTTGGTACCCTTCCCCAGATCTGTGCCTCTATGCTCTATGGACAATTCTTTCGACCTCATGGCTTGGTTTTTGCTCTGACATGCACTGTCAACTGTGGGACCTTATATAGACAGATGTGTGCCTTTCCAAATCATGTCCAATCAATTGAATTTACCACAGGTGGACTCCAATCAAGTTGTAGAAACTTTTAAAGGATGATCAATGGAAACAGGATGCTCAAATTTGAGTCTCATAGCAAAGGGTCTGAATACTTATGTAAATAAGTAATTTTGGTGATTTTTGTTATATATATATTTTTTTAAATATGTCTAAAAACCTGTTTTTGCTTTGTCATTATGGGGTATTGTGTGTACATTAATCCATTTTAGAATAAGGCTTTAACTAACTAAATGTGGAAAAATGAAGGTGTCTGAATACTTTTGCTGAATGCACTGTATATATCCTGATGAAATGATGTATGATGTGTGCTTTATTACTTTATGCAATGTACAATTAAGCAATAAGACCTGAGGAGGTGTGTTATGTTGCCAAAATACCACAGCTAAGGGCTGTTCTTTTGCACAACGGAACACAGAGTACCTGGGTACAGCACTTAGCCGCGGAATATTTGCCATATACTACACACCTATGAGGTGCCTTATTGCTGTTATAAACTGTTTACCAACGTAAAAAAAAACATTTTTGTCATACTTTCAGCCAATCAGCATTCAGGCCTCGAACCACCCGGTTTATAATGAGTGATATATTGCATGAACAGAGAGTACTTGACCTCTAACCACTGAGTGTTTAAAAAGACCAAGTTGACCTTTATAGCGTTGGAGACAGAGGCTCTTGCTGCACTTTATCGCTATGACCCAAACTTTACAACCTCTTAACTGTGTGTTCTATCTCTCTATCTCTCTCTATCTCTGTCTCTCTATCTTTCCTTCTGTGTGTGTGTGTGTTAGGTAAATCCCACCTGGCCATAGTTCAGAGGGTGAACAACGAGGGTGAGGGGGACCCCTTTACGAGGTCCTGGGCATCGTCACCCTGGAGGACATAATCGAGGAAATCATCAAGTCAGAGATCCTGGACGAGACAGACTTGTACAGTAGGTGCCCAAACTATTTACTTGACTCACATTTTACTGAAATTAAGTGGTATCAATGTTTTCATTTTGAGTAACATGAACCTGTTACCAGACTAGTACCACTTTATTATCTGCTGTAATGTAAGGTGCTACCGCAAAGGTTTAGCTTCCAGGCATTTGACATTGTTTTATTGTTATGTTATGTCCAGTAATGTTTCAACGGCAAATCTGTTTCCCCATTTTTGTTTTATTGTACATATGTTGTCCATAGGGAAAGAATATATTTGCTTGAAAATAAATTCCTTTGAGTAACTAAAGTTTATGCACTATCAAGGTCCGCTTCCAATTTCTCCCTTTTCCTAAAAACAATTCCTCCCCTTTCATCCCTTTCCCCATTTTTTCTCCCCTCAGCTGACAACAAAACGAAGAAGAAAATCACCCATCGTGAGCGGAAGCAGGATTTCTCAGCCTTCAAGCCCAACGACAGTGAAATGAAGGTTAAAATATCACCTCAGCTTCTGCTGGCAACCCTGCGTTACCTAGCAACAGGCAAGTGTGCACACTGCGTTGCTGCTTGACTTCCCCCAGTGTGCCTTCAGAACCCTGACTGTGGAACGTGTGTGTGTGTGTGTGTGTGTGTGTGTGTGTGTGTGTGTGTGTGTGTGTGTGTGTGTGTGTGTGTGTGTGTGTGTGTGTGTGTGTGTGTGGAGAGGGCGAGGGTGTGTGTTTGTGTGTGTGTTTGTGACAAGTGAATGTGTGTGTGTGTGTGGCAAGAGTGTGTGTTTGAGACGAGAAAATGTGTGTGTGTGTTTGCGATGTACACGTGGGTGATTGTCCGAGAGGAGAGGAGGCCCCAGGCCTCTGGGGAGCGCGACATGGGATGTCTGCACAGACTTTATATGGCTCAGTCTGAAAACATGGCAGACTATTTGCTTGCGTGTCATGTTCTCAGCGCTACTTACACTACTTTCACAATGACATCACTTTCAACCGTTTGGCTGATTGCTGGGGTTCTCACAGAAAGCATGTCTACATGTCTGCATGCCAGACCTGCATTCACATATGTTTGAAATTCTTGATTGAGATGTGCTTGATTGAGCTTGCCTAGGTCAGTGGGTCGAATGGAATAGTCCCCAAAGTGCAAACCCCACCCATCTGGCACTTCAGGCAGGCTAAAGCGAACAGGCTAAAGCAAACAGGCTCCAGCTCAAAGCAGAACATTAGATCCAGATCAATATATGGCTCTGGTGCCAAGTGTTTAAAAGATTTGAAATACTATTAGAAAAATCCCATGGAACGTACAACCGGAACCACCGTGGAATGTCCCAGCTAGCTACCAGTAGTAGAGCACAGGTGATTCAAATATGTTGCAGTTGTAGGGGATTTGGTGAGAACTTTGACCTAGCGAGCTGCTAAGCATCGCTTAAGGCTGTGGCCCCGCTGGCCCCTCTAAAGGAACTTTGGCTATTAGCAGGGCCAGTCCCTACCGTAGTGTGGTGGAGCAAGCGGCCAACTGAGACATATCACCACGCTCTGGTGTCAGGGCCACGATTGGTTAACCTTTTTTACCTTGACCAATGAGAATAATGATAGAGTATGGGGAGAATCAGGTTGAGCCTGTGTGCAATACCCGTGATTATAGTCAATTTACTGTAGATAAGGTGATAATGGTAAATGGTAAATGCAAGAGAGGGAGTGTGTTTTTACATGGAATTCTATTGTTGATATGGTATTGTAGGGTATTACATCACAACATCTTGTGTCTTACCACTACACCATATTGTCTTGTACAATGTTGTATCTTACTGTATTGGTCAATGTGTTCTTAAATTATGTCTCTCTCCATCTCTCTCTCTCTCTCTCTCTCTCTCTCTCTCTCTCTCTGACTCTCTCTCTCTCCCCCCTCTCTTTCTCTCTCTCTCTCTTTCTCTTTCTCTCTTGCCATCTCTCTCTCTCCATCCATCCCCCTCTCCAGAGGTGGAGTCGTTCGGGCCAGTGCAGATGTCAGAGAAGATCCTGCTGCGTCTGCTCAAACACCCCAACGTGATCCAGGAGCTGAAGTACGACGAGAAGAACAAGAGAGCACCGGAGCACTACCTCTTCCACAGGAACAAGCCTGTGGACTACTTCATACTCATCCTGCAGGTCAGTACCGAGCCACGCCATTGGGCCAGGGGTTAGTACGGGGCCACGCTATTGGGCCAGAACCAGGAGATAAAACACTGCTGTTGTATTTGTCTTTCTTGCTCTCACAAACACTGATTTTGCAGATAGCAGCTATTTTACTTGCGATGATTGTGATGCTGTATGGAGTTGTAAAATGACAACAATGACAAATGTAGAGCGGGGCCACGCTATCGGGCCAGGTCAGAAATGGGCCATGCTATTGGGCGACGGTCACTACACTCTTCAGCTGTGGTTACACCTTGCGTTAACATGTAGTTGTCATCATCCGATCAAGATCGAGATTTGTTGCGTCTACACATGGTAATAAAATGTGTCTGTTAACTGCCCACTACGTCCGTATTGTGACCAGATTCCCTGGTCCCTCCCTAGATGCAAAATGATCCAACCTGACGTGAACCTCCCCTTACGACACAAGCTGTAGAAATCGACAGAAAACAGCTAACTTTTTATACTCGTCATTACAGCCCAATACCTTGTCCAGCTCTGAATAAAATGGGCATTGGGTTTTCCCGTTCCCACTCCAGTAGGCAGTTGGTTTCTAATGAAGACCTTGATCTTAATTCTGGAGGAATTGTAGAGGTATCGTTGCCCATTAATTACTACCTCAACAGGCCAGTGCGATTTATTTTTAGAGGACGGGACAACCGTGACGTTGGACAAATTCCGAAGCTTTCGTGGTCAGGATTCGTTTACACTTCAAGGATATCCGTACAAGATGCGTCTTTGACTTCCTCCGGTGGTCGGGAAGGTCTAATCACAATCAGTTCACAATGCGTCTTTTCATTGTCTACACCTGTCGACAAAGGTGGGCACAATTAGAATGTTGACAAGATCAGGACAGCTGACGCATGTGAAGGTGTATGTGTATTCCATGTAAAACCCTTTCCACAGAGGGTTCTACCTGGAACCAAAAATAGTTTGTACCTGGAACCAAAAAGGGTTCTCATATGGGGATAGCTAAAGAATCTTCTGGAACCCTTTTCCTAAGAGTGTAGGCCAGGAAGGGGATTGGCAGCTATTAAACAAAGCAAGGGGATTTTCCACAAATTGTAAACAAGAGTGAGATTTGCCCTCGAGTCAGGGTGGCAAACATGAGGTTGATGCCAGTCGGAAGTGATGCTGCAAGCACCTGTTTTAAAGGCCCAGCGCAGTCCAAAAAAGTGATTTTTCTGTATTTTATATATATATTTTTCCGCACTATGAGGTTGGAATAATACAGTGAAATTGTGAAAATGATGATAATGCCCTTTTGGTGTTTTGAAAAGACCGCCTAAAATTTCAGCCTGTTTTGGTAGGATGGTTTTGTCCTGACTGGTGACATCATCAGGCGGTAAATTAGTTAATAGCCCAATAAGAAAGAGAGATCCAAACCTCTCTGCCAATTAACAGCTAGTTTTCAGTTTTCCCCTCCCTACTCTGACCACTCCCTAACAGCCCAAAATTCTTGATAAATTGCTCTTTGCTAAGAAGCTACTTTTGTTTCTTTTTGACCATTTTAATTGAAAACAATCACACTAAGGTACTTAATTGTTAACAATAAATGATTTGAGAACAGAAAGTGTTACATATGGATTGGCTGAAACATTTCAGCATGCAAATAGGACATTTACAATGCAGACGTTTTTATATCAATATCAAATCATTTCTGGGTAACAATTAAGTACCATGCTGTAATAGTTTTCCATTAAAATAAACAAAAATAACTTTTTTGCCAAAAAAAATTCTCAAGCTAGAAGGTTTCTAAGACGGTCTGGTAGTGGTCTGAGTGGGGAGGGGGAGGGCACCTTGAAACAAAAAACAATCTGTTATTGGCAGAGAGGTTTGAACTCTCTTTGTTATTGGTCTATTAACTTATTTACCGCCTGGTACTGTAACCAGGCAAGCCGAAACCCCACCCATGCAAAACCTGCTGATGAGATTATATTTCCAACTAGTAACTATCAGGAAGTAACACTGATCACAGTTTCATCAGCTGTTGTACAATATGATACAAAACACAGGAAAAACAGAACGCACTGTCCCTTTAAAAGAATGTGAAGAATATAGTGATCTCGCTGCGAAGGAGAAATTTGCCCGGAATATTGTTCAAGGTGTGAATTCTGAAATGTTGTTACGCGGTTCAGTCAATGCCTCAACTATAATGCTGCTAAAACAAAAACACATGGTGAATTTACTGTAGCTGATGATCAACCTCTATACCCTGCAGTACTTCTCAACTGATCTGAGTCTTCTTCAGACTCTTATGGAAAGTATGTTGTGTTCCTCTGCAGGGGAAGGTGGAGGTGGAGGCAGGGAAAGAAGGGATGAAGTTTGAAGCAGGAGCGTTCTCCTCCTATGGGATGATGGCTCTCACCACCTCTCCAGGTAAGACTTCCTTGTATACCTACGTCTCAATGGCTGTGTCTAAAATGACAGCCTATAAATATTCACTGCAGTACACAACACTTTTGTCCAGAACCCTACTTCCCAATAAAAACTACGTTACAAAAATACTACATTGTAGTCTATAGGGACCTATCATGTATATTTCAGATTTCCCCAGTTCCCTACTACCCATCATCCATCGGCAGCTAGGTCCAGGATGACTGGTTTAGAAATTGTAAAGAAACAGTATATCAGTAACCAAGGGAATTGACTCATATTGAAATAAGGTATGACACATTATTTGTGACGCAGCCTCTGTATTTTCTCAGTTCATTCACAAACTTCCAGTCAGGTGCTAGTAGGATCTCAGAGACACCTGCTGGTGAGAGGGCAGACTTACACCCTCCTCATCAAAAAGTTACCTCACTGTAGTTTGGTTTATGGAACAGAGAGTACATGCTTATGAGATTATGTATTTTGTCATATTTTATCACAGACCCTCTTTCAATGTGCTTGGATGGCACATTGGTTGTTTTTCAGGACACGGTGTACGACGGTAACGTTATACAATTATTTCATTTGTGGGCTTTGGTGATGGATTTTTCCGTGTGTGTCTCCCCTCTGTCTTCCATCTCTCCTCGCCAGTCCCTCTCTCCCTGTCTCGTACCTTCGTTGTCAGTAGGGCTGAGTCCCTAGCAGGATCTCCAGGTATGGTAGTCCTTTCTTTCCTGTCTGTCTGCCTGCCTGCCTGCCTGTCTGTCTACCTGTCTGTCTGTCCCTCCATCCCCCTATCCCTCTATCTCTCCGTCTCTCCTCATGTCTAATATAACTCTTCCATCTGTCTATCACCCATTGGGATGAGTGTGCACTTCACCTAAGCCTAGTATTTACCGGAATCAAAACTGCATGACATGATGTGTTGTGGACATAGTAATGAATTCTGGACCTGTTGGTCATCAGCTTAAATTCTTTGAGAGTGGAATTCTCTTGTGCCACATAGCAAGAATACTTTGAGCATTGTGTGTTGCATGTTTGTGTATTAATATGCATTTCCTACTTACGTTGTAGTTACGTTTGCTTTGCATATTAATGTTGCATGGACGTTTAACAAGGCAGGACTTACCTACTGTTTTGTACTCTGAAGGATGTCTGTTACTGTGTACTGTGCATGTGAAGCGTCCATTCCTCTGTGTGTGTCTGTGTCTGTGTCTGTGTCTGTGTCTGTGTCTGTGTCTGTGTCTGTGTCTGTGTGTGTGTGTGTGTGTGTGTGCGTGCGTGTGTGTGGTAACCAGTGCCATAACTCAGCCAGTGAATAGTGTAGTAGAGGCCCCCAGAGTGAGGCATAGCCGCCACTAGGGACAGGCTCCACCCCTCTAGCCCCTTAACCCTCTGACTCCATAAACAAGGCTATGAGTTACTGCCCCTCGCAGGGCCGCTGACTGCAGCACACACACACACACACACACACACACACACACACACAGCTCAAGCCTCTGATCCACCCCATATTTACTAAATTCCCTCCTCCTTCTTTTCCCCCTTGTCCCACTCCACCTTCTTCCACTCCATCCCCTACCGTCCCCCGTCGGCCCCTAGAAAGTAGAGTACTAATCTCCCAGGGTTCACATGCCTGGGCCTTGGCCTACTGCGTGGGTCTGGGGACCACACTGCTTTATGCAGACATCCAAACCCAGGATTACATACATTCCAGCCAGAGTAGTAAGCATTAACGCCCCAGCCCTCTGGAAGCCCAAGTCTTTTCCACTTTGTTGTGTGGTTTTTCTCTCCTCTGCTTTTTAAGAAGTGGAAAACATAAGCTGAGTTTAATTAAAATAAAGAGAAAGTATTCTAATTTGAGAAGTGGAAGTGGGAAAAAGCGGCATCACTCTAGACCACCGACTCAAACCCTGTGAAGCAAAGCCCACTCCCCTAAAGGGAGGACTTCAAATATATATTAGATTTCCATACATTGCACCAAGGATTCTTGGTGGATATGTTACCTAATCATTCAATTCAACAAATAGCTTTTCATTCTGTGTAGAAATCAGTAAATAGATGATGCACAATCAGGTTGTGTAGATGGAGATTAGATGACAAACATAAAGCATACACAGCTACAGCTTGATACAGCAGTATTCGTGCAGCTATAACTGATTGTGGATCCCATATACTGTGTCTGTGCGACATGTTCTCTGGGTTCTGCATTTGTTCTGTTCTCTGTCATCTCCCAGCTCCCAGATCAGGGCTGGGGTCAATTCCATTTCAATTCCAGTTCTCTTCAATGCTTTTCAATTAGGAAAATGTAGAATTGGAATTGGAATTTGGTTTATTTTCTGAATCGACAGTAATATACATGCATTTGCTGTGAACAGAAGCCTAAACTTCTATTCTTCTCTGTCCTGTGCAGAGAACAAGTCCCCACCGCGGCCGTTTGGCCTGAACCACTCAGACTCCCTGAACCGGAGTGACCGCATTGATGCCATCACACCCACGCTGGGGAGCAGTAACAACCAGCTGAACGCCTTCCTACAGATATACATGCCAGACTACTCTGTCAGGGCTGTGTCTGACCTGCAGTACATCAAGGTGAGAGGATAGTCAGGATACACACACACACACAGACACGCATACACACACACTGCACACACATACACTATACACACACACTACAGATATACATGCCAGACTACTCTGTCAGGGCTGTGTCTGACCTGCAGTACATCAAGGTGAGAGGATAGTCAGGATACACACACACACAGACACGCATACACACACACTGCACACACATACACTATACACACACACTACAGATATACATGCCAGACTACTCTGTCAGGGCTGTGTCTGACCTGCAGTACATCAAGGAGAGTCTATACACACTTCTACACACACGTGTGCATGCACGTACTGTACACACACACACACACACACACACACACACATTTGTGACCGACCGCCTTGATCAGGTCTTATGTAGCAAAATCTGAAATTGTGTTTTTTACATTGGATAAAAGCAGAGACACAGAGCTACCAAATAGTATATCATACGCTGCATTTGAGGAGCAATGGGAAAGTAATTTTGCTTTGAAAGTTGATAAACTTCTAAACTCACTTTTGAGAAAATCACCTTTGAATGTTTTGGTACCTAGTGAAGAGCTCTTCTTTGTCTACACCCATTCAGCATCGTTCACACCCTTTTTATCTTTAGCTCCACCCATCTCGTTATCCGAGCGTTCTGTCCTAACAACAGCTGTCAAGTACCCAAGCTAATTGTCGCAGTGACATTCTATTAAAATGGACCCTTGCATAGTGGAGTCTTTTGTTAAGACATGTAGCTAGCTAGCTAGCTAAACAATGAATCATAATCCCAACTCATGACATTACTACCCTGCATGAATCTGCAGGTAGCTAACCAACCAGGTTCAATGGTAGCTAGCTAACATTAGGCTATAACTAGCCAAGCAAATGGCTCTGAGATACGAATAATAAGATCGTACACGTTAACGTTAGCTAGCGAGCCAGGCAGATAACGTTAGCTATCTAGCTAACAGTACACTTTAACTTGAAATTAAAACAACTGTCAAAATTAGAAATGTGTAATACCTGAAAATGTAGCTAGATATACTATCTTACCTGTATACAGTATGGTTGGCTGCTTCTCCCTGTCACAGATGCCATGGTTGCCCTTAGTTTAAAGATGTAATCCAGAGACCGGTGTTTTCTCCATCTCCTTAGCTATCATAATTCCAATGATTTCAAAACTCGGTCCTCCAGAAAGTGGAGAGCAACGCTTGTGCAGTTCTACTAAGCAATATATTTGTAAAAAAGCAGCGTCGATAGGATTACCTACACATACTGACCAGCTCAAATAGACAGAAGTGTGCTACATGGCAGACCAATCCGAACTCCTCTCCCGGCATGTCCAGCCCACTCATTATCTCAGCCAATCATGGCTAGCGGGAAGGTTGCTGACTTTTTCTGTGGCTAAACCAACTAGGCTCGTAATTTAACAATTGTATTCGTTTTTACAGATGGCATACACGTTTGTTATTAAGGCACATGAAAGTTCACGTTCCAGAAGGCATTTCTGCCCCCCCCAAAAAAGCATTTTGATAAATAAAAAAAAAGATTACGTTCCAATGGCTCTCATGTGAAGTAGTGACCCGCGACATACGCCTAGTTTCCTGAAAAGGGTCACATTTGTGTGTTGCTGGTATAACAGTGGAGGTTGAGGTTGAATTGGCTGGCGTAGGTGGGAGGATGTAGATTATGAAAAAGAGGGGGCCTAGCATGGAGCCCAGAGGCACACCCTGTGTGACTTTAGTGAGATATATGTGTCCGGTTGGTGAAACATGATTGCAACCAGGAGAAAGTGGAAAAGAATGTTTTATTGGAAATGATAGCTATGCTATCATTCAAGATGATCATGTAGATATCCACATCTGCCCTGATGCCCAGGGATGCTATTTAATATACTGTAATATCATATAACCTGATATCATGTAACTGTATTATCCTCCCACAGGTGACCCGTCAGCAGTACCAGAACGCCCTAATGGCATCGCGCATGGATAAGACGCCCCAGTCGATGGACAGCGAGTTCACCAAGATCGAATTGACTCTGACCACTGAGCTCCACGATGGTGGAGGGGGAGGCGTGCTGGAGACGCCAGCTATGGCCCACCACGAGACAGCCAGCCTGCTCAACCTCAACACACAGCCACAGAACTGTCTGGCCCACAGGGTCAACCACACTGCGCACAATGAGGGACCCATCTAGCCCACACTGGGGTGGTGGGGAGAGGAGGGAGGAGGGGAGAGGGCGAGAGGAGTGAGGAGCGATGGTGTTGGCACCCTCTGGGCCAGGGCCTGGACCTAATTCTCTGTTATCCAAGGACCTCTAACCCCTACCCACCACCCCCTTATGGATGGAAGACCCTGGAGGAATTGAGGGGCAGGACCTCTAACCCCTACCCACCACCCTTATGGATGGAAGACCCTGGAGGAATTTGGGGAAGGCTGCTATGGAGATACTGAGCCCCAGCCTGAACCTCTACTCTCTATGCTTCACCACCCCTGGCTTTGGGGTAGTGGGAAAGGGTGCTAAAGGGATAGCCTCGGACAACCGTCCGCTTAAATACCTGGTAACCTGGTATTCCAGTAGCTCGGAAAGATGGACAACAGTGTGCATGTCCCCCACTCATCAGGCCAAAGACTTTGGTCCCCCATTCCCTGTCCACACAAAAACACTTACACAAAAGTACACACACTTTCCTGTCTGTTCTTGTTCAGGGATTGGCAGTGGACTGTAGTACTACTTTAGTACTACTGTAGTACTACTAGTACTACTACAACGAAGGACTCAAACGCACGCAGACAAAATGGTTAGTCAAAGACTGTACCAAATACCGCTTTGAAGGAAACCATGGAACCATGAACCAAGAATGTTTTTGTGCATTTATTTATTATATATATATATATATATATATGTGTGTATATATATGTATGTGTGGAGAAGATTTGACATATACTGGCGCACAAACATGCATGGGCATGTAGATGTTTGTGTGTGTATATGTGATATTGAAATACATGCTACATATATTTATATATATATACTCATACAGTACCAGTCAAAAGTTTGGGCACACCTACTCATTCAAGGGTTTATCTTTATTTTTACTATTTTATCAAATATATTTTGATTCGTTTAACACTCTTTTGGTTACTACATGATTCCATATGTGTTATTTCATAGTTTTGATGTCTTCACTACTATTATACAATGTAGAAAATAGTAAAAATAAAGAAAAACCCTGGAATGAGTAGGTGTGTCCAAACTTTTGTCTGGTACTGTACATCCATGTAAATGAGTAGGTGAGGGTCTTTTAAAGATATGTATATTACAGATCTTGTTATTTTTACTATTCTTCTCAATCAGGCTAATGGTACAGTATCTTTTCACCTTTTTAAAATCACACTATTGCCTTTAAAAAAATCATATTAATTATTTTAACAAAGTGCAATAGGGGAAAAACAGTTTATTTAAGAGATGATTATGAATAAAAAAATCACTTTATTGTAAATTGAGACAGATATATTTGTATGTATGTATGCGCCGTATGTATGTGTATATTTTTGTTCAAAGATGCTGAGTTGCAACCGTCCACAAGCAAAACCCGTCCCTAAGCCAGTTTTTTTTCTCCTTTTATGGCCGATGTACGAACAGAAGCCTTTTGACCTCATTATATTGCTGTTTGATATGGAGGTTATCCACACTTAAGTTAACAGACTTAAATCAGACTTAATAATAGAGTCCAGACAAGTCTTACAGCTGTGGTTTAGGAGTGGGGCCGGGATGTATTGACATTGAAAAGTGCTAACTTGGCACTTAGGAATGCATGTGGAAATGTGTCTTTTATTATTAATAATCAAACGTGATAATTGGCCAGTATTAATGACCTCATCTAACAAGTTGAGCATCATGAACTTCACAAAAGCAACCTCGACATTAAACTATTGTCCATGAATGACCCTCTTGTATGGCACGGCACTCTCCTCTCCACCATGTGTGTTGTGTGGCATGTTAAAGTATGTTCAGTCGCCTTCAGCTCATGTTGAGCTTCGAGTCTAAGCTTTATTCAATCAAACTCTTTAACTGGGTTTTGGGGTTAAAGGCAGACTATGCATTATGACATACTGAGTCTACCAAATATTTGGAACACCTTCCAATAATATTGAGTTGCACCTTCCCCTTTTGCCCTCAGAACAGCCTGAATTCTTCGGGGCATGGGCTCTACAAGGGATCGAAAGCGTTCCACAGGAATGCTGGCCCATGTTGACTCCAATGCTTCCCACAGTTGTGTCAAGTTGCCTGGATGTCCTTTGAGTGGTGCACCATTCTTGATACACACAAGAAACTGTTGAGTGTGAAAAACCCAGCAGCGTTGCAGTTCTTGACACAAACCGGTGTGCCTGGCACCTACTACCATACCCCGTTCGAAGGCACTTCATCTTTTGAGTTGCCCATTCACCCAGTGAATGGCACACATACACAATCAATGTCTCAATTATCTCAAGACTTAAAAATCCTTCTTTAACTTGTCCCTCCCCTTCATCTACACTGATTAAAGTGGATTTAACAAGTGACATCAATAAGGGATCATAGCTTTCACCTAGAATCACCTGGTCAGTCTATGCCATGGAAAGAGCAGGTGTTCTTAATGTTTTGTCCACTCTGTGTATAGCATACACAGTATGGCAACTTCCTGCTTAAATAAATTGACACCAACAAAACTGAAATGAACTATTGCATTGTGGGAGGGTGCAAATTCGAAAGAGCCAATAGCGGACAGCCTTGGCAGATTCAAATTTTGTTGTTGTTGTTGTTGTTAGTAAGCAGGATGTCGCCCACGCTGTGAATGATGTCATTTTTTGGAGTGTACCTTTGAGATTAGATAACATTCTTCTTGCAATGCGAGAATGTAATGAAAACAATGTTTACTGTGTGAAACAAAACTAATAATTCTTCAAACATGCTCTCTTTCAGTGCAAGAAGAATGTTTTTTCCCAACAATGCCCCAATCATCTGGTTAGCGAGTTTAATCAAATAATGTGGGCTTGAACTGAAACTTTTTTTTTATATAACCTTTATTTAACTAGGCAAGTCGGTTAAGAACAAATTCTTATTTACAATGAAGGCCCACCAGGGAACAGTGCCTTGTTCAGGGGCAGCACAACAGATTTTTACCTTGTCAGCTCGGGGATTTGATCCAGCAACCTTTCAGTTACTGGCCCAACGCTCTAACCACTAGGCTACTTGCCACCCCAAGTTTATTGATGTTTTACACCCTTTAACTTGGTCACTGTTGGAGATGAACAGAAATGGGTGTGATTTTCTGTGACTGACTGATCTTTTTTGTAAGGCTCAAGTTCAAACCAACTTAACATTGCCAAATTAACACTTAAGTGCTTGTTTTCAAATGCTAGTTTTTCATCTTTGTAGTCTAATATTAATTAATTGAATGACTATGTGCCACTGAAGCTAAAAACCATAACATTCAAATGCATACTATTATTATTATTATTATTATTATTATTTATTATAAGAGGAAAGCATTCCCTTTGCTGGTTAATATAGATGCTAGTTCTTTGAATTGTGATGACTTGAATCATAGCAATGCATAGTTTGGGGGAAATTGAGGAAAATATGAAATCTCACCATTGATGTACTGTATTGAATGTATGCAATTACAGTATTAGAACTACTAATGTGTTTTTAATCTTAGCCACAAATATGTTGTATATTTCTTATCACAATTCTTCTATAAGCCTGTAAACAAATTATTCTCTGTTTTTCTTTGTGATGGATCATTCCATATTTTGTTATCATTTGTCTCTTGGGAAATATGTATGAAGAACCAAGCCAGGGTTGGGTGTATGTACAAGACATATGCCTTCTGTTGAGTATATTAACTTCAAGTGCAAACTTATTTCTAGGCTAATTTAATGTTGAGTTTACTTTTTCTTTGTGTCAGTTTGTATATAAATGGTTTTATATGAATCAAAGCTGAACTTAAAGTAGAAGTCCAAAAATAACTCTCCTATCCTAAGTCTCTGTAGACGCAGCATCTTAATGTAAAGCATGTTGACGCAGTTTGTAGTCATCCTAGATAGTTGCAATATCTGCTTGCTAAAGCAAAGATATTCATTGCAGACTGTAGCTCCAAATAGTATGGGAGTGCAATTGCAACCTTTGACCACTGGTGGTCGCCATTTCTCTTCGTGTCACAGTATTCCCAAATTACTGTGAGCATAAACAACTTCTAAAAAAATACATGGGTTGGCAACCTTCCCACATACACCAAGGGGCTTCCGTTTCAAAATGACCAGACTATGGAACAGATTAATAACACTGACCAGATATTGTTGTTTTTGTTGTTTTACTTGTAAGTGTTCCTATGCATCAGGTGAACTCTGCTCTGCAAGGACAATCATTCCAGAGATAAGCGATGATGATGAGGATATAATAAGATTGTATTTGTACTTTACCATCTATACTTTGATCACTGCTGTATCTAATACACTTATACGAAAAAAAAGAAGTATCTCCTTCAAAATAAAAGTCCTTCACATGCAGATGAGGGTTTTTCACATGTTCATGTCAGAATGTTGAAAATAACATATATGACTATCCAATGTAGTCATGTGTTGGTTTTGGAGTCTTGTTGTGACCTATATCTTGACCCATGTGGTCTTTACCCCAGGTTCTTGAACATTCACAGGTAAAGAAACACCTGAAAAAGAGATCCCTCTCTCTTTCTATTGCTCTCTCTCTCTTCCCCTCTTTCTCTGAGGACTTTCTCCACTCTAAAGATGACACACATCACCAATGAACGACTACAGTATTTGTCAAAACACTTTTAAATCCGTTGAAAAATACTTCACTTGCTACTCTCCATTCTGTCATTATCTGAGTCACTCGGACCATGTCTATCCTCATGCTGCTATGTATATGTGCCTGTCCACATGTTTGATACTCAACACGACAAAAGCATTCCCATATTCTGCTCTGGTTGGCGTTGGTGGTACAATAAAAAGTGAATTATTAACAGAAAGAGTATTAGTGATGGAATATGTTATTTTCCCCCTCCTCAACACAAGGTGCTCAGATTAAAGAGTATGGAGTTCAAAACATTGTATGGAGTCAATTTCAAAGACAGAATGATCTATTGTAAAGTTGATTTACCCTTCTGTTAAAATTACATTTTCAGTAGCTGGTTTGTCTTGTTTTATCTTCCTGAAAAGTATTTAAGGCTGGAAAAACATAACTGCTTTAAAAAAATGTCATCCCATGTCTGTATCAAATATTTCCATGTTTTAATTTACCTGCTATTCTTGATTTGTGTTAAAACCATTGCTGCAGAGCATTGCTGCATTATAAGCAAAAGTTGCTGAGTCAGAAAATGCAGCTGATGCTGCTGCAAATATTACCCCTTGACCTTGCATGTTAGCATAAAAGGATCTGCCAAATGCATTGACGGGTTGTGGACATTAACCCTTGGATCAAAGCATTAGGAAATTTACATTTATTTGTGTACCTATTCATACATTTTTCCATTATACTGTATACATTTCCCATTGTGTAGCCTAAGTTTATCTGCTAACTGTAACCACACAATGGTTTGCGTTGTAATAAGTCTCACTGTACTCACAGTATGTAATAGAAATGCCATCAGTTTAAAATCTTATTACATAGTGTAACATGAATGGGGATTTGGTGCTTGTTCAGAGAAAATCCAACTTTTAGCTGGATTTAAATATAATTGTAAAAAATATGGGATGTTTATATCTTCCAACTTTGACAGGACTTCTATTCTTAAATCATGTTGAGTCACCTTTTGGAACCCCAAATGTCAACCCATTTAAATTGTGAGGGGGAGGTAAAATGACAAATGTAATCCCACCATTTGCTTCATGTTCTGTCAACAGTGCGATGGGAGAGGAGAATTCTCTTCCAGTGCCCTGAAGTTCACTGGATATAAAAAGCTATGCAAGCAATATATTTTCATTCACAATTAATTGTAGAACATTTACTTTAACACATTACTTTATATATTAGTCATTTTTGTATGCAAGAATGTTTATGTAGGATTATGGTTGTATGCAAGTATAATTCTGACATTCAAAAAAAAATAACTATAGTTTTGCAAGAAGAACAGGAGGCAACAGGAGACAGTACACACAGTGACTTATTATTGAAAATTAGCTTTTATTGTACATATAAATGTAATTTCCCCAATGTACACATTCTAATAATAATTCTGGAAACAAAAACGCTCTGAGGAACATCCAAGAAAATGCACGAAACAAAAAAATAAGTGAATGCATGATAGTTCAGTCTGCAATTGTTAAAATGTTGTATAAATGGATGGTGGCATTAACCTGTTCACCAGGTTTAGCTAGCTCAGACATACTCACTGAAGTCGTTACAGTAAAAAACTGTCTGAAACCAGAAGAATGTCAAAGACAAAAAAAGGAAAACAAAAGAAAAAGAATTTAAGGAACATTTCTTCCACAACATGTAAATGGAAATGCTTATAATATTATTATACACACAACATTGTAAACTAAGAATCTGAAAACACTGGTTAGAAAAAAACAAATACAAACCAAAATGCAAAACCAAGGTGTTATTGTTGAAAAAGGTGCCATTTCTGATGCAAGGTAAATACACGCTCTTCAACATCCCACGTTTTTCAGCATATCGGTCTGCAAGGCTATCATTATTAGTATTAAATGTACAATTGTTACTACACAGATGACCTTGTAGAACTTGTGTGACCAGAGCTTTTTCACAGACAGAAAAAAATCATTCTTCCACATCAGTTGTAGCCCTAACCTAGTTCTAGCCATACAGTTATAACAACTTTGACGTAAGCCATTTGCTTGCATTGGCCAGACTTTTAATAAGTTAGTTTACATGTATAATGCACTGTACTGCGTCATTGCATAGAAATAATGTATTGTAAAGTGTTTTGACAGAAAAGGACTTCAAATTTTCCTCCAACGACCAAGCTTTATTATGAATTAGTCAGTAATGAGACCAAAAAAAAAAAACTAACCAACAGCTGCCTCAAGAATACAGCTGCCTCAGGTGTTTCTGTAGTATTTCCAGTTAAATCAATACTTAAAGATTAACTTTTTTCAAAGAGTAATAAAATATTGAACCACTCTATATAGTTCCTCTAAAACAGATTTTACTCAAAAATTGTTACAACGATCCCCAGTTGAACCCACATTCCCCTTGTTACTACTTGCCTCTGCAAACAACACCGGTTACAAACAGAGACCCGCTATTGGTCTTCCCTTCATCAGCCCAAATCAACAGGCCAATCGAAACCTCTAGCTACACAACTACATGCCTTAGAAATAAAGTGATACGCATGTTTTACATAGCATACACATATGATATTGCAGATAACCTATAAAAGAAAACATCCCTTCCAGTGCAGTTTTCCTGTCCTCCACACTGCATACCATCTGGGTCATGTTCATTAGGACACACAACTCAAAATGTTTAGCATTTCTGTTGCTAAAGAGGAAAGTTTAATATTAAGCAATTCAGTAACATTTCCAAATCACATTTTTTAAGGATCTCAATGTTTCAGTGGAATTGTGGGCCTAATCAACAATTGCAATTTCCATTTTGAAATTAAAGGTTTGCTCATGTTTGGAGACAGCAAATGCAACCCTGGTGGGAAATTTTAGGTGCTTCTTTGCGTCGTTCAGTGTTTCTAACCCATAAGTGACTCCAGAATACTGTAGCTACAGTCCTTTATACATCTTCCATACGTCATAGGCTTGCTAGAGTCTTACAACTTATTCCCACCAGTCAGGAGGGCACCCCTTGTCCTTTTCCCAGGCCCACCCTAACTTCTCTGGGGCGGCCAGACACAAAAACACCCTCTCGCCGAGGCGTTGGTTCCTTGTCTGGTGCCCATGCATTCTCAAGGCCTACACAATGCCACACGTCACAGCACCCAGGCTGACCTGGATTTCCTTTTTGCATATCAAGGCCTACTGTAGATCAGAGCTGGGTTCAAATACTATTCAAAATCATTTAATATACTTTATTGGGGCTTGACTCAGCTTGCCTGGTGCAATGGAACCAGAAACATTTTCACAAAAGTTACAAACTCTGCCCACCTGGCACTCCAGGCAGGCTAAAGTATTTGTATTTGAACCCAGGTCTGTTCCTATAACAAAGAATTACTAGGAAACACCAGACCATATTATCACACGAGGGTATGGTTAGGTAGGGGTGAATATGACAGTTCTAACTAAAGCAGTTCTATGCAATGAAAAATAAAACCGTTACAATGTAATATTCAAGAGAACACCTAACGAACAACTCCAAGCTTAGTAAAAAAGGTAAAACTACTACTGCATGTTAGCTGCACATAGTGTAACAATGTTGCAGGTTTCGATATCTCATATCATCCTACAGGAGAACAAAATAAATGTCATGGTATTTCGCATGATGAATGTCTTGCTTTTTACAGTATCATGTATGAGAACAGTAATACTGGGTCACAGCCTCGCCATAGCATTAGGCCTATGTGACCGTCCACAGTTTCCATAGACCCCGTCTGTACAGAGGCAGCATAATCGTTACCCTGTACGCACGGTTGCCTAGAAACACTTCATGCATTTCAAAACGTCAGTTGAAATTAGCCACACAGAATCACATTACATTATGTGCACCATACTTTAAATAGACAGCACGTTTCATGTCATATTGAGCTAATATTGACAATTAGTTACCCACAATCAGACTTGTGCTTTGTGTAACCCAAAACATACACCACGCTGTTCTTTAGTACAATTATGGATGCCTTGGTTACAGTCGTTCAGAACGACGCAAACGACTTTTGATTGGCCAAGGCCGGACACACACACAGGCTGTGTTATGCAGAGTTACGACGGGAGGAATTATACTGCAAAAAAATTACCAAAAATAACAAACAGCGAGAAACACATTTTTGGACCATGTTTTTAGATTGCCATGTTGCTCGATACGCTTGTTCTTTCAACTCCAGTACCGCAAGGCTAGAACACTTTCATTTCAAAAGGATAACAGCAAAACAGTATATAGGAGTTTATATACAGTACTGTACATACTGTTTGGCAAAGGCTATTTCGCCTTAGCGCTTCACATTCAAACTACAGTATGGTGCCTGCATTGTGGTATACTATGTAAACACACACAGGGAATTATTCTCCATGACCAGACACTGTAAGGTCAGGACAGAGAAAAGTAGTGTTTGTAATATTTGCTTCTTGTGTGTATTCATGTATATCTGTCTGCTACAACATCACATGCCGTAAAAACTGTTTTAGCTTCATCAACTTAAAAAAAAAAAAAAACACCCCATTTCATCATAAAAATCCATAGAAAAAACAACCATTGAAAACGTAAAACTTGAAAAAGGGGTGGGCACGAGGCAACGTTTTTGGAGAACCGAGCAGCAGCTGTTACCGTAGTAACATACAGTTGACTGATCGGATTAATAAAACCTATATATCCTGATACATCTCTAGTAGAAAAAGTAGCTTCATTTCTCTCTATATAAATCTCCTATAGATACTCTACAATGGCAATATCCCTTCCCCCACATTCCATTGTATCCTACATTGACTCTTACTGTGGACTATAGAGTACATTACAGTTTGTATTTTCCTAGAAGTATATATACACTCTTAAACCCCCTTAGGGAAACATCAGGAAGGAATCAAGCCTGGTTAGGGTCACGCCGTCACACCTCCTCCATCTACTCTTCCTCCTCCTCATCATCGTCCTCGTCGTGGCAGTGGGTGATCTCCTGGGGGGTGTGGGGGAACATGTTGGGGGGTTTGATCTCACTGATGGACCGGGTCAGCTGGCTGCGGTTCTTGTTGCTACAGCACTCCAGGTCCTTGCTGTCAGTGCAGTGGCGGTTGCGAGTGGCCAGGGGGGACTCGGTGTCCGTGTCGATGTGCGCGTGCTCCACCGTTGACTCGTGGGGCATCTGGGAGGTGAGAGAGACAGAGGTGAGGAGAGAGGCTACTACCAAAGTCAACTCTGAGCACTTCCAGTTGGCTAACCGCTACTAGTAAAGAGAGTTTCAGCTCACCAATGCGTAATATAATAATTGAACTTGTTATACAGAATATTGATTACTGTGTGTATGTGATGTGAATGTTTCAGATAATATGTCTGGTAAAGACATTTGCATTGAATTGAAATGAAAAGATAACTCATACATACCAAATCTAATGCAAATGTCACTCTGCGTGTCAGTGTTTCAGGCTAGATGGGCGCCAGACTATGTAAGGGTTCAGTCTAAGTTAATAATAAGAGTCAAGCACTGTATATCTTTTATTAAACTAGCCGGAAATGTTGATTCATGTGCATCTATATTTTTAACCATCAATTTCTAACAATTACAGTTTTCTTTTTAGCAAAAGGGCTGTATCTTACGGTATTTTCTCGGCAATATTTTATTCTGTAAATGCTGCATTTCTTCCCTTTTTTGTAAACTGTTAGCAAGGATCAACAAACTAATTCAATACAGTGACTGACCAGTACGTGAGCGGCTCTGAAGAGGTAGCTGAAGGGATAGTACAGGAGGTTGATGAAGGAAGCAGCGTACAGGTCAGCATAGCGCATCACCTGAGAGGCAAACAGAGTCTGTCTGGAGCCAGACCTGAACAGACTACCCATCATACCATAGCACATGTCCATGTCATGGGTCACTTTCTGGGGAGGGGAGAAGAACACTGGGTTTAGATACTCAGTCAAAAAGACGCTCTGACAATATTTCAAGCTCTGAGGGAAGAACGTGATGACCATTGTCAAATATGTTTTAATGTATGGTATCGTGCTCTTGTGTTATGTGTACATGCCGACTACTTCCTGCTGACTACTTCCTGCTGACCTCTTGCCAGGTCCCCTTCTAAAAAGAGGTTTCTAACATCCAAGGGTATTTTCCTGGTTAAATACAAAATTCCTCGAGGAGGACAATGGAAATTCAGCGATTTGTGTTCCGGTATATCCAAGCCTTATTTTCAGGAGTTTACTTAGGGGTTGTAAGACCATATAAGTCCACAGTTGGGAATGATTTGGTTTAAAGACAAAATTGACACCTGTAACTATTCAGGGACACATTGAATGATCTTTCTGTAGTTGCTATGGAAACACGTATGTAGAATCTGTACCTTGACCCTTCTCTGGAGAGCACTGATGTCAGGCCTCTCATTACTACTGCTGTCCAGATGCCTGGAGAGGAGAGGAGAGAGAGATAATGGGTTAGATAGAGGGCAAGAGGTACAGAGAAGAAGGGGATTTTGAGAGAGAGAGAGAGAGAGAGAGAGAGAGAGAGAGAGAGAGAGAGAGAGAGAGAGAGAGAGAGAGAGAGAGAGAGAGAGAGAGAGAGAGAGAGAGAGAGAGAGAGAGAGAGAGAGAGAGAGAGAGAGAGAGAGAGAACAGTGCTAGTCACTATTATAAAGAGCAAGAGGGAAGGGGACAGGCCTAGATCGATAGATGACAGTTTCTAAACGGGCTGAAGTCTGACTGTGAAGCCAGTTATCAGACCGATGGGGCCAACACTGCAGACTTTGGCCCAAGGGCAACACACACAGGGAGCCGACAGTGACACACACAAACGTACACACTCAAACAGTCGTTCACGCACACACACACACGCCAGGTGCAGAGGCAGCCTAGAGAGCGAGTAGAGGGGCGTTGTAGGGGAGTAGACGGTGCAGTACTCACTTGTAGAGCTCTGCCAAGAAAATGTCCAGGCCCTGCAATTCCTCGAATAACGCTGTAAGACAGAAGAGGAAAAGGAGGCCAGGGTAAGTCTCAGTCACAACATATTTCCCCCTCCCTCCTCCTCCACTTAATCAGCGGTGGAAGAAGTACAGATACCCAAAGAAACGACGTAAGTAGTACTTTAAAGTATTTTTACTTAAGTACTTTACACCACTGCCCTTAATCACAGGTGTTGGCTCACTCTTGTTCCATCTGTCACTTTCTCATTCACCCTCTCCCTGGCACGCTGTCACTCACAGGCCATTGAGAGGTTTACGAGGGCATTTTACAGCTACCGTGACATGTCACAATTATATTTGTGAATGTGTGCCTGTGCATGAATGTGTGTGTGTGTGCGCGCAAGTGTGTCACTGCTATATTATACTGCGTGTAATATACACCCCTTGACTAATTCATACCCCTTGACTTTCCACATTTTGTTGTGTTACAGCCTGCATTTAAAATGGATTAAATTGAGATTTTGTGTCACTGGCCTACACACAATCCCCCATAACGTCAAAGTGGAAGTATGTTAGGACATTTTTACAAATTAATTAAAAATGAAAAGCTGAATTGTCTTGAGTTGATAAGTACTCCATTGCTTTCTTATGGCAAGCCTAAATAAGTTCAGGTCCCTCAGTCAGCAGTGAATTTCAAACACAGATTCAACCACAAAGACCAGGGGAGGTTTTCCAATGCCTCGCAAAGAATGGCACCTATTGGTAGATGGGTAAAAAAGATTTTAAAAAGCAGACATTTAATATCCCTTTGAGCATGGTGAAGTTATGAATTACACTTTGGATGGTGCATCAATACACCCAGTCAATAGAAAGATGCAGGCGTCCTTCCTAACTCAGTTGTCGGAGAGGAAGGAAACCGCTCAGGGATTTCACCATGAGGCCACCATGACTTTAAAACAGTTACAGAGTTTAATGGTTGTGATAGGAGATAACTGAGGATGGATCAACAACTTAGTAGTTACTCCAGAATACTAACAAATGACAGACCGAAAAGAAGGAAGCCTGTACAGAAAAATAAATTCAAAAATATGCATCTTGCTTGCAATAAGGCACAAAACTAAAACTTCAAGAAATGTGGCAAAGAAATTAACTTTATGTCCTGAATACAAAGTGTTAAGTCCAACAACACATCACGGAGTACCACTCTTCATATTTTCAAGCATGGTGGTGGCTGCATCCTGTTATGGGTATGCTTGTCATCAGCATTTAGCATAAGAATAAATTGAATAGAGCTAAGCAGGCAAAATCCTAGAGGAGAACCTGGTTCAGTCTGCTTTCAGACACCGGGAAACAAATTCACCTTTCAGCAGGACAATAATCTAAAACGCAAGGCCAAATATACACTGGAGTTGCTTACCAAGATGACATTGAATGTTCCTGAGTGGCCAAGCTACAGTTTTGACTTTAACCGGCTTGAAAATCTATGACAAGTCTTGAAAATGGTTGTCTAGCAATGACCAACAACCAATTTAACAGAGCTTAAAGAATTTTTAAAAGAATGTGAAAATATTGTACAATCCAGGTGTGCAAAGCTCTTCGATACTTACCCAGAAAGATTCACAGCTGTAATCGCTGCCAAAGGTGATTGTAACATTTATTGACTCGGTGGTGTGGATACTTATGTAAATGAGATATTTCAGTATTTCATTTTCAATAAAAAACAAAAAATGTTTTCACTTTGTCATTATGGGGTATTGTGTGTAGATGGGTGAGAAAAAAATATTGAATCCATTTTGAATTCAGGCTGTAACACAACAAAATGTGGTATGTCAAGGGGTGCGAATACTTTCTGAACCCACTGTATGCCATTTTGCAGACGCTTTTCTTCAAAGCGACTTACAGTCATGCATGCATACATTTTACGTACAGGTGGTCCCGGGAACCAAACCCATAATTCTGCCGTTGCAAGCACCATGCTCTACCAACTGAGCTATTTTATGTACGTGTGTCTATGTGTCTGCACAAGTCTGTCTGGCTGCTTGCATGGGAATGTCCACCCGTCCTTTTGTGTGTGTGACTGTGTGTGTGTGTGTGTGTGACTGTGTGTGTGTGTGTGTGTGACTGTGTGTGTGTGTGACTGTGTGTGTGTGTGTGTGTGTGTGTGTGAGACAGCGTGTGTGACTCACAGCTCTTGTCAGTCCAGACATGCAACTCCTGGGCCAGCTCGGGGATGACCAGGAAGGTCCTCCAGCCCTGGCGTTTCTTGGACTTGAGGATGTCCCCGAAGATGTGGTCTCCGATGTAGACGATGTCCTTCCCCTTGGCCCCCAGCAGGTCACACACGATGTCAGAAGAACCTGGGCGAGAGAGAGGGACATATTGAAATGTAGATGTTACTGGACGCTGTTGTTTTATTAAAGACTTGTACCACATTGTTTAAGATTCATACCATTGTTTTGTTTTTAGGGAACCCAGACCTCCCTGGACAACAGTGAAAGTTGTTGAGAAGACTATGCTGGCTAAATAAAGGTTAACTGAGATCCATCTTGTTTAGAAGTACTCTGCTAGTTAGATGATTTGTGAAGTTTGCAGTGCTGTCTGTCTGTCTGGTGGTTTGTGCTGTGAGTCAGTGCATTTCCCCAGGTACTGTATCTTACCTCCAGAGTAGACAATGCCATGGTGCAGGGGTCCTGTGTAGGTCCCGATCTTCAGCCGCCCTGTCGTCTAACACCAGACAACACATAGAACAGTAGCCTCACCTCTAACACATAGAACAGTAGCCTCACCTCTAACACCAGACAACACATAGAACAGTAGCCTCACTGCAAAACAATGTCAAATATTTGTATTTATTAGGGATCCCCATTAGTTCCTGCCAAAGCAGCAGCTACTCTTCCTGGGGTCCAGCAAAATGAAGGCAGTTTATACTATTTTCAAACATTACAATACATTCACAGATTTCACAACACACTGTGTGCCCTCCGGTCCCTACTCCACCACTACAGTACAAAATCTATGTGTACGTGTGTGTATAGTGCGTATGTTATTGTGTGTGTGTGTGTATGCATGTGTCTGTGCCTATGTTTGTATTGCTTCACAGTTCCGACTGTTCCATAAGGTGTATTTGTATATTTTTTTTATTTTTATCTAATGTTACTGCTTGCATCAGTTACTTGACGTGGAATAGAGTTCCATGTAGTCATGGCTCTACGTACTACTGTGTGCCTCCCAGTCTGTTCTGGACTTGGGGACTGTGAAGAGACCTCTGGTGGCATGTCTTGTGGGGTATGCATGGGTGTCCGAGCTGAGTGCCAAAGTACAAGTAGTGATTAAGTCAATCTCTCCTCCACTTTGAGCCAGGAGAGATTGACATGCATATTATTCATGTTAGCTCTCTGTGTACATCCAAGGGCCAGCCAGGCTGCCCTGTTGAGCCAATTGCAATATTCCTAAATCACTTTATGTGGCACCTGACCAGAAGACTGAACAGTAGTCCAGGTGCGACAAAACTAGCGCCTGTAGGACCTGCCGTGTTGATAGTGTTGTTAAGAAGGCAGAGCAGCGTTTTATTATGGGCAGACTTCTCCCCATCTTAGCTACTGTTGCATCAATATGTTCTGACCATGACAGTTTCCAATCCAGGGTTACTCCAAGCAGATTAGTCACCTCAACTTGCTCAAATTATAATTCTTTAGAAGTTGTACTTCACATAGTGTGGTAGTCTTGGCACGGTGTTCTGACAGAACCCGTTCTCCATCTATGTGAGTGTAGAGGTGTGATGGTGTAATTACTCACTGTGTCGACTTGTCTGAGCACCGTTCCCTCTCCAAAGAACAGAGGCTTCCTGGCGTCCACCAGAATCAGGTCAAAGTAGGACTGCCACGGCCGGTGGGACGTCCCGTGCTGCAACACAACCACACACACAGACAGATTCTGGTCAATGCGCACCGACTATAGTTCACTACATGCATCTACATAAGTTAACAAGATTTCATGTCTACGGGAGAATGCCGTGTATGAATGCTGAAATGATTCTCTTACCTTTGGGCCGTGGGGGAAGTCAAACAGGTATGTCATGATCTTCTGTGAGAAAATTAAAACAACATATTGAGTCTATTAGTGATCTCATTTAAATGCCTTTGTGACTGGGACAGATACCGTAGCTATACGCCCCAGTTCAGTACGCAAACACGTCACCTCAGTTTCATATGCAAACGTGACAGTTTGTTTTGTGAAGCTGTGTGTACGTTTGCTCTGCATATTAATGTTCTTTTGCATGGATGTTTAACAAGGCAGGACTTAACTATTATTTTGGACTCTGAAGGATGTCTGTTACTGTGTACTGTGCATGTGAAGCGTCCATTACTCTGTGTGTGTGTGTGTGTGTGTGTGTGTATAAACAGTGGACCGGGGCACTTAGCGTGGTCAGTACTGTGTACTCACGTGTGTGTATTTGTAGTCACTGTTGGTGGCCAGGAACACCTTGGCTACTTCATTCATTCTACTCAGCAGGAGAGGCAGCTTTGCCTTCATGAGAGAGCACACTACATATTACAAAGCCATCATCATATACAGTGTGTTCGTACAGGCATACAGAGGAGAAGTAAAGTAAATTTTTACTTCTCATCGTGTTAGTGAGTTCCCATAGGAATATGACACAAGTCTAGCGGCAAAGGGGCTTAACAAAATGGTAATTTGTGTACTTACATCTCTCACTACGTACTTTTCAAGGTTCTCTACTGTCTTTTCCTTCAGGGTACCCTGGAAGTCAGAACTACAGGTAAATAGGTTGAAATACCTAGAAGAATAACTAGCATGCATCAATATCATACAAAATGATTTCTTTATGATGACACTCACTGTAAACCATGTCAATCATTTTCAGGGTACATACCATTAGCACTACGATAAACAACAAATGATTGCTTCAAGATAAAGACAAGCATTGGGCGTTTAGCCCCATATAATACCTTGAAATGGAAGTAAAGTGAACAAATGATTGCATTGTGATAGACTTCCTCGTCACGCTACCTTGAAGTGGACCCAGTCGACGGCGTCGCGGATGTCCTGGAACATGCTCTTGAAGGACATGAAGAGGTCGCCATCTTTAAAGCCAGTCTCACAGCTGAGGTAAGGGGGGAGGAGAGGGACACACAGAGCCAGTGGACAGGCCAAGGCCAGACAGAGAGCTTTGCTTTTAAACGCTAGTAGCCATTTTCACTACATTTTTTGTTTTGTTTTTGTTTTGCTTTTAAATGGGATAGTCTTCCCTTGTTTGAGGTGGTTTCCAGCCAAACAGGAAAGCAATCTCCCCCTAAAAGACCAACAACTCGTTTCAGAGGAGAAGACATGCAGCCATTCCATTGCAGATCACATCATCACACAAAGAATTAATTAAAACTATCGCTAACAAATTATTGTATAATTATATCGAGACAATAGACATCATGATATTACATCATGCTAGATGATTAGTCATTACAGATTAATTTAAATAATAAAAGTAATAAAATCTGAAAATATGGAATTAAGTTACTGCATGCATTCGTGGAATGATTAGTATCGAAGACCAATAATCATTCAGATAGCTGAGTAATCCTAATAAAGTATCTTGTTTATGACACAATAAAAGGGTGGTCCTATTGCTCAACCACTGGCTTAACAGGTTTAGGGCTATAGTATTTCCTTACTGGAGGAGTTTTATTGGCCGAGATATGGACCTACCCAGTTGTCATGTTGTCTAATTGGCTTAACAATGTTGCCATGTCATATCCAGGAATTACTTGTATATTTGTTTTACAACACACAAGACAAATAAGGTGGGTAGTGTGACTAGGGATTCCTTACCTTGCATATCTGTCACAGGTTGAGAAGAAGTCCACGAGGCAGGCAAAGAGGTAGGTCTCTGGAGAGAGAGGGAAACTGTACTGTAAAATCAATAGAGTGTCAATAAAGTGGAGTTGAACTCCATGGCCTTGCCTCAAACTGTGCTCAGACAAAATGGAGGGCACGTCTGGGTTTGTCCCTCTTATGAATGACAGTTGAATCTAGATGGAGATAAACACATTTTTAAACAATTGAATGGCTCTGGCATGGACAGAATCTCTCCTCCTTCTACCTGGCAAGTTGAAGAGAGTGTTGAGGATATAGAAACGTTCAGTATCGTCACGTTGGATGAACTTGTTCGGGTATAGCTCCCGTATTTCAGGTCTGGGGAGAGAAGAGAAAAGGAAAAAATGCAACGTCAGGAGAATTTCTTGGCAGGTAGAACGGGATCTAACCTTCAAACCGCTCAATGATCTGGGGAGAGGGGACGTAGGGAGGACATTGTGAGAAGGTTAGGAGAGCGTTGGGTTCACCATTTACCCTCGTAGGAAATTGAAGCCGTGGACACAGACCAGGATGTTGCCGTACGCGTCCACCTTCAACAGGTTGCCATACATGGTGTCAAACACCAGGCCTCTGAAGAAATACAGAGAAACAACATCATTCAGTCAGTTAGAATACACCTAGAAATGGCTTATACATGATCGTTAAAATCCCATCAGAAAATCTACCTAGCTACAACCAGCACCAAATTAGAAACCCACGCATCCAGGTACAAACATAGCATTAAAACGTCCTCACCATGGCAACCATGATGTGATAGGTAATAGGTACCTGGTAATAAAGTACAGCTAGTGCCCGTTAACATCAAAGCATTTTCCAGTAAAAATAAATAAATATATATAGCAGTATAACACCATCACCATGGCAACAACATTAACGGTATGATGTGATTGGTGGTCACCTGGTGTGTGTGTGTGTGTGTGTGTGTGTGGTCACCTGGTGGGGAAGGCGGGGTCGTAGACGAAGCTGAGCAGCTCCTGGGGGTAACCGATGTGGACCAGGCGCTCCACGGTCAGCTCAAAGCCCAGGGACTCATACTCTGGAGACTTGTACACTGGAGAATAGAAACAGACAGACAGACAGACGTTAGCATTTAACACAAGCCGGTGTATACTACACAGAGTCACACAGCAGTACTCCACGATGCCTATACAGTGGCGTAATTAAAAACTGACACCATACATTTAGGAGAAAGACGTAGGAGGAAGTCAACTCTAATTGCCTGTTTGCGAACGGACTACTCTGTAAATAGCAGCCTCCCATTTATCCTCAACACGCCAATGTGGACCCATTCACCTCGACTAGATAACAGCACGTAAGCTATTGCAACGTGACATGATGACGTGATGCAATGTGAGACCGTTTTTTATTAAATAACTCTAACCATCAGGGTATCCGAGATACTGTTGGTAATAACATCCCCCCCTAAAGTGCATGCACACACATGCCCGGGCACACACACACACACCGAGCGCAGGGGCCAGGATGTATGTAATCCATGGAGAAACAGGATCCATAGCTCAACTCTTGACTCTGATACTAATGAGGCCCATGGAGACGATGCCATTCAGACACCAAGCAACCAGACATCTCCAGGGCCCTGTTCATTAGGGCATGTGGCAGAAAACAGTTTACAAGGTTTTGCAACGGAAAAGGATAATAAGTCTTTCTTATTGGGCAGGTCCATTTAGTCCCTCCCCGTTTGTCTGTTTTCCGCCATTTGGTGCCTAATGAACACACCCCCAAGCCCGGCGAGCCAAGCCACGGATGGAGGGGAAAAGTAGAGAGGGATACATTGTCCAGGCCTGGGCCAGAGGGGCCTATCAGCCGATTCCAATGCTAACTGACATTGGAAGAAGGATCTGTCAGATGGTATTAATATAAAGGGTGTTTTTCCACATTAGGTCCAGTCAGGCTGCAAGAGGGGAGGCCTTGTTGATGCTTAGAGGGAGCAGGAAGGACCATGTGGGGATAGGCTAGCTAGCGCTGAGAACCCAAACGTAGAAGGAATAGGCCTGGGAAAATATGTGTCTTACTGAGTTAGCTTGCATAGACAGAGAGACAGAGAGAGGAGTGTGAATACCCATCTTGGTGTAGTGTGTGTGCGCACATTTACCCATTTGTGCGTTTGCTTCTTAGCCCAATTGTGTGTTCTCTCGCTCTCTGGTGAGTTCAAATCCCCTGTGGTGTTCCAGTGTCCCTAGCTAGCTAGCGGAGCAGAGGAGTGGTGGGCAGCATGCCCAGTGCTGCAGCCTCAAAGTCGCAGAGTCCTGGGCCAGATTCCTCCATACAAACAGCCCCTCCCACCTTTCCTCCCTCCTCATCCCACCATCCCTGCCTCCATTTCCCTAAGCTCTGTGGCTGTTACAAAGAAACCTATTTTAAGAGTATTTTCCCCTCCGTCGCCATCCCGATCATCTCTCTCTTTGGTTGGCCGGCGATGAGCCGAGTTCTCTCGCTCTCTCTGCACTGTCCACTGCTGTGACCTTCAGACAGCTTGAGCTTAAAAACACACACAGGCGTGGAAACACACACAAAGCCTATTTATGTCTGTATATATAGCACAGTCTAGTCCAGGGATGGGCAACTTTGATGGGAGTGGGGGTCACACAGAAAAACAGAACTCATCATGAGGGGTTAATGTGAGTCTGTGTACTCACATCCATGCAATTCTACACATTTTGCCATGGGCGGACAGAAAAGTTAAACAGTTTTTAATATGATAACTGGCCCCACCCCGGTCTGTAAATTGGCCATGGTTACTACAAGAGTTTAGATAGGTGGCCGCTAGACCAATTTACCAATCAAAATCCCTGACATTTCAAAATTGCACCTTGTGTGTTCTATTATTCTGAAATTGTTCCGCAGCCCGCCAGTGGCCCATCCCTGGTCTAGTCCATTAGATTTACTGGTCTGTGACCATGTTTAAGTTGAAATAGTTGATTTGTTTACTCATAGGTGAGGGGGTATACCTCACATTTGGGACGAAAGTGACACTGGAAAGTAGTAAATTATAGCCTGGTAACACAAACACACACACACTAAGCTTGGGGATCCATTAAATCCTCCTCTCCTGATGCAGTCGTTGACAGATAATTATACTCCCCTTAAGCTGTGTGTGTGTGTGAGTGTGAGTGACCAGACTAGAATTTACAACCCTCCAGGGTCAATTTCTTTCCAAATGTAAGCTATACCCGTAACCTAAGGATAAACAACTTAACCCTTTAACTAAAACATGGTCATACACCCATACATCTATTGGACTAGACTGTGCTATATACAGATACATAAACAGCCTTCATCCCAAATGGCACCCTATTCCCAATATAGTGCACAAATTTTGACCAGAGCCCTATGCTACCAGGTCAAAAGAAGTGTACTATATAGGGAATAGGGTGCCATATGGAACGTAGCCATAGCTTATGACATATGAAGTGTCTTCTGTACAACTTCCTGGTTGCTAATTATAGGCCTAAGTAATTATCTAGGTGTATTGGAGGAGGGTCCAGACATCGCTGTCACTCAGACAGCAGTATCTTTAATAGGCAGCAACACCTTGTCAAAATAACATAAATTAGCATAAGTACTGTTAGTAGCTTGGGCGCCGCTCTGCCAAAGCTAAGAGTTAGCTTATTCCAAAACTAATGGCTTTCAGGCTAATCACCATGCTACAATAGAACAGTGAAAAATAATCCTGTGCCCCATAGAACTAACAGGTCGACAGTGTTGCTCCAGTGTTATTTGAGCTTCTCAGAACAGTGGAGTTTCTCACCAGGCTGTTTTCAGAGCAGTGTGTGTGTGTGTGTGTGTCATTTGAACTACAGTACAGCGAAGCCTCTCTATGTTGTGTTTTCAGAACAGCGAGTCGTCGAGGACAGATGTGTCAGCCAGCGTTGCCGGGAGTATCTAGTTACCACGGTAATTTGCTAGAGGCGAGTGGCCACATAGAGCTGTCATCAGTGCATGATTTCGTGACCTTTGATATAAACCACAGTTAATGACGGATGACCTATCATAGAAGGGCATGGTTCAACTAATGCCCTTTCCTGTTATCAGGCATCATGATCTTGATTTGGAAATACTGTATCGTATTGACATGGATAGACTGGAGGGCATTTGATCTTCTCTGTGTGACACACAGCTAACGACAGAAGGCCCATCATAGAGGAACACGGTTCAACATTTACCAGATATCATGATCCTAATATGAACGTATAGGACCACTGTATGGTTATGGATAATTTACAGTCAGAGGATTTGTTGTGCATTTAACCATGTTGTATGAAAACAATTGTGGACAACTCCTAACAGCCCTCTTTAAATCCTCACTAGAAAGAGAAACCAATGTAGCGCCTACCTGCTGCCGTGAGAAGTCGTCCCAGTGAGGGGTCTGACTCCGCAGGCGTCAAGTCCTATCAACATAGGTCAAGACGCTATCTAGCTAGCTAAACGTGCTTCAGTGACTCAGCTAAGAGGAGGGTTGGTAATTCATCCATAAATACAGTGTGTGTGTGTGTGTGTGTATGACTTTGAGGAAGGGGTCATCCCTAGGGAAAGGGGATCGCTTGTACCCGCAAACACAAGGCCCGTATCCCATTTCCATCATCTGAGGGCAGATTTTACGGACGCTCAACTGTTGACATGTAGCCTCTTTATATGGGACGGTCCATAACCAAGTGATGATGTTTACAAGATGCCAGGGCTATCGTATCGCTTCACGAGCTGTGGCCTCCCTGGCCAGAGCACGACACAGCGACACCTCAGCCTCCTGCCGGTCATTGAGGAGAACCTCATCTAGGGTTCTGGTTCGCCTTGCGGTTAAAAGAAATCGGGCACGGACTCATGTCAACGCCATCATTTAGACATCGTGTCAAGAGATGTCCCCCTAACTGGCTTTAGCCTAGCCTTCATGTGGTTGACTGTCAGTTCAGTGGATTACAGACAACCTATCGTCACTTAGAAAACTGTTAGAAAATTACTGCTACTTTATTTTTCTATTGCTTAGTCAAATACAGAGAAACTGTACTAGTGTTAATATTTAGAAAGTGAGGATAGTCTTTGCCATTCACTTGAGGTCAAAGAGTTTTGTGGTTTACAAATTCCAATGACGGAAGAGACTAAAAACATAACTCTAAACTAAGATCTAAATCGGATTACAGATTCAGTTAATGCGTTTTCCTCTGTTACAGTATGATTCTGAAGAACTCATAATCTTTTTCCATCACCTCCCCTGTCCTCCTACCCACCACCCCTATCCCCCCATTGAGTCTGGTCTTGGCTTATCGAATTACACGTGAGCCCCTGTTTTGACCCGGTGTACTCTGTCAACAAACACTGAAGGAGAAATCAATATGGCCGACGACTAGGTGCTATGCCAACCGAACTAGAGTTGAGCCTACATTGTAAAGTAGTAACGGTGGGCTGAGGGCGCCCACACACACACACACACACTGTAAAGAAGTGTTGATGGCCAGGGCAGCGACTGTAGTGCACTTACCGGCTAGAGTGTAATCCATATCGAAGCCAAAGCATTTAATCTTCTCCATGGCCAAGCTTCTGTTTACAAAAACTCTAAAAGAGGAGGAAACAGAGAAGGATAGAATCAGAAGAGTGATTTTGAGAGACATACAAGTGAGTGCTACCTCTGTGTGCAATGTGAACACTAGGATAAATTGGCTCTCACAGAAGAAGAATGAGCAGAGGTATTTTGGGGATTAAATCATGTTTGCCATCTAGAGATGGCTAACGTGGCTCTCATTTTGAAATTTAGCTTAACAAACATCTACAATTGATATGCATGGCCTCAAAACAGATATTACAAACAATCGGGCACAGATAACGAAGTCTCTAAGCTCCTATTTTCTCTAGCCTTACAAGGCGGGTTCCCACCCATGTCTAAAAACATAGGAATTTGAGTATTTGACAGCTAGACTCACTGTCTGAGCTGAGGTTTTTTTAAACCTTTTAAAATGCATTATTAGCCCTTTGACAGTGCATTGCTTCCTACATGGTGGGTTCACAAGTGCACACTATAGCAAAACATTCAGCAATGGACAACAAAATGAGCGTTTCTTATTGGACAAGTTCCATCCCTGTTTCAGTCCGTTTGGAACCTAATGAACATGACTCCCCATTCTGCATAGACAGCATGTTTACGGTGAAAGCTCAACTAGCTCAACTGTTCCCGGTGGTAAATCTGAAGGCACGGTAGGGTGACCTGCGTGGCCGGCATTGTTGGCATATCCTGGCTGACACTTTCTGATCCAGCCATCTCCAGTGGCAGGCCAGGCCAGGCAGCTCCAGTGGCTGGCCAGGCCAGGCCAGGCCAGGCAGCTCCAGTGGCAGGCCAGGCAGCTCCAGTCAAAGAGATCTCTGTTCCTCTGGTTCTAGGCTTTACTGTGTTAGCTCAGCCTAGCCTGCTACCTACAGCTTCTGAACAAATTACCACAAAACAACTTATACTGGAAAGTAACTTGTATAACAAAGATTAGGCTACACATAGAATTGCCTTACATTTTTTTCTAAATGCGTTGGTATTCAAAAAAGTTCTCCAGATGTTTTCACGCACAAATCAATGTAATTAATCTAGCCATCTAGTTCAACAACTACATATCTGTTACTAATGAGATTGAAAACATGTTGACAGGCATTCTACAAACCGTTTTTTCTTTGCTCCGAAACAATCACAATGGATTGTGACACAATCCTCATTTCCACACCACCCTAACACTACCTTCTTCCTATTCAGGGAAATAGTAGGTCCGGGACGATACCAGTATTGCGATACTCGTTAGTATCATGGCAACAACAAAAAACTAAAAAATCAGATTTAACTTCTTTACGAAAAAAGTCCTGTTGGAAACAAGACATCATTATGTTGTCATCGAGTCACATTTATATATTTTCCAAGCTATAGAACACAATATTTTACATACAGCAGGTTTTTAAAAGGCACAAAGAATTGTCTGCATTGTGTTTTCATTTTTACCAATGGAAAAAATATTCACTATGATCGAATACTCATACTAACCGCACTAATGTACTATTTGTGACTTAAATTGAGTATGTAGTATGCTTATTGGTCATAGTATGGATATAGTTAGTATGCCAAAAGTTCCCGGATGTTGTACTAAATTCGCCAAAATATGAAGTCTAGAGGCAGTGGACACTATTTCCGTAATAATAAATAATGCAAATGGGCGTGGCTTCACAACGTTTTCAGATTTGAAGAATATATGCAACGAAAGGTTACAAATTCATAGCTTTAACTAATTAAGACAAATGTTAAGAAAATGTTCAGCAATGTAATAAAGTAACTTTTAAAATAAGTTACATTTCACGTTATGTTGGCTGACAATTAGTTAACTATCCTTATCCTTTACGAACTGCATAGCATATCATTACAGCAGTATGTAAGCTAGCTACCATCCTAAAGTTAGTTGGCTACTAATATATCGAACTTGCCAGGCAGTATATTAACTATATGCTATATAACTAACTACCCAACGTTTATTGACATGATTATTCACGTCATTCTTAGCTACGTGATTTAGTCATTGTGCATTCTCAATGGCATTGCTAATTCTGTCTATCTAGTCTGATTTCAGAGCACTCGTCTCGTCTGAGTGTGCCAGAGCGCAGAATAACTGATGAATTTATGAACGCTCAACACCCATTGAATATGGCCAGTGTCAAACGTTGGCTAAAAAGGCACAGTTAGTCACCAACGCTATGGATAACCAGCTCTGCTAGGGCAAGTAAAATTGTCAGACCGAGGTAAAGACAGCTTCAGGTTGGATATTCAACGGATATTCGCCTGTAGTTTTCCTTACCTCCACCAACAGCAGTTAGGGACCGTCAACATAGTGACAAATCACATTTTTCAAATGAAATAGCTATTTAACCATTACTCCTAAAACTTTCAAAACTGGTTCTAGCTAACCCGATGGCATAGACCCACATTGCACACTTTTCTTTTGTCGATTTACATCTCGCACTATTTTAAATTATTTATTTACATTTTTGAATTTCAATAGCTCATTGGTCATATGACCTACTGGACTCAAACAAGGTTCAGAATGTCCACTGACTACCCTTCTATATTGCACACCCTTTAGTTTGTCCATTTTCATCTCAGACGTTTTTACATACATTTTTCAAAATGTAGAATTTCAATAGCTCCTTGGTCATGTGAACTACTTGACTCAACAAGGTTCAGAATGTCCACTCAGTCAGCCTACACATTGCACACCCTTTAGGTTGTCCATTTTCATCTCACACAATATTACATTAATTTTTCAAAATTTAGAATTTCAATAGCTCCTTGGTCATGTGACCTAGTGACTTCAAACAAGGTCCAGAATGTCCACTGACTACCCTTCGATACTGCACACCCTTTAGTTTGTCCATTTTCACACCCTTTGACTTTCAATTGGCACCCTTGACCTGTATGTATTCTCTCCTGATTGGCTCTGTGGTGCAAAGTTTGGCAGTCTGACTAAATTGCCAGAGGTATGAGGAGAGACATCCTCCTTTGTATTTATGGGAACAAATATTTATTAACACTTTAGATCCTATTCTTGGACAGTTAGAAGACACAATGCGTCAATGCAAAAAATATATATATATACTAATTACTGTCCATGAGTAACCTCAACCTTGTGGGTCTGTGGGTGTTTGGGCCAATAAAGTGCCAAATCAATTCTACCACTGACTAGTCTCTCATGCCCCTATAAACGGGGACACAGGGCAATAGTTCTTAATCTAAACCAGCCCTTTTTTACTGGAGTACACTAACCCCTAATTGGGGCTCTTTTCTTGACACACAGTAGCAGCCATTCTGGATTCTGAATGGTAAAATCATAGCTGAAAAATGCCTCTATGTATGTGTATACATTTTCCACCAAGACAGAACTGCCAAAGGTGGTGGAGTTGCAATCTACTGCAGAGACAGCCTGCAGAGTTCTGTCATGCTATCCAGGTCTGTGCCCAAACAGTTCGAGCTTCTACTTTTAAAAATCCACCTTTCCAGAAATAAGTCTCTCACTGTTGCCGCTTGTTACAGACCCCCCTCAGCCCCCAGCTGTGCCCTTGACACCATATGTGAATTAATTGCCCCCCATTTATCTTCAGAGTTTGTACTGTTAAGTGACCTAAACTGGGATATGCTTAACACCCCGGCCGTCCTACAATCTAAACTAGATGCCCTCAATCTCACCCAAATTATCATGGAACCTACCAGGTACAACCACAAATCCGTAAACTCAGGCACCCTCAAAGATATCATCCTGACCAACCTGCCCTCTAAATACACCTCTGCGGTCTTCAACCAGGATCTCAGCAATCACTGCCTCATTGCCTGCGTCCGTAATGGGTCCACGGTCAAACGACCACCCCTCATCACAGTCAAACGCTCCCTAAAACACTTCAGCGAGCAGGCCTTTCTAATTGACCTGGCCCGGGTATCCTGGAATGATATTGACCTCATTCCGTCAGTAGAGGATGCCTGGTTATTCTTTAAAAGTGCTTTCCTCACCATAATAAACAAGCATGCCCCATTCAAAAAATGTAGAACCAGGAACAGATATAGCCCTTGGTTCACTCCAGACCTGACTACCCTTGACCAGCACAAAAACATCCTGTGGCGTACTGCATTAGCATCGAATAGTCCCCTCGATATGCAACTTTTCAGGGAAGTTAGGAACCAATATACACAGGCAGTTAGGAAAGCAAAGGCTAGAGTTTTCAAACAGAAATCTGCATCCTGTAGCAAACTCCAAAAAGTTCTGGGACACTAAAGTCCATGGAGAATAAGAGCACTTCCTCCCAGCTGCCCACTGCACTGATGCTAGGAAACACTGTCACCACCGATAAATCTACGATTATCGAGAATTTCAATAAGCATTTTTCTACGGCTGGCCTTCTTTTCCACCTGGCTACCCCTACCCCGGTCAACAGCTCTGCACCCCCTACAGCAACTTGCCCAAGCCTCCCCCATTTCTCCTTAACTTCTTAGAGAGTGGTGGGGCGCTACCCGGTGAAATGCAAGGCGCCAAATTCAAAATCCAAAAGTTGAATTATTAAACATGCATCAATATACAAGTGTTGCATAGTCATCAAAAGCTCTGCTTCTTGGCAATATCACAGCGTTGTCAGATTTCAAAAAGGCTTAATGGCGAAAGCACCACATTTGATTGTTTGAGGATAGCACCTCACATATTTTCTATTACCATAAATTCATAAGCCATCACGGTTCACACATAACACATTTCACAGCGAAAACAAATCCATTACCTTTTGAAGAACTTCTGCTGAGGGCTTCCCAAGTGTCCAACGAAGACAATCCATGGTTCTTTTGTTAGAAAAAGTAATGTATTATATCCATAAATCTCAGTTTGGTTGGCGCGTTATAATGAGAAAATACAGCGTCGACTCGTCCATTGAAACGTGAAGAGAACTCGTTCAACTTATACCTATAAACTTGTCCAAGAACAATCAAACATAATTGATAATGTATCCTTAGGAACACTTATGTATAAATAGTATAATATTTCAACCGGAATATAAACTGGGCGATAAGAAAGGAAAAAAAACCACAGAGCGCACCAGCCGGGAACACGCCTTTTCCTCTATTGACATTCTGTGTGACCACTTCCTAATTCTTCTTCTGCCATATAAAACATCTAAACAGAATCAAAACACTTTCTTGAGACTGCTTCCGCTGGATGTCAACAATAGGTACTGCATTCATATGCCCTTATATGGGCATTTTCATAAGGGAGGGGTTCCAAATGAGGCAATGTGTCAAAATCACTTTTTTCAGGACAGAAATTCCTCTGATTTTCGCCTGCCATATCCATTATGTTATACTCACAGACAAAATGTTAACACTTTTAGAAACTTCAGAGTGTTTCCTATCCAATGCATATCCTATTTTCTGGGCTTGAATGGGAGGCATTTTACTTTGGGCACGCCAGGCTCTCCAAAACCGTCACCTCATGTGCTGCTCCCTAAGAAGTTAAACCCAAATCCAGATACCTGATGTTCTGAAAGAGCTGCAAAATCTGGACCCCTACAAATCAGCTGGGCTCTCTTTCTCAAATTATCCACCTCAATTGTTGCAACCCCTATTACTAGCCTGTTCAACCTCTCTTTCGTATCGTCTGAGATCCCCAAAGATTGGAAAGCTGCTGCGGTCATCCCCCTCTTCAAAGGGGGAGACACTCTAGACCCAAACTGTTACAAACCTATATCTATCCTACCTTGCCTTTCTAAGGTCTTCGAAAGCCAAGTTAACAAACAGATCACCAACCATTTAGAATCCTACCGTACCTTCTCCGCTATGCAATCTGGTTTCCGAGCTGGTCATAGGTGCACCTCAGCCACGGTCAAGGTCCTAAACGATATCATAATCGCCATCGACAAAAGACAATACTGTGCTGTCGTATTCATCGACCTGGCCAAGGCTTTCGACTCTTGTCAATCACCACATTCTTATCAGCAGACTCAACAGCCTTGGTTTCTCAAATGACTCGCCTGGTTCACCAACTACTTCTCAGATAGAGTTTAGTGTGTCAAATCGGAGGGCCTGTTGTCCGTACCTCTGGCAGTCTCTAAGGGGGTGCCACAGGGTTCAATTCTCGGGCCGACTCTTTTCTCTGTATACATTAATGATGTCGCTCTTGCGGCTGGTGATTCTCTGATCTACCTCTACGCAGACGACACCATTCTGTATACTTTTGACAACAGTGTGACATGACTGATTCAGACATCCCGGATGGATTTTGCTCGGGTTTTTGCCTGCCATATCAGTTCTGTTATACTCACAGACATTATTTTAACAGTTTTATAAACCTCAGAGTGTTTTCTATCCAAAGCTACTGCATGCATGCATATATATATATATATATATATATATATATATATCCTAGCTTCTGGGCCTGAGTAACAGGCAGTTTACTTTGGGCACGTTTTTCATCCAAACTTCAAAATACTGCCCCCTAGCCCTAAGAAGTTAACTAACCTCCAGACGAGCTTCAATGCCATACAACTCTCCTTCCATGGCCTCTAACTGCTCTTAAATGCAAGTAAAACTAAATGCATGCTCTTCAACCGATCGCTGCCCGCACCTGCCCGCCCGCCTAGCATCACTACTCTGGACTGTTCTGACTTAGAATATGTGGACAACTACAAATACCTAGGTGTCTGGTTAGACTGTAAACTCTCCTTCCAGACTCATATTAAGCATCTCCAATACAAAATTAAATCTAGAATCAGCTTCCTATTTCACAACAAAGCATCCTTCACTCATGCTGCCAAACATACCCTCGTAAAACTGACTATTCTACCGATCCTTGACTTCAGCGATGTCATTTACAAAATAGCCTCCAATACTATACTCAACAAATTGGATGCAGTCTATCACAGTGCCATCCGTTTTGTCACCAAAGACCCATATACCACCCACCACTGCGACCTGTACGCTCTCGTTGGCTGGCACTTGCTTCATATTCGTTGCCAAACCCACTGGCTCCAGGTCATCTATAAGTCCTTGCTAGGTAAAGCCCAGCCTTCTCAGCTCACTGGTCACCATAGCAGCACCCACCCATAGCACACGCTCCAGCAGGTATATTTCACTCGTCACCCCCAAAGCCAATTCCTCTTTGGTCGCCTTTCCTTCCAGTTCTCTGCTGCCAATGACTGAAACGAATTGCAAAAAAAAAAAAATTTCACTGAAGCTGGAGGCTCATATCTCCTTCACTATCTTTAAGAATCAGCTATCAGAGCAGCTTACAGATCATTGCACCTGTATATAGCCCATCTGTAAATAGACCATCCAACTACCTCATCCCCATATTGTTATTTAATTATATTTTGCTTTTTTTTTGCTCATTTGCACCCCAGTATCTCTACTTGCACATTAATCTTCTGCACATCTGTCACTCCAGTGTTTATTTGCGAAATTAATCTTACTTCACTTGCACACACTGTATATAGGACTTTTCTATTGTGTTATTGACTGTACGTTTGTTTCTTCCATGTGTAACTGTGTTGTTGTTGTTTGTGTCACACTGCTTTGCTTTATCTTGGCCAGGTCGCAGTTGTAAATGAGAACTTGTTCTCAACTGGCCTACCTGGTTAAATAAATATGAAATACATTTTCTTTCTTTTTTAAATACTGTATGCGGGAATGTCTTATGCCTGTCCTACATGTAGTGTCTGTAAATTGAATATTCCTCAACTGCATATATCATAATTCTTCTATTTTCAATAGCAATTTATGTTCAGGAACTGACATTTTCAGATATTATTTTGACAAACACACTTTGGTGCTTACAATTCATTCTCTATTGTCATAGATTTGGTGGGCACCGTCATCTGTGATATGACTTTCTTTAAGCACGTACTGATGAAACTGTGACTTCATATTTTTTTCTTAAAGTCTACAAACGCTCTACATTTATTCATTCAGTGCCTATAATTTAGGCTGTGTGTAGAATGGGGCATAAAGGAAATAACCTCTACTACTAAATTACTACTAGATTATAGTGATAAGGAAAACAGCACACAAATTTGGCCTGTGTATTCATTTGCCAGTGGACATACTGAACCTTGTTTGAAGTCATTAGGTCACATGACCAAGAAGCTATTGAAATTCTACATTTGGAAAAAATTCATGTAAAATCATGTGAGATGAAAATGGACAAACTAAAGGGTGTGCAATGTGTAGTTCTACTGAGTGGACATTCTGAACCTTGTTTGAGTCAAGTAGGTCACATGACCAAGGAGCTATTGAAATTCAAATGTAAAAATGTTTTTGTACTTTGTTTACGCTCCCTAACTAATTCAACTAGGAATACAAAATGCTGCTCACATTTCCACATGTTTATTAGCTTTGGAAAGCGAATTAAAGTACAACCGTGAAAATAAGACCTGCGCAATGTTGTGCGCAATTTTTCTAACATCATGACTTTTTTGGAGTGGCTCAAGTGGTTTTGAAAGCTATTGGAGGTTTGAAAGCGCGAATATCCGTCGAATATCCAACTTCAAACTGTCTTTACCTCGGTAATGGTCAGAGAGGTGTTCTCTCATTTGTGTCTGGAAGTAACTAACAAGCTAGCCAACGTTAAGCCAGTTAGCTTGGGTGCTTGACTGCCGTTTTGAGGTCAGAACGTTCAGATCAACCCCACTCCTCTACCGGAGCGTCCAGTGTGTGCGCTCTGAATTTACAACGCTACAGATTGAAATTCTGAACACACCCAAAATCGTAAAAGGCCTAGCTAGTCATTTGTTAATCCTAACAAGCTAGCAAGAGGTTGCATAGCAACAGCATCAACTTCCGATAGACAGGCGAAGCGCTAGTACACTCAACTGAAAGGATAGTTATTTTACAGTATACTAAAATTAACTAATAGTATGTAGTATATACACTCATTAAGTATACAGTATGTTAGTATGGGTATTTGAACACAGCTATTATGATACTGGTATCGTCCCGGACCTAGGAAATAGACCATAATACATTCATAAATTATCCAATATTTTGTCATTACCTTGCTGCAGCTCCATACTGAACCAGCTTCCATTGCGAGTTAAGCCCGACGGCCGACATACAATGTATTCTGTGTCGTGACTAAAAGTGTACTAGCCTGGGCGCTGGCCTAGCTCGCTTACATAATGCTATTGCAACTCTAGCCCAGAAACAAAAAGAGGCCACTCTCTTTGCTTCCTTGCCATTCAATTTCTGACTTGTTGCAAAAATTATTGTGGCCATTCTGCATCATTCTCTGTTATTGTTGATGTTGTTTGTGGTACCCGTTTGTCACTAGTGTTGTTGGTGGGAGGGAGTTGTTGTTTGCTCTAGCCCTCAAAGTCATCCAGAACAATCCATCAGGTGGAAACAGCAACAAACGCAGTGCCTCCCAGGCCCTAAGCCACTGGAGCTAGGCTACAGTACATTACAAAGGCTCAAGCCTGTATTCGCAAAGAGTCGTAGAGTACTAGGATCAGTTTAGCCTTTTAGATGATAATGAATGTGATTGTATGGACCGGTGGGACCTGATCCTAGATCTGCACTCCTACTCTGAGATGGTTTGTGAATAAGGGCTATGCTTTCCATCAGGAATAAGGAGAATGTAACACCATTCACTGCTTTAACGCAGAATAATTTCATCAGAAATAGCCTATTACCTGATGCTTACAATGCCTAATATGGATGATACAATTACAATGTCAGTGAACTGGATGTGAGGTAGACCTACTACTGAAACGAAGCTTTAGCTTACAGCTGAGGTCTCTCTAGGCTAACTGATAACAATTGTCTGGAATGTGAGTAGGCCTAAGAAGGACCTACTGCATTCTCAGCATTGAGTACAAAGCGGGGTCTTGAAGTAATGGGTAGATTACTTGAGTTCTCCTTGTTACACTCCCCCTATGAACAGGTTAAACTGTAGGTGTATAGTTCAGGCCCTCTTTCTGCAAATAGACCAAGATCTTCTGGGGCTATTAGCACTGAGGTGAATGTGAGTCATAAATGTTGCCCAAGTGTGCGAGTACTGTTCGTCACTCTTTGTCAATAGTAGGGAGGTGGGCGACAGCCCACTTTGGCTTGATGACTGGGCCTCAAATAGACTGAATGTGTGGGCTGGCCTCCTGTACTAGCCTACCATTACCTGATTGTCTGTTTGTCACCACTGTGGTCTGACTGAGGGATTCACTTTTAGGTGCAGGCGACGTAGAAATAGATGTACTAGAACGGGTAAAGCCCCTCAGAATCACTGTGCTCTATTTCTAAGTAGTCCATATCAAACAGAGAATCCCTAGCTTAGGCAGACCACAGCGTGTGACAATCAGGCAGATGTGTTCCACCAGTACCCTTATCTTATGGAAATAGTACATTGAACCTACCGTGAAAGAGTTTATCTAAGTTGAACAGACCCTTCTCTGTGAGACAAAACAATTGTGTTAGCCTTACTGACCGAGTGGATTGTTTCATTGTATGGTTTCATCAGCCTTTCAGATAAAATATTCTTGCTGATATTTTTTTTGAATCTGCAAAGCTTGTTAAACTAGGCCTGACATTTCAACAAAAAAAAGTGTTGTTAGATGTACATAAATGTATCAACCCCTCTCAAAAACAGCAAGACAACCAGGTAGTAACAGTTCAATGCTGTGGTTGTGAGAGACTTCCTGCCAGATGCCAGAGTGCCAGTGAACGCAGATAGACCATCGTCTACCATTAAGGCCAGCTAACCAGCATGCATGGCCAAAGGCTTCTTTCCAGTCATTAGATAAAATGCATTTAGGACTCATCTATTTTAGGGTCCCCATTTCCAATTACAAAAGTAAGTGACTGCCAAAACACTAACCTATTTTACAACTGGGAACCACTTTAGCCTATATTTAACGAATTTGAGGTCTATTTTATCGAGTTAGGACATAGATAGAGGTTATTTGACCGCTGCACGCAGCTAGTGTAGGACCACACACACAGTCACACACACACTACAGCTGGGATGATAAACTGAAAATGAGCGACAGACATTTTGCTGATATCTTTCATTACAATAAGTAGCCTATACTAGAGAAATGTGAAGTTTGAAATGAAATACGTTTGCTAATATAATATGGATGATTGTTAATGGGACAATTGATGGCTACAACCATAAAACTAGTACTAGCAGTTTAAAGGATAATTAAAACCTGTGGTGCACATTAATGTTGTAAACGTATCATTCTATTTATCGTTATTGCCTAAATTCAGGCAATTTATCGCAATATGGATGTTTTTCCATATCGCCCACCTCTAACTCACACACCACAAATGACATGTCAGTATTGAGAAAATACATGTTTCAGTTGAACAGGATGTTGGTATAACGGTCATGAAGTTGAGGAAGACACATCAGACAGGAAGTGTTAGATTGAATCCAGAGACTTCAGAACTGAATGTGTGTAAAACAAACTAGTACAAACTGACTCTTAACCTACAACTACACTACATTCAAATCCACAGCAATTTACAAGACATACTGAGTGGTTATGAAGGCGTGAACTGAGAATTAGGCTAAGTGGAAATGTGTTTGCCCCAAGTTGAAAGACATTTACAAACAGAGGATTGGGTTTCAACACATTTACAACCAAGTAGTATCATAGTTTCCTGTCATATGTTGCTGCTGTAACTATCTGAAGTAGACTAATGACTAAAGAAAACAGTGACACACAATACCTGGCTACATACAGTAGCTTAATATAACTGAATCTCATTGTACATCATTTACATGTTAGTCATTTAGCAGACAATCTTATCCACAGCGACATACAGGCGCAATTAGGATTAAGTGCCTTGCTCAAGGGCTTATCGACAGATTTTTCACCTAGTCGGGGGGATTCGAACCAACAACCTATCGGTCCCTGGCCCAAAGCTCTTAAGTGTCCAGTGTCCATCCATCCATACATACAGTACCAGTCAAAAGTTTGGACACACATACTCATTCAAGGGTTTTTCCTTTATGTTTACTATTTTCTACATTGTGGAATAATAGTGAAGACATCAAAACTATGAAATAACACATATGGAATCATGTAGTAACCAAAAAAAAGTGTTCAACAAATCAAAATACATTTCATATTTGAGATTCTTCAAAGTAGCCACCCTTTGCCTTGATGACAGCATTCTCTCAACCAGCTTCATGAGGTAGTCATTTTTTTCTTAATGTGTTTCAGCCAATCAGTTGTGTTGTGACAAGGTAGGGGCGGTATACCGAAGATATGCCTAGATAGACCTATTTGGTAATATTATGGCGAGAACTGCTCAAATAAGCAAAGAGAATCGACAATTCATCATTACTTTAAGACATGAATGTCAGTCACTGCGGAACATTTCAAGAACTTTGAAAGTTTCTTCAAGTGCAGTCGCAAAAACCATCAAGCGCTATGATGAAACTGACTTTCATGAGGACCGCCACAGGAAAGGAAGACCCAGAGTTACCTCTGCTGCAGAGGATAAGTTCATTAGAGTTACCAGCCTCAGATTGCAGCACAAATAAATTCTTCACAGAGTTCAAGTAACAGACATCTCAACATCAACTGTTCAGAGGAGACTGTGTGAATCAGGCCTTCATGGTCAAATTACTGCAAAGAAACCACTACTAAAGGACACCAATAATAAGAAGAGACTTACTTGGGCCAAGAAACATGAGCAATGGACTTCAGACCGGTGAAAATCTGTCCTTTGGTTTGGAGTCCAAATTTAAGATTTTTAGTTCCAACAGCCGTGTCTTTGTGAGACGCAGAGTAGGTGAATGAATGATCTCTGCATGTGTGGTTCCCACCGTGAAGCATGGAGGAGGTGTGATGTTGCTTGGCTGGTGACACTGTCAGTGATTTATTTAGAATTCAAGGCACACTTAACCAGCATGGCTACCACAGCATTCTGCAGCGAAACGCCATCCCATCAGATTTGTGCTTAATGGGTCTATCGTTTGTTTTTCAACAGGAAAATGACCCAACACACCTCCAGGCTGTGTAAGGGCTAGTTGACCAATAAGGAGAGTGATGGAGTGCTGCATCAGATGACCTGGCCTCCACAATCACCTGACCTCAACCCAATTGAGATGGTTTGGGATGAGTTTGACTGCAGAGTGAAGGAAAAACAGCAAACAAGTGCTCAGCATATGTGGGAACTCCTTCAAGACTGTTGGAAATGCAGTCCAGGTGAAGCTGGTTGAGAGAATGCCAAGAGTGTTTAACACTTTTTTGGTTACTACATGATTCCATATGTGTTATTTCATAGTTTTGATGTCTTCACTATTATTCTACAATGTAGAAAATAGTCTTAATAAATAAAAACCCTAGAATGAGTAGGTGTGTCCAAACGTTTGACTGGTACTGTACATGCATACCTATGGGAATATGTCACCCCTGACAGTATTCATAACTGTGGTAACTAATATGTCACTGACAGTGTCCATCCATACATACCTATGGTAAGCCTCTCTGCGGTACTTCTTCATGGCCAGCCCGTCCATGTTGGCTGGAAGGTCTGCATAGTTCTGCAGTCTGTCGCTCCAGGAAGTGGTCATATTTATATCTTTAAAATCCTCTGAAAGTCAATCTAGAGAGGGAGACAATAAGAGAAATTCCCCTTGACATGATTCTGCACTTTCCCATTCTTGCGCTTTGAGCATAGGCCTAACTAAACATTATATAGGCTTATCTATTTAGCATCAAATATCTTTGCAATCTTCAAAACAGGAGGAGTATGAACTCTCAAAGAGTTCACTACACTAGCTCTGCGGAACCTGTACGAACGAGCCACAGTTGCAAGCCACTGCCTGAAAGCCGGCTGCATTCGGACTAATTATATAGTTCTAAGGAGGGGGAGAGCCGCCGGGCGGGGGACAGCCTAGTCCTCCAGTCACACCAGCTGTTTGTTTTGTCAATGACAGAACAAAAGAGCCACAATAATCGTATCAAATCCCTAAAATACACTAGGCCTAGTCTGTGTACCAAATGACACCCTATTCCATATATAGTGCACAGGGTGCCACTTGGGCCACTAGTTTGAGTCACTCTTGACTACTAAAGAAATCGAACAGCGTGTGATGTCAATGTTCACACTTTGCAGGCCATTTCTATGCGAGACTCGGTAATGAGTTAGAAGAACAGGTGGTGCATTTAAGACTAACTACTGTCATCATCCTGACTGTGGCTAATGAAAAACGTTCAGCCACCAAGGTGGAAGAAATCAAAGGAGTCACTCACTTCTTCTGGGCTACTCAGTTTGAGGGACAAAGAGCTAGGGTAGGTTAGATTAGATTAAATCGAGCACACGTGAGGGGAAATTGGGTTGTACGGTAAAAAAAAAATGTAATGATAAAAACAGAAATGAAAAGAGCCTTCAGTGCCAGCATGCACATCTGTTCAGTGTTTAGCAGCGTAAAATTCTCAGGGGAAAGATTTATGTTTTTAGCTGTCTCTCCAGAGAATGACCAGGTTTTTTTTTTTACATTAACTGCCTTCTCCATCTCCCAGGAGACTAGGGAAGGGGGCAGGAGAAAAAGCTGAGGTCAGCTTTCTTTGTCACACAACTCACAAATGACACAATACAAACAAGCGAGAAAACCTTGAGGGGTTGAAGGGTGAGGTAGCCAGCAGATCTGACCTTGCTTACAGCAGCACTAGGGTCGTACAGAATTCCTGGGTATATTAAGACACTGTGTGCCGGCGTGAGAGAAGGCTCGGTAAACGTACCTCAATCCAGGGATGAGAAATGCGTTGTACTTTGAATTGTCCCGTTATCCCAACTGTTACACCGAGAAGACTGAACGACTGCTCGTTTTTTTAGCAGTCGTTCAATGTTCTCGGTGTAACAGTTGGGATATTGGGACAATTCGGAGGAGTACAACACATTTCTCATCCTTGGATTGAGGTATGTTTTCTGAGCAATACCTCGCACCGGCTCTGCGATGTCATAATACGTGTCTTAATATACACAGGAATGCTGTCCAACCCTAGTGCAGCTGTAAGCAAGCAGGTCAGATCTGCTGGCTAAGGGTGAGGGAAAGACATCCCCAGCAACCATGAGTTTCCTCACTCTCAGCTGTGCTAGGGAAAAGTGACACTTGATGAGATGCTCTGAAACTGGGTTCTGGCAAAGGGACATCACAGTGTGAACTGCTCAACTGAGCAAGTTTTCTAAGGAGGCCAAGGACAGCCCTTGGCATTTTTGGCATAGATAAACAGCCTTATGCTCCTTGACAAACCAGTGAGAAATGCAGAGTATAGCCTTATTTAAAATGTTGCAATGGGCTATACAATCAAAGAACCAAGTTAATGTTTTTCTCCTCAATAGAAAATTATACAGTGTTCAGACTTGGTCCAAGGTCCTAACAGGGAACACTGGACCTGCCTTGTCAGACCAATCAATGCCGGATTGGCTGATGATGCACCATGCCAGATGTTTTTGATTTAACAAATAGATAGCTAACATTATGTAGAAATTAACTACTTTTTACGTTTTCTAAAAGAATGGGCAAATCAACACAAGGTAAAAAAAAGAATGTCAAGGAAACCAGCAGTAACTACTCCATTTGAGTAGCTAGCAACAATCAGCTGAGCTACACTAGCTAGCTAACAGCAATTTTGTGGCCAACAAAAAGTGATAATTTAGTTAGCTAGGTCACATTATAAATTCAGAAGCTAAGTATGTGCAATATGCATGAATCAGTTCAGTTTGTGACAAAACAACCAGTCATTGTGTAGAGAATCATTGTAACATCTGATATAAGTTCCATAAACAAAAATATTGTATTTGCAGCTGTTTGAACCTGGTGAAAAAAACTGACATTTATAAACGGGAAGCATAGAAAAACCACGCAGAACAGATCTGCCGCTTCTTGGGAGTTGCTTTCAATAAGAATGAAATATCTATAACCTGTATTTCTATGTGAATATGGTTAGGTCGGCCAAAAAGTTACATATTGCATCTTTAATAACTAGGTTTAGCTCATTGTTAGCCATACTGTAGCTACCTTTTAATTATAGGCTCAACTCGCGCAGGGCTTGTCATTATGCAATTATCTTACCAGCACAAACAATGGTCTCTGTCAAATCCCCTTTTGTTTGTTTGCAGGTCGCCCCGGGGCTTAGCTAGTAATGTAGCTAGTTATAGCTGCCTCGTCAACGAACAGCTGATTGGGGAGTTTAGCATTAAATACTAACGTTAGGCAATTTGCAAAATGGACGTTAGCTAAGCCACAATGTAACTATTTTGTCGCATTTATTAGCATTATGCTAAGCTAGCTAGCAGGTTACAAAACAACAATTCACATCTGCTCCACCTTCACGGAAAAGCCTAAGTGGCAGACTGTCTATAGTGGAATAGAACAAAAACGGGTGTTCTCTGGCCGATTTGACATACACTCACCTCTGTATTCCTCGATAAAGCAACAACTGCACCGTTTGATAATCTGAGCATGCGCTTCATACACGATCAACGTGGAACAAAATCGAAAAAGTATGTGAAATGCACTCCCAGAAGAACAAGTCAATACGTTATGCATACACAGTCCGTGGAGATGTGATTCTTTCGCAAGTTCTTGGAAAAGCTCTCTACTGACAGTGGATTGTTACGGAGGCAGTGGGCGGTGTTTTTCTGCTGTAAGGGGGAGGGACATACGTTTTAGTATTGAAATGTGATGATTTTAGGCTGAATACAATTCTGATATCATCAATGAGACTACTGTTGCAATTCCTTTCATTCACTAAATGTATTTAGAATAAAAATACAATTGTGGTTTCGTAATTTCAGAAGTTTTATCCACTATTGCAAACTTTGATTTGTTTTTCCAAATCAATCTATTGACAATTTATAATTTTTATATTAGGCAAATCATTTCTCTGTTCTCTATTATGTTGCTGAATAGGCTCCAGTAAGTAGGCCTAAGCCTGCAATATAATGACCTACAACGCAGACTTGGACAATAGAGACTGCTGCTGCTTCCACATAAATACAGTTGAAGTCGGAAGTTTACATACACCTTAGCCAAATACATTTAAACTCAGTTTTTCACAATTCCTGACATTTAATCCTAGTAAAAATTCCCTGTCTTAGGTCAGTTAGGATCACCACTTTATTTTAAGAATGTGAAATAATAGTAGAGAGAATAATTTATTTAAGCTTTTATTTCTTTCATCACATTCCCAGTGGGTCAGAAGTTTACATACACTCAATTAGTATTTGGTAGCATTGCCTTTAAATTGTTTAACTTGGGTCAAACGTTTTGGGTAGCCTTCCACAAGCTTCCCACAATAAGGGGTGAATTTTGGCCCATTCCTCCTGACAGAGCTGGTGTAGGGTTGTAGGCCTCCTTGCTCGCACACACTTTTTGAGTTCTGTCCACAAATGTTCTATGTGATTGAGGTCAGGGCTTTGTGATGGCCACTCCAATACCTTGACTTTGTTGTCCTTAAGCCATTTTGCCACAACTTCATTGTCCATTTGGAAGACCCATTTGCAACCAAGCTTTAACTTCCTGACTGATGTCTTGAGATGTTGCTTCAATATATCCACATCATTGTCCTACCTCATGATGCCATCTATTTTGTGAAGTGCACGAGTCTCTCCTGCAGCAAAGCACCCACACAACATGATGCTGCCACCCCCGTGCTTTATGGTGGGGATGGTGTTCTTCGGCTTGCAAGCATACCCCTTTTTCCTCCAAACATAACGATGGTCATTATGGCCAAACAGTTCTATTTTTGTTTCATCAGACCAGAGGACATTTCTCCAAAAAGTACGATCTTTGTCCCCATGTGCAGTTGCAAACTGTAGTCTGGCTTTTTTATGGCGGTTTTGGAGCAGTGGATTCTTCCTTGCTGAGGCGGCCTTTCAGGTTATGTCGATATAGGATTCGTTTTTACTGTGGATATAGATACTTTTGTACCTGTTTCATCCAGCATCTTCACAAGGTCCTTTGCTGTTGTTCTGGGATTGATTTGCACTTTTCGCACCAAAGGCTGCGTGGTACCATGGTGTTTATACTTGCGTACTATTGTTTGTACAGATGAACGTGGTACCTTCAGGCGTTTGGAAATTGCTCCCAATGATGAACCGGACTTGTGGAGGTCTACCATTTTTTCTGAGGTTTTGGCTGATTTCTTTTGATTTTTCCATGATGTCAAGCAAAGAGGCACTGAGTTTGAAGGTAGGCCTTGAAATACATCCACAGGTACAACTCCAATTGACTCAAATTATGTCAATTAGCCCATCAGAAGCTTCTAAAGCCATAAAATCATTTTCACAGTCAACTTAGTGTATGTAAACTTCTGACCCACTGGAATTATGATACAGTGAATTATAAGTGAAATAATCTGTCCGTAAACAATTGTTGGAAAAATTACTTGTGTCATGCACAAAGTAGATGTCCTAACCGACTTGCCAAAACTATAGTTTGTTAACAAGACATTTGTGGAGTGGCTGAAACACTTAGGTTGGAGTCATTAAAACGAGTTTATGTAAACTTCCGACTTCAACTGTACATAGAATGAATTGACATAACATACATTGAATAACACCCCATCACACTCACCCTTCCCCACCCACACAAAACATGAATAAGTGCATGGCAGGCAAGGCTGTGACTAGGTGGCAGTTCCACATGATGAAGGCCTAAGGGCCAGGCTCCAGTCTGTTATTGTGGTCTCCCTAATCTACCTCTGTGTCTCCCCTGCTGTTTAGCAGTTTTAATGACAGGGGGACAAAATAATGTTTATATTTGTTCAGCCTGCATCTAGGCACCCTATAACACCTCCCCGATGGCATCAGCTAGAATTCTGTGTTCAGTGCATGAGTGGGGTCTGATATGACCCTGTCCTGGAGAAAGGAGGGAAGTGTCATGCCTATAATCTTCCCTGCTGTCTTAGTCACTCTCAAGATTTGGGCTTTCAGCTGCACTGTCAGATTACCAAACCATGTAACAGGGAGCTGCACCATCCGGTTACAAAACCATGTAACAGTGAGCTGCACCGTCAGGTTACCAAACCATGTAACAGGGAGCTGCACCGTCAGGTTACCAAACCATGTAACAGTGAGCTGCACCGTCATGCACTGAATTCTGTGTTCAGTGCATGAGTGGGGTCTGATATGACCCTGTCCTGGAGAAAGGAGGGAAGTGTCATGCCTATAATCTTCTCTGCTGTCTTAGTCACTCTCAAGATTTGGGCTTTGAGCTGCACTGTCAGATTACCAAACCATGTAACAGGGAGCTGCACCGTCAGGTTACCAAACCATGTAACAGGGAGCTGCACCGTCATGCACTGAATTCTGTGTTCAGTGCATGAGTGGGGTCTGATATGACCCTGTCCTGGAGAAAGGAGGGAAGTGTCATGCCTATAATCTTCTCTGCTGTCTTAGTCACTCTCAAGATTTGGGCTTTGAGCTGCACTGTCAGATTACCAAACCATGTAACAGGGAGCTGCACCGTCAGGTTACCAAACCATGTAACAGGGAGCTGCACCGTCAGGTTACAAAACCATGTAACAGGGAGCTGCACCGTCAGGTTACCAAACCATGTAACAGGGAGCTGCACCGTCAGGTTACCAAACCATGTAACAGTGAGCTGCACCGTCAGGTTACCAAACCATGTAACAGTGAGCTGCACCGTCAGGTTACCAAACCATGTAACAGTGAGCTGCACCGTCAGGTTACCAAACCATGTAACAGTAAGCTACACCGTCAGGTTACCAAACCATGTAACAATAAGCTGCACCGTCAGGTTACCAAACCATGTAACAGTGAGCTGCACCGTCAGGTTACCAAACCATGTAACAGTGAGCTGCACCGCCAGGTTACAAAACCATGTAACAGTGAGCTGCACCGTCAGGTTACCAAACTATATAACAGTGAGTTGCACCGTCAGGTTAACAAACCATGTAACAGTGAACTGCACCACCAGGTTACCAAACCATGTAACAATGAGCTGCACCGTCAGGTTACCAAACCATGTAACAGTGAGCTGCACCGTCAGGTTACCAAACCATGTAACAGGGAGCTGCACCGTCAGGTTACCAAACCATGTAACAGGGAGCTGCACCGTCAGGTTACCAAACCATGTAACAGTGAGCTGCACCGTCAGGTTACCAAACCATGTAACAGTGAGCTGCACCGTCAGGTTACCAAACCATGTAACAGGGAGCTGCACCGTCAGGTTACCAAACCATGTAACAGTGAGCTGCACCGTCAGGTTACCAAACCATGTAACAGTGAGCTGCACCGTCAGGTTACCAAACCATGTAACAGTGAGCTGCACCGTCAGGTTACCAAACCATGTAACAGTGAGCTGCACCGTCAGGTTACCAAACCATGTAACAGTGAGTTGCATTGTCAGGTTACCAAACCATGTAACAGTGAGTTGCACCGTCAGGTTAACAAACCATGTAACAGTGAACTGCACCGTCAGGTTAACAAACCATGTAACAATGAGCTGCACCGTCAGGTTACCAAACCATGTAACAGTGAGCTGCACCGTCAGGTTACCAAACCATGTAACAGTGAGCTGCACCGTCAGGTTACCAAACCATGTAACAGGGAGCTGCACCGTCAGGTTACAAAACCATGTAAAAGTGAGCTGCTCAATCAGGTTACCAAACCATGTAACAGTGAGCTGCACCGTCAGGTTACCAAACCATGTAACAGGGAGCTGCACCGTCAGGTTACAAAACCATGTAAAAGTGAGCTGCTCAATCAGGTTACCAAACCATGTAACAGTGAGCTGCACCGTCAGGTTACCAAACCATGTAACAGTGAGCTGTTCCGTCATGTTACCAAACCATGTAACAGTGAGCTGCACCGTCAGGTTACCAAACCATGTAACAGTGAGCTGCTCCGTCAGGTTACCAAACCATGTAACAATGAGCTGCACCGTCAGGTTACCAAACCATGTAACAGTGAGCTGCACCGTCAGGTTACCAAACAATGTAACAGTGAGCTGCTCCGTCAGGTTACCAAACCATGTAACAGTGAGCTGCACCGTCAGGTTACCAAACTATGTAACAGTGAGCTGCTCCGTCAGGTTACCAAACCATGTAACAGTGAGCTGCACCGTCAGGTTACCAAACCATGTAACAGTGAGCTGCACCGTCAGGTTACCAAACCATGTAACAGTGAGCTGCACCGTCAGGTTACCAAACCATGTAACAGTGAGCTGCACCGTCAGGTTACCAAACCATGTAACAGTGAGCTGCACCGTCAGGTTACCAAACTATGTAACAGTGAGATGCACCTTCAGGTTACCAAACCATCTATGTACAGTAACAATGCCATAGCGTAGGATTGACCCAATAGTAGATTGGTGAATAATCTGCCCACAATCTGCCCTCATCCATCTCATGTCATATTTAAATATATAAATGTCTGCTGAAGCAATTTAGAATATGAGGCTATATAAACCCAACACTGTCTACATCCATCCTTCCATCTAACCGTATGCACCTAGCCTTGAATTTAGCTGCATCTGTCCCATCCCAAACTCCGGTGCAGTGCAGTATGAGTTCCGTCAACAGAGGGCAGCATCACACAACCATTTCCATGGGAGGTGTGGCGAGAGGTCTGATTTTGGAAAGCTGCATGATGACTCGGGATGATACAGTGATATTTACAAACTAAATCTAGCCATATGTCAGAAATGTGCTGGATCCTCTGCAGGACAGTATCTGATGTAGGCCTATTAAGGCCTATTAATTGTAGTGTCAAATTATGTAGAAGGAAATGTATTACTTTCAGTAATGGGAGGAGTAGCTCACAAATGGCAGTAACACTTCAGGTTTACCTTTACTACCGGTTTTAGGTTACAGAATAAATGTGTTAGGTAGCCTAAAACGTACCCTAAGTCCAATGGTATTGAGAATGAAAATTGCACAGGTTTAGAACAACATTAAACATAGTTTAGTACAATGTGTCCAGTCTCCTCAGAGGTGAGTGGCTAAAACAAGAGATAAAATATTTCTTGCTAAAATCAGCACTGCGCCAAAACTGACAATTCCATCTACCGGCTCTGGCGTCCAAAATAGGTACGACTCCTTAGATGTGTTTAATCACTAATATAGATGTGGTTATTAACCATTTAAAAGTTATTATAATCAATGACTCAGTATATTTAAGGTATTTGATGAGAGGTTGTTTTACCTGGGACATCTGCAGTAGCCAGTGGGGTAGGATAGAGGTTCACATCAGCCGGTTTTAATTATTGATCGTTGGGAGGTCCCCCTATAAAAAGGAGCCGCACCTCCTGCTCTGCTCCCTTTCATCACTCGCCAAGATGAGCTACGGATCTGACTTCAATTCTGCCTCTTCCTACCGAAAGATTTTCGGGGAGTCTCCCCGTCACTCCAGCTCTCCATCCCGGATGAGCAATGCCTCTTTACGCAGCGGCGGTTACCGGTCCCACTCTCAGTCCCGGAGCATGGGCTCTAACCTGGGCTCCTCTTTCCACCAGAAGAGGTCCTCTGGCCGGTCCTACTCGCAGATGCCCATGCCGATGGAGAACTTGGATTTCGCCCAGAGCACGGTGCTCAACAATGAGTTCAAAATCATCCGCACCAACGAGAAGGAGCAGATGATGGGGCTCAATGACCGCTTTGCCATGTTCATCGACAAGGTGCGCAACTTGGAACAGCAGAACAAGGTGCTCGAGACCGAGCTGGTGACCCTGCGTCAGAGGCAGACGGAGCCCTCGCGCCTGGCGGACCTGTACCAGCAGGAGATCCGTGAGCTGCGCTCCCAGCTCGATGAGGTGAACGGCGAGAAGTCCCAGATCCTCATCGAGCGTGACAACATCGAGGAGGACCTGCAGAAGCTCCGCGGCAAATACGATGACGAGTACCGCCTGCGGGAGGAAGCCGAGCAGACCCTCAAGGCGTTCAAGAAGGACGTGGACGACGCCACCATGGTGCGTTTAGACCTGGAGAAGAAGGTAGAATCCCTCCTCGACGAGATCAACTTCATGAGGAAGGTGCACGAGGAGGAGGTGGCCGAGCTCATGAACATGATCCAAGCCGCCCAGGTGTCCGTGGAGATGGAGGTCTCCAAACCTGACCTCACCTCTGCCCTGAAGGAGATCCGAGGCCAGTACGAGTCCATGGCCTCCAAGAACCTCCAGTCCGCCGAGGAGTGGTACAAGTCGAAGTTTGTTGACCTCAACGAGCAGGCCACCCGTAGCCAGGAGGCGATGCGCGCCAGCCGGGAGGAACTCAACGAGTTCAGGAGGCAGCTCCAGTCCAAGACCATTGAGATCGAGAGCCTGAGAGGAACCAATGAGTCCCTGGAAAGGCAGCTCAACGAGATGGAGGAGAGGCACAACCAGGAGATTGGCCAGTACCAAGTAAGAAATGATTTGTTTACTGTAAATACACTTAAAAGTTCAAATATGAGCTAATCTTTCTTGCAGGATAAAGCAAGAGATAAGTAATTGTTTAGTTTGGAAAGATGTTGCATTTAACCATGTGCAAAAATAAAATCACTTTTGTTTTAATAAAAGTGTGGAATTTAGCTTTTTAACATTATTTTAGAGCTATTGAATTGTTTTACTAAAATGCACAACACGAGAGCTGTAAAATAAAAGTTTTGAGATGACAATAGGAGCTGTTCACTCTCCGTGGTGCTGAAACTATTCCGGTGGCGTGATAAGACGCTCTGTCACCGGTTATAGGGCTGCGGTTGAAAGCGTCTTTTAGCTTTTTTGAGTTTGGAAGTTGAAAACCATTGTTCTATTTTTAAAATACGCACGCGCCTCTCATTGTAACTGCTTTGTGTTGTACTTAGTAACTGAGAAAAACACTGCTCTCTTATAACCGTATTTTATTTGGCGTTAGTGCGTCTCTGTACACGGTGATGAAATATTATTTGGAGAGCGGCCTGTTCTTGGTTATTTAAAATCGAATTTATAGTCTTATTGTTATCGTTATTCTCTTGAGTCAGGCATCACCAACTCTCAGAAGAAAGGTAGGCTATATTAAAACATAGCCTATATCAACACAATTCACTTTTAGGCTTGCCACTGTTTCACAATTTGTTTTCTACTTCAATATGTTACCAGGACAACATGGCCGAGCTGGACAATGACCTGAGGACCACTAAGAGCGAGATGGCTCGTCACCTGCGGGAGTACCAGGACCTGCTGAATGTCAAGATGGCGCTGGATATTGAAATAGCTGCATACAGGTACTTAATATAATCATATATAAAAATATAATACATGGCATTTAGAATATGCTTTTACCCAAAGCCACTTACAGTCATGCATACATTTTACATAGCTTGTATTCATGCTTGTATTCATCATTGTAATCATAACATCACAATGATGTATTACTGTAACATAAAAATGGACATCCTAGCTTTCGTATAGTTACAGTAGATTTATTAAGCTTGAAAATGCCATGCCTAAATACCTGCATGACCTACACTTGATTAGCATCACTTTAAAGATCCTGATCAATCAATGACATAGAATTAGAAGCCACACACCCTGAGGTGACTTAGCATTACTCTCCTGGGGTAGCATGGGCTGGTCACGTGACTCGTTTATATTTGAACCATCTGTATTTAACCAACCCCTCTCTCTTTCTCTACACCTCTCCTTCCTCTCCTTCCTCTCCCTCTCCCTCTTCCCTCTGCCCCTGCTTTCTTCTCTCCCCAACCCTCCCACCCTCCCTCTGTCACCCTCCTCAGGAAACTCCTGGAAGGGGAAGAGACCCGCATTAGCACAGGTATCACCTACTCCAGCCCCAGCATGAACATGAGGTCCTCCGAGATGAGGTCCTTCGGCATGAGGTCCTCTGAGATGAGGTCCTCCAACATGAGGTCCTCCGACATGACCTCGTCCGGCGACGTGGACCTGCCCAGCATGGGCAGCTACAACCAGACCACCAGGTACACCACCATCTCTGGAGGCTCCAAGAAGGACGAGGGAAAGGACCAGGAGGATGGCCAGAGCAAGTCTGGCAAGGGGTCCAGCGAAGGAGACCAGAAGGAGTCCAGCGACGCCAACCCCACCAACCAGAAAAACTAGACTCTCCCCTTCCCTTAGGTTTAACCTTACACCTTCCATCCTCCCCCCTACTCCCCATCCCCCTCCCCATCCCCTTCACAGAGGTATTCTCAGAGAGGAATCCGTTATAGTTTAGACTCTACTACTACTACTGTGTAACCTACCACTATCCAACAACCAATCACTGTACTTCTCTCCACTCTACTCTCTTACTATGACAATAACAAAGTAGTTACAGACACACTTCTGGCCCTATCAGGAGACACGTATGTTATTGTGGTGATAGGAACATACAGTTCAGTACAATACTCTTAACAGTTTACTCTCACTTTGGGCTCGCGCTATTGTATGACACTAGCCTGGTTTAACCAGACTGAACGCTGCGCTCACTAGAAACAACAGTGAAACACAACGAAATCAGTTTGGATGCCAGGCTAGTATGGCACTGAGCTGTGATAGATGTCATTCAGTTCAAGAAATAATCATGCACTTCTGCCACCCGCCTATGATAATATCCTCTATACACATTCCATGGGGGGAGGGGGGATGTGTGTGTGCGAGTTTGAATTTGTGCACGGAAACAAAAATCCAAAACATATCAGCTTGTTAACTGTTGTTAATGCATCTACTACATCCACATACTACAATATGAATGGAAGCACTTGTATGGTACGGAGGTGAGAGCTAGAGATCGATCAAGTTGGTAAAGGAGCACACAGTTATTCAAACTCCGCAGAAAACTAAAAAAGATCTGTGATCTTGCTGAGCTATTTTTGCCTTATCTACAAAGCAGATAATATTGCGAACTCTGAGTTTCAATGCAATGCAAACAATTCTATTTTTTGTTCAGACAAAACATCACAAGTAACAAAATCAGAGTATATCTAAAAGGCTTGTTCATACCCTGGTCTCGTCACTGTCGATAGCGTCTGCCTTATGATCCTGGTCCACTCAAATCTGCATGACAACAGCGCGTAACTGTTTAAACCGCCACCCCTTCACCACCAGAACCAGAACTCCACCAACAATGGTTCCATCAAAAGCATAATTACTCTCCAAGATTGCTCTTGATGTCAATTAATCAAACTTCTATAAAGGCCCAGTCCAGTCAGAAACGCGATTTCCTGTGTTTTATTAATGTTTACACACTATGAGGTTGGAATAATTCAGTGAAATTGTGAAAATGATGATAAAGCCCTTATAGTGTGAGCACTGTTTGATGTTTGAATAGACCGCCTGAGATTTCAGCCTGAAAGTGAAACTAGCTAATAATCAAACTGTTATTTGCATGATGTATGTAGCATATCTCAAGCTTGCATGGTGACAGTTTGTTAGAGGGCCATACTTCATTTTCACATACTCGTATACCGTATAGTAGGAAATCAATGGGATGCTAGGTTCCACACTTCATTGCCAATGCTTAACATCGCCATTTACACAACACTCGTTTTAGAACATGAGGTTGTATGTGCTTAGTTGGCCAGCAGGCTAGACTTGAATGAGATGAATGCCATCATTTAGACAGGATGTGACCTCGGCACACGCTGCTGACATTGTCCTCAGCTACACTGCTTGGTTCTTGTGTGATGATTATGCTAATGATGAGGATGTTCGTCGTGATGAGCATCTTATTCAGGGCACTTATATGTCTTATATCTAGATATACATCTTATATCTAGATGTCTTATATCTAGATATACATCTTATATCTAGATATACATCTTATATCTAGATGTCTTATATCTAGATATACATCTTTTAAATATCTAGATGTGATTTCATTTGTACTGACTATCAGTTTGTGCAGGCCATGACTAGTTACAAGAAAAGGGACAATGGGAGAATTAGAAAGAAAAGTAGGAGGTGTAGGAGAAAGGAAATTGAACAGAGGGAGAGAGAGAGAAGATGAGCTACTTTTAAATTCTCTTTCTCATGACAGGCTCAATCAATCAAATAGAGATTGCGTAGGTAGCGAATGACGTTTCAGAAAGGAATGCATGGGCTTCTAAATGGTCCAATAGGGTGTGACGGAGAGAATGGTATGCATAAGCTCCATTTCTCACGTTACAATGCGTACTCCTGAAGCCCGTTTGAATTAACAGCGATGTCCAGCCTCCGAACAGGACCACGTCACGACGCTACGCCTTAGGAACACAACAACTAACAAGCCAAACAAACAAGTAAACAAAAACAAGCCAAAAGCCCGGATAAACTGACCGGACCATGATGCTTTTAAAGCACCATAACCTCTGAAAAATACGGCCATGACGGAATTATTATGCCTGTTGTGAATGATCATGAATGATCTCACCAATAGAAATCTGTATGTAAAGAAACTAGGCAGCCCTTTTGTTTCCGTCTTGTGCCCTGTCCAGGTTTCAACACAACTACTTCTGTCTTCTTACCTCTTAGCTTGAGTGCCAGTCTATTTCTGCTATGTTGCCAACTCATTGTCTCTCGTTGTCTGACAATGACATAAAGTTGACGAGAGCCCAAACAGATCTGGAACTAGGCTACCTCTATGTCTGTCTGACTGTCTGTCACGGCCCTCTAAGCCCTGACCGGCTGCACTCACTCACCCTGCGAATGGAAACCACTGACTGTACAAGAAACTACAGAACGCTGTTGGTTGGTGGAGAAGTGGTTGCCGTTGGTTTACACGTCAGGCTTGCTTTACTAAGTGTCTGAGTGCTGGAGTTGGATGTGTTTGTAAATGTGGACAGTTTCCTTGGGTAACTCATAGTGAGGAATCAGGTTGGGAAAATCAGAAAGTTTGGCCTACCGTTTCCTTAACTCTTGAGCTCCAATGTAAAGGAAATTTACGAAGTAAAACTGGTCACAAGTACAAGCACAGCTCCATCTACAAGTACAAATATGAGTGCAAGTACAGCTACAAGTAGCCTTGTACACAACCACGGGTATAAGTTTAGAATATCTGACTTCAACGTAATCAAGAGGGTCACAGGTGTCTATATACCGTTGCAACAGGCCTCTACAACAAACCTCACTACTACTACTGCAGCACTGCCAAACCTTTCTCAAATGCATGTGCGACAAAAGAAAACTTTTCATGTACAAAATAGAGCTGTTTTTGAATACCCGTTGCCACGCAAAACCAAAACCGACAAATAATACAAAACAAAAACATGGAATGAATGCTACAGTGTTGTCAAAATGCCTTAAAACACCAGCCGCTTTCTAACTGAATGAATCCTGACTTGCACTTCAAGGTATCGACGCAAGTGAAAATATGACCTAAGTGGAAGTAGGGATTCATGTGCGTCTACGTATGGTTCTGTTTAGGATGTTTTATTCTCAACTATCTTTCTCTCTCTAGCGTTAAAGAGCAACAGCTACCACGCTAAACTGAATAACTGAAAAAATGTCAACGCTTAGTATCTGAATGTAGCTGATAGACTATGCTCTAACTCTGTACCTTACTGCTGATGTGTGGCACACACCAATAAAGACTTGACGTTATTAAGACCATATCTCTGGGCTTGTTGTGTCTTTCTGATGGGTTTTTAAAGGACTTGCCTCGTTGAGTAAACGAGCATACCAACTGGGCACAGGCGTCAATGTAATTTCATTGAAATGACGTGGAGACAACGTTGATTCAACCAGTGTGTGCCCAGTGGAGTGCACTAACTATTTGACTTCCGATGTGCTGTAACACATTGGACCCAAACGCAACCTTTTACACTAACGTTTCCTATGTGCACTCAGTCAGTAATGTTTCCTATGTGCACTCAGTCAGTAATGTTTCCTATGTGCACTCAGTCAGTAATGTTTCCTATGTGCACTCAGTCACAGGAGGTCTCAACCAAGCCAAATGACATCATACATCGACGAACGGGTGGATCCTACGATAAAGTAGTCATTTTTAAGCGGTAATGTAGTCATTATGGTGGTAATGGACCAATCAAGCAAGGTTTAATGCATCTATGAAGAAAACATGTAATCCCATTTACTAATGAGATTCTAATCTTATTCAGACACAATATTAACAGTGAGATGATGGAAAGTGGTTTCCACTCTTGGTCATGCTAGGTAATTGAATCTAAGAAATATGCAGGATCTCAGTTTAGAGGAATCAATTATTCTTAGCTTTAAGTGAGCATCTTCTGTGATTCATCTAGCGTTCAATGTGTTAATGATTCTATCAAAGCGGGCCTAGGTTGTTCATTAGCAGCTGAATGTGCAATAAATAACTACATTAGTAGACCCATTCACTCTCGCAGTTCACTTTCCAATTAGGGAGCTTTTGTTCATTTTGTTAATGACGAAAGAAGTAGGTAGGAGTGTAGGAATGTAAAAATAATCATTGTGTCATGACTTCCGCCGAGGTCGGTTCCTCTCCTTGTTCGGGCGGCGTTCGGCCGTCGACATCACCGGTCTTCTAGCCATCGACGATCCACCTTTCATTTTCCATTTGTTTTGTCTTGTATTCCCACACACCTGGTTTTCATTCCCTCATTATTGTGTATTTAACCGTGTATTTAACCCTCTGTTTCCCCCATGTCTGTGTGTGGAATTGTTTATTTGTCAGTGGGTACGCTTCCGGCTGGTTTGCGCCGGGTTTTGGTTTTCCACCCGTGCTTTGTGGCAGCAGGTTCATTTGTCGTTTTTGGGCATTTGTTTTGTGACGCGGTTGCGTTCTATTTACATTGCCTGAGTAAAGTGCTTTGTCCACTCGTCTCTGCTCTCCTGCGCCTGACTCCCATGCACCAGCTACACCCACATCTAGACACAGTTGAACAATTCATGAATAAAGAATAAAAGATTTTCATTTCATTTTATTATCCCGCCCATCCATCTGTCAGGTATAAGGTGGAAAACGAATGGCATTTGTTGTACTTGTTTTAACGTCTGTGTAAAGAAGTGATGCTGAGACTACCTTGACTGTTTGGTTATGGCTGTTGTCTGCTCTCCAGGCTTATGGCAAAGAGACACCTTTATAGATTGTCTGCTGTATTGACCTTCGTATCTCTTCCTCTACCTACCTCATACACACACAAGCGCACGCACACACGCACACGCACAAAACACTTCCAACACCCAGGCCTTGGGCCTCCATGGACCCCCTGTAAGCCCCTCTCTCCCTGCAGCCTCAGCCTGTGGGCCGGGCCGGATTGGGCTGGGTGGTTCTGTGTGTGTGACGCACTCTGCAGTCCTTCAAAGATTTATACCCCTGCAATGCTGCCGAGTGGAAGGTCTAGTGAGAGGCTCACACAGTGGCACGCCATGTGAAAGCCCTGTTATGAAACAGCCTGCCCTGCATCAGATCAGACCATCCTGCATCAGATCAGACCATCCTGCATCAGATCAGACCATCCTGCATCAGATCAGACCATCCTGCATCAGAGCTATTCCTTTTTAACTTGTTATGCAGGTCCCAACTTAACAACCCTGCTCAGAACATGAGATGTTGCCAAATATGTATTTTAGAGAGTGAAACAAATGGTTTGAAGAGAAACTGTAAAGTAGGATATCATGCACTAAGCCAAGGGATCCATTTACCTGTGCCACTGCGGGGTGCTGAAACTAATCATGAAGCTGAAATACACTGTCAAGAGTGGATGGCTCAGAGGCCAATGCAAGAAACAATCACAATCACACAAGGTCAGTGTAGCGTGCTGAAGGCTAATTTCTTGCTAGCGTCAGCATGTTGCACACATGCAGTTGGCACACTGTGTCACGCATAATGTTTTCCTTACAGTGTAAAGTATGAACGTTAATGACTTAGTTGGAGTGTATTGGATATGCTTCAGTAGGGACAAACTCTGGATAACCCCAGTAGCTCCATAGGATGATAGCGGCATATGTTGAAAAATACCTCTACCAGGAACCACGTGAACAGAGAGAGGAATGACTAAGGCAATCATGACCAGTCAGCAAGTCAGGCAATGGCATCTGTTTTGAGGAAACATTCTCTCTCTTTCTCCGTTTCTATCTCTCTCAACTTCTCTCTATCGCTATCTCTATATATCTCTCTCAGGGTCTCTCTCTCCCTGTTTCACCCCTGTTATCTCTATCTTTCTCCCTCTCTCTCTCTCTCTCTCCCTCCCTCCCTTTCTCACTCCCTCCTTGTCCTCCCTCTCTCTCTGTGAGGGATGTTCTGAAAAATGTACATGTTTTATCTTTCCGGGGTCATGGCGATGAATCTCTTTCTCCTCTCTGTTGGCGGTGGACGGGGCAATGACAATCAGGCCGGGGACTGTGGCTGTGGAGCGAAGGACGCCATAAACCACACACACACGTCCATCCATATCTGAGGACATCGGGAGATGACGTGGAAAACAGCCACTAGGAGTAACAGTGAGCGCTGTTACGTTTGAGTAGGTTTCAGTTTTGTGGACGGGGATGGCAGATGGGCATCTACCTCTGATTCCAAACATTGCATGTTCGAATCCAGCGATATAATGTTTTTTTGTTTTTTTGAAGCCTATCCCAAACCTTAACCCTTACCTTAACCATTCGGAGTTAATGCCTTGAACACTTGAAATTTGACGTTTGAGAAACATGGATTTTGATGTGAGACTGTGAGAGCTTGTAGCACAGCACGGACAGACGCAGAGACACACACACAGATGCACATATTCACATACGCACACATGCACGCACACACACAGGCATACACACTCCCATAAATTATCTCAGTACGTCATCAGTCACTACTTACTGTGACAAGTATGGACAGTACGTAAAAATCCCTGAATCCAAGGGCCCACTGAAAACAACAATTACGATACATTACCATTACATTCTATATATATTCCCTATAGCAACAGTATCATATCAGCCTGCAGCCTCTTCTAATGAAATGAAATCACCCACAGCTCTGACCCCTGCTGCTCCTTACCCCGGTGGGAGTAGACTCATTCATCACACTCTCTCACAGGCTTACCTGTCACTTAGTCCACCCACAGACCCATAAACGCAGCACACACAAACATGTGCGCACGTAAGCAGATGCACACACGGGGCCGCGCACACACACATACACCCATAAATGCGTAGACACACACAGTCTCTCCCGCCCACCACTACTTCAATGGGCCGTAAAGAAACGCATTCCGGAATCAAGGCAAGGAATACGACGTACTGAAGAATTCCTGAAGTTTGTAGCTTTAACCCACATGTTATGTATCACCTGATGGCAGACAGGAGGACGTGCTGCAGTTCAGCATCTTGAGAGGTCACCGTCCAGGGCTGTTGATGTCATCAGTAGGCCACCTGAGGGTCATCGTTAAGCTTGAACTCTGTGCCTAATGAATGTGAGAGAATAGTATGGCCTTCAATCTTTTACCAGTATCAGTGGAGGCCGGTGAGAGGAGCTATAGGAGGACGGGCTCATTGTAATGGCTGGAATAGAAGGAACAAAAGGAGTCCAAAATGTGGTCTGATGTGTTTGATATTGTTCCAAATAATTCCATTCCTGCCATTACAATGAGCCCATCCTCCAATAGCTCCTCCCACCAGCCTTAACTGACCAGAACATGAATATGTAAATAGGCATGTTGTATTAAACACACTGTATTTGGAATATGCAGATGGCATATGCAGATTCTATGCAGGACCTATCCTTTTTTTCTAGGCAGACATAGACAATCAACATGTAAAAAAAAAAAAAATCTTAGGAAAACACTTCTTTGCATAGCTTGGTCTCATGACTTGTAAGCAAAGGGTTAATTTGGGGTTGCTAGCGGCTGCTGTTGCCTTGGATACTGTTGCTAACATCCCGCTGTGCTCTAGCGGCCTTGAGAGCCACCTCTCAGACAAATTGGGCAGTCAGGAAGATAGACAGACACACAGACAGACACACACACACAGTCCGGTCAGTGCCTGGTGTTGCATCCAAAAGACTAAGAACATCAGACATCACAGTTTAAACTCACGGTCCAGTAACCTCTCAGTCGATAGGATCCCAAGCCTACAGGTTCAATAGTCATGGACCAGTCATTGTATCATTCAGTGGCTGCAGACAGAGCCCCAGCTGGTCATAGTACATGGACTATTACAAACAGGACACTATGTTTTCTTTATCATGGTGAATTCTCATAGAGGTGTGTTGTGTGCTGTCGTGGCGGTTTATTGTGATTGGAAAGTGTCCCACATCCAGCAAATAATAGGCTAGCATTGTTTTAGTAGCCTACTGCCAGCAGTAGCTTCATCTCAGTACTCTGACAGTCTCCAATGTCCCGGCCCATTACACAGGCGTATAGTGACCTGCTGTGGTGCCCCTCTGGGAAATCAGAGAAACAGCATAAGTCAAATGATGTGGGAGCCCAGAGTCCAACAATCAGTATTACTGCAGATAAAAGGCTTTTGTATAAAAGGTGCCTGCAGTGAGAATCAAAAACAAAAGATGTCTTCAACAGCAGAACTGCAGGGGCTAACAATAACACTGGATATTGACATGGTAATGCACTTAAAATAGAATATTGTTAATGTAATAAAACCCCAAAAACATGTGACCATCAAAACGAGAATCCCACTGAGCACACACTGGTAGAATAAACGATGTTTCCATGTCATTTGAATGAAATTACGTTGAACCAACATGGAATAGACGTTGAATTGACGTCTGTGCCCAGTAGGATAATCCAGAAACCAAGAGTATGTCCAAGCAAAATATAGTACAGCTAGCAGCTATACCAAACCAAATCTCCAATTACTACAATCAGTGCTTCCCCATGAGTGAGAAAACACTGTGTCACATGACCCAAAAGGATAAGTGACTCAGGACTTTCCCTGCTATGAAAACAGCGTGTTTTTCCGCTAGCTGGTGCTGATTATAGATCAGACCGACTCAGCAGAGCGAGACAGACAGAAGCAGTTAAACCCTGAACAAAGGGACCGGCTGTGCTGCTGCAGTCACCATGGACACCATGCACTAGTCTTATATAATCTCCCCTGAAGGAGATGGAACAGTCTATTTCCTGGTATTATCTGTGCTGAGCCCAGAGCCATGAGCCCCCGAACCCTGAGGGGTCCAGCAGCAGAGGCAGAAGAAACAGAACCGACCCACAGTATCTAACCCCATTAACCCCATTAGAGACTCAGTAACGGTTCAACAAGATACATACACACATCCCACCCCATCAGCCTAACTGTTCAGATTGATAGACAGACCAGCCTGGGAAGACAGTGTTATTCTCTGTCTCTTTATACAGCTGACTAGGTTGGTGTGCAATGTGAGAATCCAGCTGAGTTCTCCCCTGTCTGTCATACAGCATGCTAGAATGGGAATACACAGTCAGCTCTCACCTGTCTGTCATACAGCAAGCTAGAATGGGAATACACAGTCAGCTCTCACCTGTCTGTCATACAGCAAGCTAGAATGGGAATACTCAGTCAGCTCTGTGTACATTGAAGGTTCTGCTGCATGGTCTCTATGATAGTGATACTGCATAAGGCATTTCCATGCTCTGCTGTAATACAGTATAGAGTAATAATCATACAGATGTGGGATCTTCATTTGAGCCAGTTTTCTACAGCAGGAAAATAATCCTGCAGCAACAGGAAATGTGAATTATTATGTGGATAATAATTTCTGGACATTTTTGTAGGGGTTGATGAAAAATGTGAGGGAAAATCAAGTCTGACATTTCTAAGTGGAAATTGCAAACTTCAGAAGCCTTCTTTTCACCCCCTTTTTCTCCCCAATTTCATGGTATCCAATTGGTAGTTACAGTCTTGTCCCATCGCTGCAACTCCCGTACGGACTCGGGAGAGGTGACGGTAGAGAGGCGACGGTAGAGAGCCGTGCGTCCTCCAAAACACGACCCCGCCAAGCCGCACTGCTTCTTGACACACTGCTCTCTTAACCCGGAAGCCAGCCGCACAAATGGGTTGGAGGAAACACCGTGCACCTGGCGACCGTTTTAGCGTGCATTGCGCCCGGCCCGTCACAGGAGTTTCTAGAGTGCGATGGGACAAGGACAACCCGGCCGGCTAAACCCTCCCCTAACCCGGACGACGCTGGGCCAATTGTGCGCCGCCTCATGGATCTCCCGATCGCGGCCGGCTGTGACACAGCCTGGGATCGAACCAGGATCTGTAGTGACGCAGTGCCTTAGACCGCTGCGCCACTCGGGAGGCCCAGAAGTTTTTAAACCTTAAATACATGACAAGTTTTACATTTCAGCATTTCAGGAATGTTCTCCTGCAATGGGGTGATCGAATTAAGATCCTACATCTGTATCCATTGAGGATAAAAGCAATCTCCTGTCTTTACATTCAACATTCTGGAATATAGGCCTTAGATATGTAACTGCTATACGTATGTTGATGGATGTTATAGTTAGTGTTGTGAGTCAGTGTGTTGTGGAGTGTGTCTCTGCAAAACTTCTCTTAAAGCCATGCCTTTTCTCCTCCTGTCCCTGGGGAGCCCAACGCCACGTCACGCCACTGCCGTTCTGACTGCGGCAGAGGATGGCACAGACAGAGAGAGAAAGAGAAAGAGACAGTGTGGGTAGATCAAAGCATAACGCAGGATAGCATTTGATTTCATTTGCATTAGTTTACATTACAAGTGATTGTTTTTGCAGACCCACAGTATAATACATCCATCTCAGAATTGCATAGAATCAGTAACATGCTCCTTGTTGTACATCACATGGCAGAGAAAATAAATACTACAGTGTACTATAGAATACTATAGCACGTGCTATGGGATTACAGTGCATTCGGGAAGTATTCAGACCCTTTTTCCAAATGTTGTTACATTGCAGCCTTATTCTAAAATAGATTCAATCGTTTTTTTCCCTCATCAATCTACTCACAATACCCCAGAATGACAAATCAAAAACAGATCATTTGACATTTTTGCTAATTTATTAAAAAGAATCATTGAAAAAACACATTTACATAAGTATTCAGACACTTTACTCAGTACTTGTTGAAGCACCTTTGGCAGCGTTGAGTGTTCTTGGGTATGATGCTACAAGCTTGGCACACCTGTATTTGGGGGGTTTTTCCCCATTCTTCTCTGCAGATCCTCTCAAGCTCTGTCAGGTTGGATGAGGAGCGTCACTGCACAGATATTTTCAGGTCTCTCCAGAGATGTTAGATCGGGTTAAAGTTCGGGCTCTGGCTGGGCCACTCAAGGACATTTAGAGACTTGTCCCGAAGCCACTCCTGCATTGTCTTGGCCGTGTGCTTAGGGTCGTTGTCCTGTTGGAAGGTGAACCTTCGCCCCAGTGTGAGATCCTGAGTGCTCTGGAGCAGGTTTTCATCAAGGATCTCTCTGTACCTTGCTCTGTTCATCTTTCCCTCAATCCTGACTAGTCTCCCAGTCCCTGCCGCTGAAAAACATCCCCACAGCATGATGCTGCCAACACCATGCTTCACTGTAGGGATGGTGCCAGGTTTCCTCTAGATGTGACGCTTAGCATTCAGGCCAAAGAGTTAAATATTGGTTTCATCAGACCAGAGAATCTTGTTTCTTATGGTCTGAGAGTCCTTTAGGTGCCTTTTGGCAAACTCCAAGCGGGCCGTCATGTGCCTTTTACTGAGGAGTGGCTTCCGTATGGCCACTCTACCATAAAGGCCTGATTGGTGGAGTGCTGCAGAGATGGTTGTCCTTCTGGAATGTTCTCCCATCTCCACAGAGGAACTCTGAAGCTCTGTCAGAGTAACCGTAGGTTTCTTGGTCACCTCCCTGACCAAGGCCCTTCTCCACCAATTGCTCAGTTTGACCGGGCCGGCCAGCTCTAGGGAGAGTCTTGGTGGTTCCAAACTTCTTCCATTTAAGAATGATGGAGGCCACCGTGTTCTTGGGGACTTTCAATGCTGCAGAAATGTTTTGGTACCCTTCTCCAGATCTGTGCCTCGAAACAATCGTATCTCGGAGCTCTACGGACAATTCCTTCGACCTCGTGGCTTGGTTTTTGCTCTGACATGCACTGTCAACTGTGGGGCCTTATATCGACAGGTGTGTGCCTTTCCAAATCATGTCCAATCAATTTAATTTACCACAGGTGGACTCCAATCAAGTTGAAGAAACATCTCAATTTCAAGTCTCAAAGCGAAGGGTCTGAATACTTAGGTAAATAAATTTGAAAACATATCTAAAAACCTGTTTTCACTTTGTCATTATGGGGTATTGTGTGTCGATTAATGAGGGAAAAAACTATTTGATCAATTTTAGAATCAGGCTGTAACAAAATGTGGGAAAAGGCAAGTAGTCTGAATACATTCCGAATGCATTGTATATTGTGCCACTGGCCTGAGACAATTGACATTCAATATGTAGCCTAGATGTAGCCTAGTAGGCTCACATTAATTAGCTAGCTAACTGGTTCATTGTTTCCCATGCGAGGAAGTTAGGCTAGCAAGCGTTTTAGCTAGGTAGCCTATGCCAACAAAAACTAAAAGCATACTGTATGACAGAGCCATATACCACAGAGCCATAGAGTCAAAAACATGTTTTTACTTGTTTAGTTACTTACTTTTTACTACCCATGCACGCGCGCACACACACACACACGCACACAGACAGAAATAAGTACCATAGACAGCCACATGATATTTAGCAACATTGATTGCACTAAGTTGTTTTTGGTATCTTTAATTTTGTTTTCAGTGTATTAAACTAAGCATATAAAGCCTTGTTGATTTGATGATGTTTAAATGTTTAAGTTGAAATGGTGCTGAAATAGCGAACGCAGTGCTCCTGTTGTCTTTGTGAGGATGTGCGGTAACTCTGTGCTTCTAAATCAGTAGTTGTTTAGTAAGCGGTCAAACATTAACTTGCTTGACCATGTTGCCGGTCATATAACTGTTTGCTACATGAAAAATTTGCTTTGTGGACTTCCCCCGGACAGATGTTGCTCTCCGGTTATGTGATGAAACAAACGTATGTGTAGTTGAATTTATTCCGCCACTGTGTGACTGTTGTCTTTTTTGTTTGTCTCTGCCATTTTATATCACAGTGCCTTATGAACGAATGGGTTATAGAGCAAACAACACAATTATCACAACATTGGTTGTAATATGGATGTTTTACTGGCTTGGTTTCCTCCGTTATTATACCCCCGCACCGCTACAATCCGCAAAAACACTACATTAAATTCTATAGTATATACCACATTTTTCTTTTACAACAGTATTTATACCATAGTTAACTGTAAATAGTACAGTACACTACAGTGAGTACTACGGTATTCACTGTATAGTTTTTGCATACTTTAGACTTTAGTCCGCAGAAACACTACAGTGAATACAGTGAATATTTTTTCATGTGGGAGACTGGCAACATGATATTCAGGGTAATACTTTTAACCAGGATCACTACCACTTCACTCAAAGGCTGCTGATCAAAGAAACAGTGAAATATTGAGATCTCGCCCAACTCTTCTCAGGCCAGGCAGAGAGAGAGAGAATTGAGAACTATCATGTTCTTGAATAATTTCACAATACTGTACTTCAAGCAGTCGCTCACAACAGAACAGAATAACGTTTTCAGGAGATGTTAAAAGAGAGATGCTTTCAGACTTAACTCTTAAAAGACTGACTCCAACTCCAATCAGCAAGAAACTTTTGTAGCCATCTGCAGCAACAGAGTCCTGGAGGCAGATAGAGCACTACAGGGTTCCTCTTGTTCTTCTAGGATGCTCCTGAGACGCACTTAAAATGGAAGACTAGTTTTCCAACAGATCGAATGCCAGTTTGCCTTCCAGGAATTCGGAATAGTTAGACATTTTTTGATTTTTTTGCCCATATGAAAGTATGAGTTTGAGATGCAGGACTCTTGATATGGTTGCTGTCTATAATGTGGATGGATACGTTTTGGATACTAACTATCCCTGTGGGTGCATTCTGCATACCCTTGGTAAACCAATCCATTGTCTCCCTTAGAATGTACAACTCTATAGAACGCTCCTCCACTCCACAAAACTCCGGGAACCTTCTCAGAATACAACACAGAGACCTTGAGCTGCATACAAATAAAACAGTTTCATTTGAAAGCATGCCTTTAACGGTTAGGCCTCTTTGTCTCAGCAAATTACTTTGACTCTAGCTGTAATTACTGCTCAGGATTTCCAGTGTAAACTGGGAGGAGAAACAGAGAGATGTTTAATCTCTATTCAGATGGGACTCGTTATTTTATAGGGCGCATCACAGGAAAAACAACCACGTCCAATGGGACGTATCCTGACGCCGGTGACATTGCAAATTGGAGCATGAAATAGTCCTCGACATCAGAGAGATGATGGTGCATGGCAGTGCTGAAAATGTAGAGTACAATCAATATCAGAGCAACTCAAGATTAGAGGGAGGAGAGAGACAGCATGACATTGAAAAATGGTGGTGGTGACTGTCAATTATTGATAACTCAAGGTTGACAATATACTGATATCTGTGCTCAATAATAAGGATGGCCTTCAAAATTAAAATATTGTGACTACGCCACCTCACCCAAGCTAGTCATTCATGCTCCCAGCTAAATATTCCATACAATCTCACTCACTCATCTCACTACAAGCAGGGTACAGCATTTATTATAAATCAACAACGACTGGCCAGGTTAAATCAACAATGACTCAACGTTGCACTCCAACAATCCTACGACCGCCTAGAGTGACTTGGCTCTTTGAGAGAAGGGACAAAAAAGCTACAAAATGAACGGACCTAACCAAGCCGCACCGGTCAGGGGAAAATAACACTTTGGAAATAAACGCCACAGTAGGTGACGATAACCGGAAGTGACAAGGTGTTCTGTGGAGTGCAGTGACACTTTCGGGGGGACTCGACTGCGGTGGAGGCTGATTTCATACCTCAGAGATGGAATGGATTGATATGTGGGTGTATCAGACAGAATAACTAATGATGAAGAGGCAAAAGAGCTCAAAGCCTTCAGGATTTTTGTTTCATATCATTTTTGATGATTTGACTCAGTAGAACGGATTTTGAACTTCATAGAATCTCTTCAATATTGTAAAGCCAGAAATAAGGCATAGGAAAGACATTTTTAAAATGGTCTCAGATATCATTTCTCTGTCAGGAGAAACCTCATTTTCTCAAAATAATTTTTTTCTACCTTAAAAAAATCGTATTGAATACAGTCAGAAAGCTGATTTACATGTAAGAATGGCTACGTTTCAGTAGGCAGGCCTATGCGGAGTTATCAATGTACAGAAAACACATCTGCAATGACAACATTTCATGGCTTAATTATAATGAATTCGTTCATAGCTGAATTATACCATCCTAGCTGACTTTTGGCCGGCTTAGGCAGTCATTCCCTTAGCGATATAGTAGTCCAGCTGTTGAACAGGTGGAAGGGTGGAGGAGGTGAAGGAGATAGAGGGGGACCCTACCCTTCTCCAGACCTCTCTTAGGAGGTGTGTGTGTGTGTGAGCCAAGGTGTGAGTGGGGGGGAGTGGGTAGGAAGAAGGGGTTGTGTGTGTGTGTGTTTGAGCATGTGTGTTTGTGTGTGTGTGTGTGCCAAGGCACTGCACCACATTCCCAGTACATGCTGTATCTGAACTAGAGGACACGCAGGTTCTCTCAGGTTATTAATAGCACTGCTCCATCAGAAGAGCCTTTTTTCCAAGCAGTGTTTGTGCGCTTTTCACTTAAAGCATCAGGATACAGATACAGATCGCCTGCTTTTGGGATATGCTATATTCAACTGCTTCCTCTCACAATCTAAGAGCGATTAGTCTCCACACGGTATATTCTATGAAGCTAAACGACTGGATGTAGGGAATAGCATAACTGTAGCTCTGCCACATTGAAATTCTAGCTAGCGACTATTTTCCATGCAACCGAATGGCAGGTTGACGTTTATTGTCATGTCCTGGAGGCAGAACTGACCGATTTCTGCTTAAATAGGCCAGCTGCAAAGTCAAAATTGGCTACATTATAAAAATGTATGAAAACAAAAATGTTGCTTTTTGTCTCACTTTAAGGTTAGGGTTAGCAGTGTGGTTAAGGTTAGGGTTAAGGTTAGGTTTAAAATCAGATTTTATCACTCTGTGGCTGTGGTAGCTAGTGACCACTCTGCAGAGCTGCCTCCGGAACAAGATTAATGGCGAAAAAATCTAACCTGCTTCCAAATCACTATACAGTACAAGCAATCACATGATTTGTACTCTACAGTTTTCAGCACACCCGTGTTGATTCCACAAATGGGCCACAGTCAGATTCTAGCTAGCATGATGGGAGGGATAGAGACACACCCATACGGAGTTGCACTGCAGGTTGGTGTGCTGCAGAAA